>CM055895.1:2361351-2728851 GCA_029582155.1 Panopea generosa | reverse complement strand
AGGAAGAACGTCAGTTGTAATAATGTTTCGCAGTCGAAGTAAATAAGTGTAAAACAACAAGGAAGATATGGTCATATAAACCGTGCTGGACATATTGCGGTAACCAGCCTTTTATATATGGCGGCACTTCAACCAAATGTATGAAATCCTTTTGAACTTTGTAAGTAAATAACTCCAGTAGCTTAAGTACACACGATAAATGATACAAATGATAGATAGATGTCTATATATAAATAGTTTGTAAACGGTCTCAAAGAGTATTAAAATGATAAAATGATACATACATATATTGTGAACAGATTTAAAGAGTTTGTAAGCATGCTTGATATTTTGCCGACATTGCAAATTGGTTAATATATCCAGCGGTTACTTAAAGATACTGACGTACAAGTGTCTTCAATAAAAAAGTAAGATAAGATAAGATGTTTGTGACAAGATTGTATTTTTCAGTTTCGACATTGAATATGCAGTAATATTCATGCCCAGCTCACATCATCTATATATTTACCGGTTCATATCATAAAAAGAGTTAAGTTCGCTCTGGTCGGTTACCGTGCAATCATCATTGTCGCATATATACTTGAACAAAATGTGTAAGAAATAGAGAAATACGAATAATAAACAATCATTTCAGTTTCGGTTTCAAAAGACTTCCACATAATTCGGGCAGTTCCGTGAACGCTCGCACAATCTAATTTGCATTATTTATGCCCAAAGCAATGTTCCAGAATATAGATTTTAAAAACAGTTTTACGTCAACAATCTACGGAAAAGAGGAACAGAAATGGCATCGGTAATTATTTTTAGTCAATAAAAGTGACCGTCTTCTTAGTGAAAGAGTGTATATAAATGAAACGCGATGTGAAATGAGTATGTTTCCAGCGTAAAAAAATACTCCGTGATAATGTGTAGCGTGATACACACGAGATAGCAATTAATGGTACCTTTGTTTTTTCTTATTTTACGTGACGTCATAGCAGTACTTCCGTTCTAGTTTTATAGCGAAAATGTTATTGTGTCGTTAGTGACTGCTCTCTACTGAAACTCTTATGTATATACACTAATTCACGTAAACAGTTGATAGATAGATATACAGTACATTAGTGAACGTCGAAGGAAGACAATTAAACGCAAAAACGATTCTGAATTGATAAACATTGTTTTCTTCAACGGAATAAGTGGGCGGAGTAATGCGATATGTTTTGTGGGCAGCGTTGATATGTGAGTTCACATATACTTTGGGATAGGACCTAAGATTGCAGAATGAAGCGTCCCCATGCCGTGGCGTACCACTACCCAAGCATACAATTTCTGATGATTTCAGTACGAAGATTACCATATGCGACACACATATAGACTTAGTGAATATTATCCAATGGGAAGCTCTTAAAAAAAGTGCTAATAGCACTTTATAGCTCAACTTATTTCTGAAATTCAATTTGTAATTTTACATACTCTTCCACAATTTTGCAAAATTGATGATGCAAACTTTCACAATGTTATAATTGCATGCTGATTAAACAGGTGCGATAATCCAATAAACAATAAAAAGAAGAGATTAATGTCAAAACTTAAGGTGTGAAAACGACATGGTATCTAAAATTTATTATTAAAATACAAATAAAAGCCATTTAATTGTGACAGGCCCTATTAGCTCAGTCAGTTACGCGTCTGAATATCAATCCAGGTGTCGCCAGTTTGAATACCCATTCGGCAACAGTCTCTGTGATGAGTGACATGCAACATTGTGTCTCATTATCATGTGTCTCTCACCGCTGATTCAAGTGGGAAACTGAGTTATTAGTTACTTGCGGATATGGGGTGTGCTCGAGTACTGGTTAACTTTTCAGGAAACAGTGGTTAGGTTAACTGAACATCTGTACAGTAAGCCCTCGATGGCAAAAAAATGACGCTCAATATTCAGTCAACCATTAATTGTACACAAACTCATTTTATTAATTTTATTATCAATAGGCAATTTAGTTTATTGATATGTGGCTTTTTCACAGTCAGCTAGGTCATAATTCTTGAAAAGACATTTGAACTACCTCTACTTCGTAATGAAAAAAAGATAATTTAAAACCTTTGTTCCTTTATTTATTGGTAAATACGTGAAAAAAATGTACATTTATTTTCCTTCTTATGCTATGCTATTGTATGTTATTCAACAGCAGAGGCTTTCTTTACTGTTAAAATAGTGTTCTTTTATACATTTTGTGAAAAAAACATACATAAAATCATATTACATAATTTTTTACTGAAGAAGAATATTTTATTAACTTAAACTGTTACAGTTTCTCGTTACAAAAACATATATATTCACATGCCAGTTATCAGAATATAAATAACATATATAATATTATTTCAGATTGTATATTTGTGTATGTTATTAGATGTATTAAATATATCGAGGATGAACTTCAAACTATGAGTCACTCAATCATTAATGAGAGTTAAAATATTTCCTAGTCGCCAGAAAAAATAAAATATATTGGTATTTTATTATATGTTTATATTATTAGTAATGCCACGTCTAATAGCAAACGCTTTCATAATGAAGTGACTTAACTTAACAAGTTCAAATTTATTTATCGTCTGCAGCAGTGCTAGAAAATTAAACATACTTGGATGACGTATATAAAAACTGCGAATAAATTTGGCTCTTATGACATTATATGTAGAACAAATTAGAATAAAATGAAATTCGTCTTCTATATCACCAGAATTACATATTTGACAAAAACGTTCATGTCTCTCTACTCGTGTTCTTGCGTATCTGCCGATTTCAATCCTTAAGCTATGTGATGACAACCGTAACCTAGCAAATGCAATACAAAGAAGTCTTGTATTAATAAATTAACCAAACTGTAACTTAACTTTTTTTATATAAAATCAGTTCTCTGTTACTATGAAAGTCAGCCATCCAATTTTGAGTAAATTCGTCCATCAAGTGTTGTCTGAACAAAGACAAACAAGAAAATATCGGTGGAACGGATGGATGCTCCCCCAAGTAAGTGTTTGCCTCTGTACGGGCTACTTGGTTGAAGAATACCAAACTGTATAGCAGGAACAATATGTGGCTCTGCACTTCACAGAACTTATTCTTAAATCATTTAACCGGAACAAAATGACAATATGCGCAGATCCAAACTAGTTTTACAGAATTAAAACCAGAGGTTGTAGAGAAATAGCGTCATGACGACAATATGCACATCTCCACTTGGTAATGATGCATCCTAGCAAGTTCCATAAAATTCCAACCACAAGTTGAAAACAAATAGAGCGGAAAAGAATTTGGTCACAGACTGAATCAAAGGGCCATAACTCCGTGAAAAATCATCGAACCAAAACACAAACATAGCAAGTTTCATAAAATTCCATGGTGCGGTTGTAGAGAAAAAGCTCGGACAATAATTTGGTCACAGACTCAATGAGAGGGCAATAACTCCATGAAAAATCATCAAACCGAAACACAGACAATATGCTCATCTGCACTTGGTAATGATGCATCCAAGCAAGTTTCATAAAATTCCAACATGGGGTTGTAGAGAAATAGCGCGGACAATAATTTGCTTACAGACTCAATCAAAGGGCCATAACTCCATGAAAAAACATCGAAAGGAAAACATAGACAATATGCGCATCTGCACTTGATAATGATGCATCCTAGCATGTTTCACAAAATTCCAGCATGGGGCTGTAGAGAAATAGTGCGGACAATAATTTGGTCACAGACTCAATCAAAGGGCCATAACTCTTGAAAAATCACCGAACCGGAACACATAGACAATATGCGCATCTGCACTTGGTAATGATGCATCCTAGCAAGTTTCATAAAATTACAACCAGAGACTGTAGAGAAATAGCATGGACAAGAATTTGGTCACAATTAGAATCAAAGGGCCATAACTCCGTTAACAATCACCGAACCGGAACACTTAGACAATATGCGCATCTGCACTTGGTAATGCTGCTGCATCCTAGCAAGTTTCATAAAATTCCATCCAGAGACTGTAGAGAAATAGCCCAGACAAGAATTTGGTCACAAACAGAATCAAAGGGCCATAACTCCGTGAAAAATCATCAAATCGGAACACAAAGACAATATGCGCATCTGTACATGGTATTGATGCATCGTAACAAGTTTCATAAAATTCCAACCAGAGGTTTTAGAGAAATAGCCCGGACAAGAATTGGTGACGCACAGACGGACGGGCGGACGCACGGACGAAGCGGCGACTATATGCTTTCCCCTTTTAGGAGAGCATAAAAAGCACTGTGATATTTAACGGTTCATTCCATATGTACATAAAACCATGTGTGTGCAACAAATATTCAATATTTGTCAACCAATTTTTTACTCCCTTTCCACTATCTGCAAGAGCGCGTTCGTAAACAGTCCTCAGTGTTAATTATTTCAGCCAATAGTTAATAATCGTAATAAATCTGCCAATATATAATGGATATCGTCCTAATTCTCCGTAAACACCTGCATTACTTGTAATTGTTTTTTACCCCTAGGATGTGTTTGCAAAAGCGTAAGTGGATTTTTTCTATTTCTTTGGATTTAGTTTCACCCCACACTTTGCAATGTTTTTGTAACGAGAAACTGTAACAGTTTAAGTTAATAAATCTGGTTAAGGAGTGCACCCAACCTTGCTAGTCCTCCGTTGTCACTTCAGAAGACGAGCTAGTGTATATTAAACTTTCCCTGACAAATTATTTTAGTTACGGATTATAACACACAGGTAAAACTATATATATGCATATAAAAAACAACAAGCGCCGCTATGTATATATGTACTCCATGGCCCTGCATAAACCAGAACAGGGAAATAATGATAATTAAGGGAGAGGCGAGGCTAAGGATAAGTATCCAACCGCATGACTTCGTGTTTCATGAACTGAGTGAATAACGGATATTGTATTGTATTATTGTATGTCCTCCGTCCGTTTAACCCTTTACTCCACAGAAGGCCTTTGAAAACAGTGCAGGAAGAGTTCAGATTGTTCGTTACCTTCTTCCTGCACTGTTTTCCACTCTGCCAGTTAATATAAACATAATTCACCCAATAATTCAAAAGCGTCTATATTAAAGGTGTCCAAAGGCGTCTATATTAGAGGTGTCCAAAGGCGTCTATATTAGAAGTGTCCAAAGGCGTCTATATTAGAGGTTTCCAAAGGCGTCTATATTAGAAGTGTCCAAAGGCGTCTATATTAGAGGTTTCCAAAGACTTCTATATTAGAGATGTCAAAAGGCGTCTATATTAGAGGTGTCCAAAGGCGTCTATATTAGAGGTGTCCAAAGGCGTCTATATTTGAGGTGTCCAAAGGCGTCTATATGAAGTCAAGGGTTAAGGCTTTATGAAGAATTCACAATCATTTCAGCCCTCGCACAATTAAAGATGAAAGTGTGACGGTCAACTGTACAGGAGCCAATCACCAAACATAAAATACATAACAGGATAAAAGGAGCATAACCTCTTCTTAGATTCGTCTTGGCGTGTACCATTGCTCCCCACGTTAAACTTATAATGTTAGCAGGCCAATCTACTATACCCACATCTCACCCCACCATGTTTACTACCCTTGCCTCATATTTACTTCCTGACCTAAAATGGATACCAATACCTACTAAACCAATCATTTTCCGACATTGTCGATAAGGTTCGATCTTGACAACCTTGAACTTTCTGTCTAGGGGATTTTGAGTACTCTGAAAATATCATCTAGGGGATTTTGAGTATGCTGTATTTTACACCTAGGGGATTTTGACTACCTATCCATTTTTTTACCTAGGGGATTATGAGCTAGGGGATTTTGAGGTACACTCACCATAGTTACATACATACATATACATCAACCGTACCTATTCGTATATAATGCTGATTATCAGTTTGCGAAAATTTGAGTGCTGTTGTCATTAAAATTACGGTTTGACAACAATCGTATGATAAAAAACAAATAACTTTTCAAACAATTGACACAATATATTTTTCTTATTTATTTCAAAATTTGGATAAAATTTCAATTAATTAAAATAAATATAAACCAAAATATCCTAGGTGTCTTGTTGGCTGTTTTGTTTAGTATACTTTCCATAACTGTTGTGTTATTTACACGTTACCCTTTATAATTATACAACACAGTGAACTGTAATAACTTACAGTGTAGGCGCAACATTGGCTTCCTTTTTCATTTCCAAAGTGAATTAAACGTTTTTAAGGGCTTTTCACTCAAAGAAAGATATAAATTAGCCAAGCACACGGATCTTACTGAGCCACACGGTGACGACATATCAAAGAACCACTTAACTGTAACCTTGATTGACTTCGACATTTAAGAGTTACACTACTTGACTACCGAAAGACGTTAAGCGAATATCAAGTCTACTTAATTCTGAAATTGACTAAATTTTAACCTTGTATCAGAAAACAAGTATGTCAGAAAAATTCTTTTTGTATTTGCAATCTCACCAAAACAAGATAAATGAAGTTGTTATCAGTGCCATTTTTGAAGGGATCTTTCGAGTGTACGGAATAATATGAATAGTTGGGCGTGATTCGCATCGGCCGAATGAACTTGTTTTACAATCGATGTAAAATAACCTTATGTTATAAAAGAGAATAAACATATCATGACCAGGATACACCAAACACCTCAAATTGAGATTTTCCTCTTTTCATTTTTTTTAAAAAATGCTATAACTTCATTTTCATGATATCCTTCACTAATGCTCTGATTTCAGTTCTGTGTAGTCATTTAATATAGAAATAGTTTAAGTTATCATTTAGAGAAAACAAAGTTTAAGGTAAATCTCAGTGTGAAATGTTAAGTGAAATCAAGGAATTATATAGAGGCCTCGGTGAAATAGATCCCAGGTCCAACCGCACATGTAGCACTATGAAGTTGATTTATAGTAACTGCAACTTACGGTCTCGCAAATAGTAGTTCTGGTGAACTATAAGGTCGTGTTTTCTGTTTTTATTTTTAAATTTATCTGCACAAAATTGAATTGTCGAGTGCTGTTAACAAATTAATTAAACCAAGGGCAAGTCAATGTCAGGAAGTAAACACGTCAGCTACATGTATATTACACCACACAAAATACATTTAGTTACGCTTTAGCGTATAACTAGGATACGACTCGGTTGATTGCGTGTTTTATGTTGTTTTTGCTTGACTGATTTTTCGAATTTGACACATTGTCACTAAAATGTGCTTAAAGCAACACTTATAAAATATTGAAACAAACTCTCGCGATCTCGGTACGAACGTATATGAAACTAAAATGTTGCCTAAAGAAACGCAAGATGTCAATCTAGCTGAAATACAGACAACCTATATGCATTAGTGTTACTTCAGAAGTGTAAAAAATGAGTTTGTGTCTGATTGTGTTTGGAGCCTTAAGGTTGAAAACAATGGTTTATTTGCATATTTTCTTGTACCTCAATTATCTTTCTTTTATCAAACTGTTCGGGATTGGAACAATTTTCAAACAAAAAAAAAACAACAAAAAAAAACAACAACAAAAACAAGTATAATTTTTAAAATGAAATGATTTTACAACCCATTGAGAGTATTAAATGTATAGAGCGTGTAGATTTTTTTTTATTAATTTAAAAACTTCTGCAAGTAATTGATTTGTTCTGTAATATCTATGTCGTCATTAGTATTTAGAGCATTTCTGCGATAATTAATTTCAAAACAAATTTGACATATTCTGGGATGATAACAATCTGAATGAGTTATATGGAATGTTAAGTTATTCATCTAGTCATAGTTGTCTTTTTTTATTATGAGTAACATACGTTATGGCGCCATATATCAACTGCAGCCTATATTTTGAGACTCTGATATTTACTTTTTCATAAGGACCGCATTTTAAATAAGTAAAACTAAGTGGATTATTCTATGATATCTAAAATATATGTACTTAAATGTAACAATAATATATTATGGTTGACAATTATGAAAACTAGGTAATACTGTGATTATATATTTGTATTTTGATGATGTTTATCTGTGGTATCTGTTTGTATTCATGGCATATACGTATATTCATTACTAAATATATCTGCACATATCATGAATTTTGTTTATAGCGCAAGCCCGTGTGGTTCCGGCTAAGAATAGAATCACTGCCGATCTCTGCAGAGGGGTAGGAATCCTCCGAATGAGTGTCATGTTCATTTTATCATTTTTTTGTCATGTTCACTATTGTGGTTAAATTATCAACTCCTGTGTGGTTTCAGGGAGCTATATGAGTGATGGCAAGAAAAGGACCACTGTGGCTCATGCATGTCGTAAGGAGCGACAATTTGAGTAATGTGATAGAATTTGCTGAAACTCTGCAGTTCTGCAGGTATCAAGGTTCTAGGTTCATTCTGCATATTCATTTGTTGGTGTATTTTTTGTTTTTAAATCTGTATGTTAATTTGTTGTTTTTGTACATGTAGAGTGAACCTGGAATCTTCCTTCCTGTTGGCGTCGAATAACCTATAATGTGTTGGTACGCCGTAAAACCCTATTCATTCATTCGTTTATAGCACGCATATTTAATAGTATATACGCACGCACGCACGCAATTACGCACGCACGCACGCACGCACGCATACGGTCTTACACATTTACATATAATTATACACATATCGGTTGTACAGTTGTTTTTACAACTCTTCAATATGTTTTAAGTATGATTGATATTTAAGATTGTCTTACCTTGTAAAACACATACCACAACGGTTAATATCCATCCCTTAAGGATATACATGTTCATGAAACAGTCAGATCAGCTCAACTAAAAATGAGCAAATCTAACAGTTGTTATAATAGTAGCTTCCAGTATCACCCGCGTACTTTCATCATCCAAGGAACATAGGAATTACCACAATGTAAAAATGTAATATCCTTGTCCAAGATGAAATCTATCCAATCAAAACGATTTTATATGGCGTACCCATGTTTAACATATTAAAGCAACATAATCTTTATATGATGTCATGCGCCCGCGCCCATGTTTTGTGAAATGGCGAGGTTTATCAGTGCATTTGCTATTTTGGATTGTCTTTTTGTTTTCCCTATAACTGGTAATGTAAAGATATAAATAACAAGGTAACTATGGAGCAATAACAAAATGTGACGGAACGACGTTATAGGACTCACAGCTTGAATTCTCCAGACCTATAGTTGAAGGAGGTAGAAAAAAAAAGTTCTATTTTCTTCTTTTTTTAGGGTTTTATATTGCAGTGATGTATTTTTCCAAGCATCTGTTAAATGGTCAGTATTTAAGAAATCACCACTGAAACTTTGATGCTGATACCAAATTGCTAGGCAATTCTGTGCCATTTTAGAATTGTTGGTTCGAATCGCATCGTGGGTGAATAGTTGGCATGTCATTACCCTGGAAAGGTATCACAAAACCATTGATTTTCTTAAACATGTTCAAGGTATGATTGTTTCTTTTTTATAATTGCAGATATTAAACCAGTGAAAAATTTGAGCTGCAGATTTTGTTTTTTACTGTGTTTTGGACATACATGTTATAATGGAGCCATATGGGAAATGTAATAGTGGTGCGAGATATGAAGCTTGATGGATATTTCTTACATAAGACGTTACTCAGCGTTGAGCATTTTGTCCAGTGGTAAAGCATCGAACCCAAGACATGAGGGTCGTTTGTTCGATGCATGGATTCAAATTTACGACGCAGTCTTTAAGTAAGTGATAGTACAGGTTGGTGCCTAATACTTCAGTTGCGTTTGGGCTATCTTCCCGTTTTTTAAACCATGTGTTCATGACTAACCGAATTACTATTTATTCCAAACAAAATAGCTCCTAATATAAGATTTTTTTTTAAAGAAACGCCTTGTATCATAGAAAGACTTTAAAGAGACGTATGCAAGTTTTGATTGCTTTTCAATGAACAGTATTGATAAAGCTATATATCTACACAAAAATACACCAGAATGTTTTGTTCTTAATTTGTGAGTGATTGCGCAAGCGTGCGTGCGTGCGTATGTGCGTGTGTGTGTGTACATGTGTGCGTGAATGTGTTGTTAATGATTTTAAAGTGTGGTGTAATTGTGGTCAATGGTTATAAAGCATCCCATTTTCTCACATTGATAGTTAAAAATAGTTCAATTACTTCAATTTAATTCGTTACCGACAGAAACTAATCAAAATAAAAAATAATCAATGTTTCAAGCCACTAGTTATAAAAAAAACTATTATATATATTTGAAGTTTGATTCAGTAGAACTTGCGAGATTAATATTTTGATATACGTTTTACAACTGGTTTAATGTGTCAACATGTCTTAAATAAAATCTATTTAAACAACATTACCGCATGCCTCTTTAAAAACGTATCCATTACATAGATACAGTAACACCTGTCTTAAGCCGCCAGTCAGGGGAATGTGGAAAATTGACCTTTTAAGACAAGTTGTTGATTTGCTCTAAACGTGTACTAATATAGATTATGTAAAAAATGATTTATTTGTACTAATATAAATAATGTAAATAATGATTCATATGTACTAATATAGATTATGTAAAAAATGATTTATTTGTACTAATATAGACAATGTAAATAATGATTCATGTGTACTGAGGTTTACTTATCAAGATAATGAAAATATTCAAAGTTAGTAATGAACAAATGTATTATTTTCAAAAACAAAATGAAAAAAAAATGTCTACAGTCTCCATAGGCGTAGGAGCGTTTCAATTATTGTGCAGGGGGGGGGGGGGGGGCAACCTGAGGAGAGAGTGTATGAGGATGAACTTTCAGGCCCCAAAGTATATGCTGAACCTGATTATTGGGGAGTGCCCCCCCCCACCCCCTAGCCCCCCCTGCCCCTACGCCTATGGCCTTATCTCTTTGTATCGTATGCTATGTACGAAATATAGGTTTATAATGTGCTCAACATCCAGGGACACTTATCGATACTGACTTTGATAAACTTTACTTTTGATAAATCATCGAATGTAAATAAACAACACACTATCTGCCGTATGGTCCACACGGTGCACTGGAATACAAATTACACAGTCCTGCTATACATACATACATGTGTCGCGATAACAAAGTCCTGTTATACATGTATACAGTCATGTTTCATGATAATACAATTCTTTATAAATCTTTCGCGGGTTCGATGTATTCGAGAAACACAGAACATACCATACTCGAATAAAAAGATTTAAAGTCCCACTAGCTTCGATATATTCTAGATACTGAAATGATATTGTTTTAATAAATGTCACGGGGTGTACAGTAGCGTGAGGTGATTTGTTCACAGTGATGTGACGGATAAGTTAAATATATTTGTAGTTTGATTGCAGTGCCGAAAGGATAGATTAAACTTCAAAATAGTTAGAAGTTACACTTAGTTACAGAGAAGAAGAATAAATTATTTATACAACAAACATAATAGAAAACACGACAAAAAGTGAAGTAATGGCTATTTCATATAGTATTTTGTCATATAGTATATGCAATTTCTATGATCACGACGTAACATAGTTGTTATCCTCAAATAATAGTTTTATTTACTAAATATTCAACCGCAGCGGTGGTCTATGTGCCGCCTCGCATGCAGAAGGTCTTGGGTTCGACACCCGGCTGGGTCATAGCAAAGACATCAACAAGAGTTATCAGAAGACAACAAAGCTCGCCGATGGGATAAAACTCACCACCAATGCAAAGATTGAGGTTGGAGGCAAACACCAAAACTTAAACGCATCTTAACGCAAAAGTTTAACCTGGGTGTGTACAGACGAAAAATTAAGTCTTAAAGGGCCATAGCTCTGCCAAAATGCAACCCAGAGTTATGGTTCTTATCTCTGTGTGTTTCAATGATGATGGTGAACACACATGCGAAGTTTCATTCATATCCAATGAGTGGTTGCATAGATATCTTACGTGATAAAAAACTTTAACCTGAAAAATTAAGTAAAAAAAGGGCCATAATTGTGCCAAAATGCAACCCAGAGTTATGGTTTTTGTCTGTGTGTTTCAATGCTGATGGTGAATACACATGCAAAGTTTCATTCATATCCAATGAGTGACTGCATAGATATCTTACCTGATAAAAAACTTTAACCTGAAAAATTAAGTAGAAAAAGGACCATAACTGTGCCAAAATGCAACCCAGAGTTATGGTTCTTGTCTATGTAGGATAAGACTAGTAAACACATTTATCAAATATAAAAATAATTATCAACTTTAAAGGCTGTTACAGCATTAACTGAGATTGTTTTCGGTATACAATGTGTCTAAAATCTATTAAATATATTTAAATTTCTCATTAAACATTCAAAACGTCGTCTCTTAATTTCAGTGATTAAAGCAATTTAATAAGCTTGTACATGAAAGGTCTTTGAAAAAGAAATGCTTCTTTCTTAAATAACATTTGCACGAACAGATGCAAATAAAGTGCTATATATATATATTCTACTTCAGTTGAGTTACGACATAAACAATACCTCCATACTTAACTTTCATTTTTAGAGTTCACTATGTCCAAGCTGTCATCTAAGGACTACGTATCTCTCACCGCTGTGGAAAAGGGTGCGAGCCCTGCTCAGTCCAAAGCCAAAAATGTAAGAAAAAGTTCCAGTTTCTTGTGGAAGGGTGGTGATACTATCTTACTGATTATTTCATTAATTGAACTTGTCCATTTAACTTAGAATGAAAGGATAAAGTGAGATTTTTTCAACACGTTACCTACTTTGATAAAAAGAAACGCATGTAGCATTAGCTGATTTTGGCCGTTTTAGGTCGGTATATTGGACATATTAAGTGGGCAATTTTTTGGCAGTATGCCTTTAAATAATGTTGTTGTATGGTGTTTAGCGTCGCTTTCAACTATGTTTAAGTTGAAATCGCGACGGTGTCTACTTGAGACAGTATTCTCAGCGCTGTCACACTGGAGTATCATGCCGCAGACACATGATATGATACCCCACCCAGTCACATTATACTGACACCAGGCCGACCAGACCTAGAACTCTCCTCTAAATGCTGAGCGTCAAGCGAGGAAGCTTCTAATGCAATTTTTAAAGTGGTATGACCCGGCCGGGGATTGAACCCACGACCTTCCGCATGCGAGGCGGACGCTCTACCACTAGACCACGCCGCGGTCTCGCCTTTAAATAAAGAAACAATCTAATATTTGGTAAAACTGTTGTAAGACTTATCCCCAATTTAGTACGTGTTAATGGACTTTGTATAAAATGCAAAATACACTTTAATAATAATGCTTGTTTGAAAGATCGTTTTTAAATTCATAACTCGTGTGTATGAAAGCGTTAATGCATATAAAAGCAAATCTTCCTTGTTATTTATACCTGTTTATATGTTAATATTCTCGCAAATGTGATTTCTTTGTTGACTGACTGTATAAACCGCACGTTGTCGCGTTGTGATACCCGTGAAGAAGGAAATATAGATGATACCACTGAGTATCCGTCATATTGTATATATAAACTGTGTATTTATAAAGCATGTTTTATAAGTTTTATTATGTACTAAGTAAGATACGTTTAGCAAATATTGTCGAATGAATATGTTTACAGAAGAGGTACATTACAGAATAATTCCATATGTTTTGATATACCTAAAAAATAACTTCAAATTTTTGTTTTATTGTTTGCATTCTCACTCTAAACAGTCATTGCACCTTTATGTAAAACCGTGTTTACAAGGAAATGAAAGGTCGCATAGAATGTCCGCGGATATACGTCACAGTATCAGAAGGTCAAAGGTAGTAAATAACTTTCCTTTACATTAAGATCAAAATGTTTTGAAGTCGCATACAAATCAGAATTCAAATTTTTTATTGATTTTTTTAAAATAAATTATGTTTGTTGCTGACTCATTTCAGTTCAGTTGTTAACAATGGCATTCACAATGTACATGGCTAGCTAGGTACACATAACAGATTGAATGCTCTTATCATTCGTCTCTAACCGCTGATTCATGTGGGAAAGTCATCAGTTACTTGCGGAGATGGGATGTGCTAGAGTATTTGATAACCTTCCAGGATCCCAGGAAACAGTTGTTAGAATAACTGATCGTCTGTTAGCCCTCGATAGCAAAAAATGACGCTAAATATTCAATAAATCAATTTCATCACTTACGTGAAACACCTGCCAAGACGAGCCAAGTAAGTATCCATCTTGCTGGAATGCACATTTTTTAATAAAATATAAATAGTTAAACAACTGTATACAAAAGCGACGTCGTTATGAAATCTTAGATTTCGTTCTGTTTCTTGTATTCTATTCTTAAATGCTAAAATAGATAAAACTATTTAAACGATGGTGACAAAACCTACATGTTTTACTTCTTTACGAAACGCTCAACAAATAACCAAGTCGATACTTATAACAGTAACATCCGAGGTAACCAAAACATGATTATGTTTGAAAAATAACAATGAATGATTTCAAGTCATAAAACTTTCTCGATCACCACATCTGTCAAAAGAGTATACCGCGAAGTGGTCATAAAACAATCAGATATATCGATTACAGATCGGTCGCGTTCTATAATAAAACTCATTCATACCGATCCCACGCAATAGAAAATAAAACAAGCGACAATATTTTTTAACTGTTAATTTCCCCATTTATTGTCTTGTCAAATATTATATTTTCATATTTTATTCTAAAATCTTAATTTTTTAAGTAAAATTATATAATATTTCAATATAAATAATATGTATATTATTATTTATATTGAAATATTATACAATTTATATATATATATATATATATATATATATATTTATATATATATATATTTATATATAACATTAGACATTAGAAAAAACAGTGTTAATTGTAACTGTTTAAGCATAATGTTCGTCCTTATTTCATGTATTAACATATTGTGTTAAATACTCTAGTGAGTTAAGTGATTACGTTTATATTGATTGTATATTGTATAAATTCTGACGATTTTTTGTACAAATCCTAATAAAATATATGTTCTATTCTGTTTTGATCATCTAAATACTAAATCACGAATGAATTCACCTTGCTGTCATTTCCTTTCGGCTAGCAACCGGAATATTCATGGAGATCTGTTCAAAACTGGCCGTGTTTTTTGTATCATCTTAATATGACCTGGGAACGACCCCACTTTTATTTACAAATATCTTTACTTATCTGCTAGTACTTTGAATTTACCTGCAGCCACGTCCGGAGTACATTACCATAAATTTTCATATATGTGAAAAAGTATAAACAAACGTAGAAATCAATCTGTTCTAATTAGTATATAGGTATGTGTACGTGCATAAAACGTATGTATTTCTACTGTTGCGTCTGCAGGGCCGGATTCAAGATTTCATACAAGGCGTTGGGTGCGGATTTCCATCCAATTCTCAATACGTGGAGTTTTGGGTAAAATCTGCTTTTGTGAAGGCCATGCACAGTTTCTGAAGGGTGTGGTGTAAAATTTGATTTTGTTAAGGGCATACACAGTTTAAGAAGAGTGTGTGTAAAATCTGATTTGATGAAGGGCATACACCGTTTCTGAAGGGTGTGGTTTAAAATCTTATTTTGTGAAGGCCATACACAGTTTCAGAAGAGTGCAGTGTAAAATCTGATCTTGTGAAGGCCATTCACAGTTTAAGAAGAGTATGGTGTAAAATCTGATTTTGTGAAGGCCATTCACAGTTTCTGAAGAGTGTGATGTAAAATCTGATTTTGTGAAGGCCATTCACAGTTTAAGAAAAGTGTGGTGTAAAATCTGATTTTGTGAAGGCCATTCACAGTTTCTGAAGAGTGTGGTGTAAAATCTGATTTTGTGAAGGCCATTCACAGTTTAATGAGAGTGTGGTGTAAAATCTGATTTTGTGAAGGGCATACACAGTTTCTGAAGAGTGTGGTGTAAAATCTGATTTTGTGAAGGGCATACACAGTTTCTGAAAAGTGTGATGTAAAATCTGATTTTGTGAAGGCCAATCACAGTTTCTGAAGAGTGTGATGTAAAATCTGATTTTGTGAAGGCCATTCACAGTTTCTGAAGAGTATGGTGTAAAATCTGATTTTGTGGAGGCCATTCACAGTTTAAGAAGAGTGTGGTGTAATATCTGATTTCATGAAGGCCATACACAGTTTCTGAAAAGTGTGGTGTAAAATCTGATTTTGTGAAGGGCATACACAGTTTCTGAAAAGTGTGATGTAAAATCTGATTTTGTGAAGGCCATTCACAGTTTAAGAAGAGTGTGATGTAAAATCTGATTTTGTGAAGGCCATTCACAGTTTCTGAAGAATATGATGTAAAATCTGATTTTGTGAAGGTCATTCACAGTTTCTGAAGAGTGTGATGTAAAATCTGATTTTGTGAAGGGCATTCACAGTTTCTGAAGTGTGTGGTGTAAAATCTGATTTTGTGAAGGCCATTCACAGTTTCTGAAGAGTGTGATGTAAAATCTGATTTTGTGAAGGCCATTCACAGTTTCTGAAGAGTGTGATGTAAAATCTGATTTTGTGAAGGGCATTCACAGTTTCTGAAGTGTGTGGTGTAAAATCTGATTTTGTGAAGGCCATTCACAGTTTCTGAAGAGTGTGATGTAAAATCTGATTTTGTGAAGACCATTCACAGTTTCTGAAGAGTGTGATGTAAAATCTGATTTTGTGAAGGCCATTCACAGTTTCTGAAGAGTGTGGTGTAAAATCTGATTTCATGAAGGGCATACAATTTAATAAATCTTAAAAGGGGCGTTAATAAAAACAACTTGATGATAGTCAATATTTGTATGATTAATAACTATCAAAGTAATGCGTCCCAAATGAGCTAAAGTTAAACGACTCTTTAAGAAAAAATGTCAGACTGGGGGAGGCGTATACATACCAGTTACCCTCCTTTGTATAGCCTCCATTATTTTAGAAAGGGCTGTAAATCAGCTTGAAACAGTTTTAGTTAAAAATAGATAAATACATGAGTTTCAGACAGAACAAATTTCTCTACGAATTCGTGTCGTGTCATTTAACTGACTACAATAAGGCTCGAACAGCAAAAGGCATCTACACTGATGTGATCACGCTGAACCTACAAAAGGCCTCTACACTGATGTTATCACGCTGAACCTACAAAAGGCCTCTACACTGATGTGATCACGCTGAACCTACAAAAGGCGTTTGGTACAGTTGGTCATTCTGTTTGAGGTGGAAAATGAAAGCTGTGGGTGTCGAATCTGTAGATTGATTTCATTCGTATCTATCTAACAGAAAATAAAAGGTTCAAGTAAATGATTGTTTCTAAAATATAGTGAATATTTTATGTTGAGTTCTACAAGGTAGTATATTAGGTCCAGTTTTATTTTTATATACTGAGCAGCGTTGTCATAATTTGTATACGACATACAAATACATATATGTATTGGTTTTACAGAACAGTGTTCTTTCTTGTTCAAGTTCAAATTTCAAGGAAATTGATTTGATACATTTGAGAAAATAGAGAAAATGTATGAAACATAAATTGTCAAATGGCGGATTAACTATTCAGTTTAATATATTATACATAAAACACATACTGCATTACACGTATTTGCAGATGTGTACACGTTTTATATTAGCCATTGCCTCCGCATTACATGTGGCCAAACTTCTCACATACTCTTTTACATTATTAAGAAAAATATGAATAAAAAAATATATATCAGATAATTGAACAATTGTTGTTGTATAGTGTTTAGCATCATTTAGTAATATCGCAATGGTGTGACTGTCTACTTGAGCCAGTATTCTCAGCGCTGCATCACTGGAGTATACTTGGTATGTCACTCCACCCAGTAACATTATACTGACACCGGACTTACCAGACCTAGAACTATCCTCTCAATGCTGAGCGCCAAGCGTGGAAGTTTTGAGTATCAATTTAAGTCTTTGGTATGACCCGGCCGGGTAACAAACCAACGACCTACCGCATGCGAAGCGGTGGCTCTACCACTAGACCACAGCTGTGGTGTCTAAATCAAACAAGAGCCTTTATGTTATTTAATATCATAATCTTCGTTTTTATTCAAATGAGCATTTGATTGTACGTCCTTACATTGAATAAATTTACAAAAAAGTAAAAAGTAAAGTGTTTGTTTATTATAGTGTCATCCCTGTTGAATGTGCCATGAATGTACTAGCCACAATGGGCTATCAAATACCTTTATGATTTACACAGTTACTTCCCGAAAGCTATTCTTGTCAGTCGCCAGCCTGTTAGACATTGAGTTTAACTAGCTGCTGGGTAAGCAAGCAGCCGCATCAGAAAAGAAAAGCACCAAGTGGTTCCCAGCGGGATTCGAACGCTCGACATCCCGTTTCCGACGGGTACGCCTTAACCACCATTTGTATAACAAAACTATTCCCTGGACGATATCATTTTGTACAATGATCCGGTATAAACATGATGAAAAACCCGCTCTTGCTTTATATCATTCTATAATGAGTTTAGAAGGGGTGTTCATAAATAATTGTGACTGAGAGTCAAACGATACAGACCAAGATGAGATTATCAGCTCATTACAAGCCAAGCCGCTCTGGGTCTACATAGTTTGCATTGGCGTACAGCAAACTAAGAGCACATATACTGCTTAAAGTAAATCGAGAAGGATCAGGTATATTATAATGATTTACAAACCTTCATTCGCTGAATTTCTGTAGTTAGTTATAATTATTGTTTTACACTATTCCGTTCTAAATGAGTGTAGGAGGGCTGTTTATAAACTATACTGATAAGAGTCAAGCAGTGTAGACCTAGGTAGGACTTCAACTTATTCGCAAACCGGTCGGGGTCTATTGTTTACACTGAAGTCAAACTAATATAAGTGCAAACCGAGGAATTGAATCATGACATGATCAACGTTGACAGATGATGTGCTGATCATTGTGAATGCCCCGGAGGGACATTTTATCTTGGTTATTGTGATTCGTGAATTACGACCCATGAGTTATGATTTTTTACTTCTGTATTGTGACTTATATATTCGTGCAAATAAATTGGCGCGATTTATGCCGAAGATTATATAAATACACACATTTTAGGTATATTTTCCCACATGAGGTAAAGTGAAACATATTTGCTAATTTGTCGACAGCGTTGGTGTTGTATTATTTCAGGTTATAGGTTATCTGTTTGATTTGTTATTTAGAACTTTATTAATTCATCACGGGATTTATATATTTTTTTCGCCAAATAAAAATGATACTTAAACGATAGAAGCAAACGCCAAACATACCCAATTAGCATTTGGGTGTTGCAGAGCAATGGCCAATAAATAAGATACCAATAGGATACCATTGATATGATAAAGATATTTAAGGCACAACATTATAAAGGTGTTGAAGTGTTTATGGAATCGGCTACAGAGATGAGTATATTATACGACAGTACCGAATTATAAATGTAACGTGTATAAATATGCTATGGGTTTTATATACGCGGATTAATCGATGCTTGTATCAGGGAAATAACTTGGCAAGAACGTTTGGTTAGTAATAATAATCCAAAAATACTAGCAAAGCTCATTACCTCGCTTGTTATGATGCTGGAAATGAAAACACCATGATTCCATTTTCGCAGTCATTTGTTTTGTTATCAAGTAATAGGGACATATTCTCAGGCAACAGAAGCTTCATTGTCGGGAAAATCACGTAAGACCAACATATTGGAAGATGGTGGAACATCTCGCGGCGCCAGATCAAACAGTGGTGGATTAAAGTTATCTAAGGAGTTCCGCGAATCACGCCGACACAATGAGTTATATCCAATTCATTGTGAAAAATCTAGAAGTTGACTTTGATTGGAATTAGACAGACCCCAACTGACTCACGCATAAGGTCACAAAAGAAAGAAACTGTTACAGATAGAAATCCTGACCCTTTTTATATTTTCTTCCATAATTGCATGGATCTCACGACTATGGTACACCTGTTTATATCCTCAGTTTAAATGCTTCCAAAGACCAATACGTGTTTCCAAAGATCTACTCAAAGGATATTAAAGATTTGTCATATTTTTTAAAACCTGACCTAAATTTGCCTGTGGGTGCAGGAAATGGACTTTAATTATTCTTAGAATAAAATGTTCATAAGATTCAGTTGTTATTTTCTAATGGAAAACAAATTATGCCTAGCATCAATTATGTAAGGCATATTATATGTATAACGCTTAATACTTACAGTCTTGTTTTATATTTGCTTGCTGAAATCATGTAATGAGATGCATTCATTCAACTGTTTGAAATAAACTATTTTGTCATTCTTAAGTTTGTTCATAAAAATCTCAGCACACATATGTTTTACTTATCCTCATTATATTCGTTCCATATTCCACTTAAAATCTGGTTCAAAGTGTAATCGTCCTCCGTCCGCTGTCCATCGTCTATTATTGACAAGTGGTTAGTTATCTGCAATCATTGCAGAGCAATAGAAAGAAATGTTTTGATACTGAGTTATGGGCACTTGAATTACTATGAATACTGTATTTCATCACGACAGGGTTCAATTTCAGTTTCAATTCGATTTAAAGTACGACATATGTTAGCCCGAGCAGCGACTCGCAATCTAACTGGTCATCGATTTAAACTCCACTATAACTCAAATAAGAATCTTCAATGATAAAAATATATATTGTGACCGGGGGATTTTATTGCGTATCAACGTCTAATACGGTTGAGAAACGATTCATCAGTAATATACTAGTGAGTTGTAGTTTGTATCGCGACGTCAGTAATATACTAGTGAGTTGTAGTTTGTATCGCGACGTCAGTAACATA
The DNA here is from genome assembly GCA_029582155.1 of Panopea generosa. Lineage (NCBI taxonomy): Eukaryota > Metazoa > Mollusca > Bivalvia > Adapedonta > Hiatellidae > Panopea > Panopea generosa. The sequence goes on along the minus strand of CM055895.1, from coordinate 2,708,060 downwards.
CTAGTGAGGAGTAGTTTGTATCGCGACGTCAGTAACAAACTAGTGAGGAGTAGTTTGTATCGCGACGTCAGTAACAAACAAGTGAGGAGTAGTTTGTATCGCGACATCAGTAACTTACTAGTGAGGAGTAGTTTGTATCGTGACATCAGTAATATACTAGTGAGGAGTAGTTTGTATCGCGACATCAGTAACATACTAGTGAGGAGTAGTTTTATGGCGACATCAGTAACATACTAGTGAGGAGTAGTTTGTATCGCGACATCAGTAACATACTAGTGAGTAGCAGTTTGTATCGCGACATCAGTAACATGCTAGTGAGGAGCAGTTTGTATCGCGACATCAGTAACATACTAGTGAGTAGCAGTTTGTATCGCTACATCAGTAACATGCTAGTGAGGAGCAGTTTGTATCGCGACATCAGTAACATACTAGTGAGTAGCAGTTTGTATCGCGACATCAGTAACATGCTAGTGAGGAGCAGTTTGTATCGCGACATCAGTAACATACTAGTGAGTAGCAGTTTGTATCGCGACATCAGTAACATGCTAGTGAGGAGCAGTTTGTATCGCGACATCAGTAACATACTAGTGAGTAGCAGTTTGTATCGCTACATCAGTAACATGCTAGTGAGGAGCAGTTTGTATCGCGACATCAGTAACATACTAGTGAGTAGCAGTTTGTATCGCTACATCAGTAACATACTAGTGAGTAGCAGTTTGTATCGCGACATCAGTAACATACTAGTGAGTAGCAGTTTGTATCGCTACATCAGTAACATACTAGTGAGTAGCAGTTTGTATCGCGACATCAGTAACATACTAGTGAGTAGCAGTTTGTATCGCGACGTCAATTAGACTAAAGCGTATTTTACTGGACATCAGCTTAGAACATTTTTACACCGGTATTCATTTTGCTACAGTACCAGACGCACTTTGTGGAGAAAAAAACAGACATCTTTCCTGTAAATACTGAAGATGTGTTTTGAATATCAGTAACCTGCTGAGTTGTCACCTTGCGACTGAGGGCGTCAATCAGGTACAGACTCATCCCATCGTTATAAATACCAGCTGTGTGTACAGCAGGTTTCTCAATTACTAACAAGCAGTTATACATATTTGGAAACAATCTGTCAATCTTTATATCAACAGTATTCAAAGACTTGCTGCATATTCCATGAATAAGTGCCCCATCACGTCCATATGTTTTATTGTCGTCATAGATTTGCGTTTGTTAGAAAGTATTATCCTTCTGCACATACTCGCAACCTTGGACACATTATTTAGGGTTTTCTTTGTCTACCTATCATGCACATGACAATGTTATTTTTTCCAATATGAACACATTAAAACAACCGATGAGTCAGAAAACTGAGAACCAATTTCTTTCCTACACTTCACCTGGTATTTTCTTTCAACTAAAACTAATTCCACAGGGCCGATTCCTGGTGAATTAATGCTGCAAGTTTTTAAATCTAAACCAATTTCATTATTGTAATCAACATACTCTTTCTGTGGTGTGTATCATGTTTTTTCGCAATTGTGCCACTTTTTTCACAAAAAACTCGATGTTTGGAAACTTCAGATTTTATTTTCAAGTAAACATAATATCGACTTGAGGATGATTTATTAACATTCAGATATCCCCACAGGGAGCAATCGGTTCCTTCTAAGTCCTGATAGCTCTGTATATCTATCTTCAGAACCAAACTTTGACAAAGTGCATGCCATTCTCTGTAATTTTCCAGGTTGGATTTCCCCTTTAAGGTACAATCTTTTAATTATTTCAAGTAACTTTTCATTTCATTTCATTTTCTTTTGCAAAGTAAAATATTCGCAAACCTCTGCCTCCTTTAGACGTCACTTGGTAGACTGCCTTTACTAAAATGTAGCAAATAATGTCAAATATTGTTTCAATAAAAATGCATTGTTTATATAGTTTTCGAGTTGAACAAGGCGCCAGTATGGTTGCGCGTACACACGCGACGGTTGTTGGCATGGGAATGCATATACATGTATAGACTATACGCGCATTTCTAGATTGCTCTTATTTAGAGACTCGATTAATTAGTTTGATTAGAAGATCTTAACACGACAATGTTTGAATTAATAAAAATCTTATATAATCTAAATCAGATGCTTTTTCACCGCCTTCTATCTGGTTTACCCTTCTTGAAACAACGTGCACATGCCTCCTTGAAACGCTTTATTTTCTATACTTGAATATATACGTCTCAATGCAGGGGTCATTAGTCCCAAGTCACAACTCGCAATAACCAAGATGAAATATCCCCCAAGGGCTTCCATAGACTATGGTTGAAAGTTAAAAGCATTGTGACCTTCCTTTTAACACGTCTACAAATATACTCCTCTGTCAGATAAGACACGATTCTATGAACGAGGTTCTTAAACAGGTTGTGCAATGGCGATCGTATGTTCCTTTTAAAGTGTGCTCTTTGTTGAATAACGCCCGTAATCAATCAGTCACATTCAAATTTTGTCATACACGTAGTTCCAAAAAAAAAAAAAAAAGAAAAAAAAATCAACATTCAATATATAGATTATTATACAAGTATTTAGGTCAGTGTCCATGTTATGAACGACTAATGTAGAAACCCAGGAATGGCCGCATTCGATATATTAGGCCAATGTCTATATATGTCTTTTTAGTCAGTAAAATAAATTATTTTTGGATAAATTCAGTCACTCGCGGTCGGTAACACACAAAACAAGTGGAAAGAATCATGTTCGTCTTCGCAGTGTTAGCATTAGTTCATGGTAAATATTGTTTATCTACTCATTTTATTTTTGAATTATTCTCTAAACATGTTGGTTCGGCTTTTAAAAAGCAGCCGATGGTAAGGTATTAGCAACGTAGGTGGCAATATTTAGATGGTAAGGTCTTAGCAACGTAGGTGGCAATTATCTAGACGGTTATGTTTTATAACGTGCGTTGCGATTATCTAGACGGTTAGGTCTTATAACGTGCATTGCGATTATCTAGACGATAAGGTCGTATAACGTAAGTGGCGATTATCTTGGCGGTTAGGTCGTATAACGCGGGTGGCGATTTTCTAGACGTTTATGTCTTATAACGAACGTGGCGATTTTCAAGATGGTTAGATCATATAACGTAGGTGGCGATTATATAGGCGGTTAGGTCGTATAACGTAGGTGGCGATTATCTAGACGGTTAAGTCTTATAACGCAGGTGACGATTATCTAAACGGCTAGGTCTTATAACGTAGGTGTCGATTATCTAGATGGTTATGTCTTATAACGTACGTGGCGAATATCTAGACGGTTAGGTCTTATAACGTACGTGGCGATTATCTAGACGGTTAGGTCTTATAACGTACGTGGCGAATGTCTAGACGGTTAGGTTTTATAACGTACGTGGCGATTATCTAGATGGTTAGGTCTTATAACGTAGGTGGCGATTATCTAGACGGTTAGGTCTTATAACGTACGTGACGATTATCTAGACGGTTAGGTCTTATAACGTAGGTGGCGATTATCTAGATGGTTAGGTCTTATAACGTACGTGGCGAATATCTAGACGTTTAGGTTTTATAACGTAGGTGGCGATTATCTAGATGGTTAGGTCGTATAACGTAGGTGGCAATTATCTTGGCGGTTAGGTTGTATAACGTACGTGGCGATTATTTAGATGGTTAGATCATATAACGAATGTGGCGATTATCTAGGCGGTTAGGTTGTATAACGTAGGTGGCGATTATCTAGATGGTTAGGTCTTATAACATATGTGGCGAATATCTAGACGGTTAAGTCTTAAAGCGTATGTGGCGATTATCTCGACGGTAAGGTCTGATAACGTAGGTGGCGATTATCTAGATGGTTAGGTTGTATAACGTAGGTGGCGATTATCTAGACGGTTAGGTCGTATAACGTAGGTGGTATTTATCTAGATGGTTTGGTCTTATAACGTAGTGGCGATTATCCAGATTGTTAGGTCTTATAACGTAGGTGGCGATTATCTAGATGGTAAGGTTGTATAACGTAGGTGGCGATTATCTAGATGGTTAGGTCTTATAAAGTAGGTGGCGATTATCTAGACGGTTAGGTTGTATAACGTAGGTGGCGATTATCTAGACGGTTAGGTCGTATAACGTAGGTGGCGATTATCTAGATGGTTATGTCTTATATCATAGATGGCGATTATCTAGACGGTTACGTTGTGTAACGTAGGCGGCGATTATCTAGACGGTTAGGTCTTATAACGTACGTGGCGATTTTCTAGACGGTTAGGTCGTATAACGTAGGGGGCGATTATCTAGACGGTTAGGTCTTATAACGTACGTGACGATTATCTAGATGGTTATGTCATATAACGTAGGTGGCGATTATCTAGATGGTTATGTCATATAACGTAGGTGGCGATTATCTAGATGGTTATGTCATATAACGTAGGTGGCGATTATCTAGATGGTTATGTCATATAACGTAGATGGTGATTATCTAGACGGTTAGGTCTTCTAACTAAGGTGGCGATTATCTAGATGTTTAGGTTTTATAACGTAGGTGCCGAATATCTAGACGGTTAGGTCTTATAACTCAGGTGGCGATTATCTAGACGATTATGTCGTATTACGTAGGTGGCGATTATCTAGATGGTTAGGTCTTATAACGTAGGTGGCGATTATCTAGATGGTTAGGTCATATAACGTAGGTGGCGATCATCTAGACGATTAGGTCTTATAACGTAGGTGGCGATTATCTAGATGGTTATGTCATATAACGTAGGTGGCGATTATCTAGATGGTTAGGTCTTATAACGTAGGTGGCGATTATCTAGACGATTATGTCGTATTACGTAGGTGGCGATTATCTAGACGATTATGTCGTATTACGTAGGTGGCGATTATCTAGACGATTATGTCGTATTACGTAGGTGGCGATTATCTAGACGATTATGTCGTATAACGTAGGTGGCGATTATCTAGACGATTATGTCGTATTACGTAGGTGGCGATTATCTAGATGGTTAGGTCTTATAACGTAGGTGGCGATTATCTAGATGGTTAGGTCATATAACGTAGGTGGCGATCATCTAGACGATTAGGTCTTATAACGTAGGTGGCGATTATCTAGATGGTTATGTCATATAACGTAGGTGGCGATCATCTAGACGATTAGGTCTTATAACGTACGTGACGATTATCTAGATGGTTATGTCATATAACGTAGGTGGCGATTATCTAGATGGTTATGTCATATAACGTAGATGGTGATTATCTAGACGGTTAGGTCTTCTAACTAAGGTGGCGATTATCTAGATGTTTAGGTTTTATAACGTAGGTGCCGAATATCTAGACGGTTAGGTCTTATAACTCAGGTGGCGATTATCTAGACGATTATGTCGTATTACGTAGGTGGCGATTATCTAGATGGTTAGGTCTTATAACGTAGGTGGCGATTATCTAGATGGTTAGGTCATATAACGTAGGTGGCGATCATCTAGACGATTAGGTCTTATAACGTAGGTGGCGATTATCTAGATGGTTAGGTCTTATAACATAGGTTGTGATCATCTAGAGTGAATTTGGGTTTCTATGAAAAAGGATTGCACAATGGTATTACGGTGCAATAACTCAAGGAAAACTACTGCGTGCAGGGTACCAAATATGCAGGTTGTATGTTTGCATAACACGACAGCTCAGAATACTTTTCCTTTTGCGAGTTTCACTAAATCATTAAGATTGATATGAGTGTGTTTTAGTTCAAAGAACTTTTTGAAGTCAATTTATGTTATGAATACGTGTAATAGAAATTTATTTGAAAAATGCACTTATAAAATATTGTTTTTAAATAAGTTATTTTCATTTGGTTTTTAGAGGTCGGTGGTAAAATATCAAGAAGTTCAAGTTTATGATAGTTTATATGACTGCCCCAAGATTTAATGAACTAGAATAAGATTTTTTCCTACTGATCTATTGTATATTACAATTGCCAGTTACCGTCTGTATCTTATTCATGGATTTTAATAATCTTTTCATTTTCGGAAATTATATATTTAGCTTCCTAAAGTTATTAACATTATAAAAATCGGTCATGAATAAAAAATTCAATATGTACCGTCAGCTTCTCTTTTAAAAACTTAATTTAACAGAACGCCATGTTTTACACTGTTTAAAATGGTGATACTATGCCACACGAGCGCTTGCATTTCCGTGGGGAATTTATTTAAAAAGACAGACTGGTATACTACACAAGTATACGATACCGTTACCGCATTCCCCCCTATGGCAGACCTAACGTTGCAATATAGTGTTATTCCTGTTTTATATCTAATATGCTTATTATTGTGGTTTTTTTTGCATTCCTGTTGTATGTTTCATATTCTTATGGTAAAATGTAATATTTGTGTTGTTAATTTTTACATTCATGTTTTCTGTTTCACATTCTTATTATCAAATTTTTATATTCATGTTCTTTGTTTTTCATTCTTACTTGTTAAATGTTTTCTGTTCATATTGTATCTTTTTGAGAACAAGAACGATAGATTCGGAATGTGCCAACATTCATTTGCATTATTAAACGAGGAACATTTACATATGTCGCTCATGCACAGGTTTTACATTCTTATGGCTAAATAAGAGTTGTGGGTAATATGATGACGTCATTCGATGCTGTTGATTGGTTGTAGATAATCCAGCATGGCTGTGCTCACGGTTGCACTACGAATTGAAGAACAAGAATATAAACATTACCAGTGTTTGTTTTTTGTTCTTCAATTCCTATTAGTGTTGTTTAATTTCTATTTGTGTGTTGGTGTTTTTTTTATATTTATGTTCATTATTTTACATTCTTGTTGTGAAGTTGTACATTATTGTTGTAAGTGTTTTTTATTATTTCCTTCTTAGTTTAACAATAAGAATGTAAAACGGATTACATAAATATACAATTTAATACCATATATGTACAATTAAACAACACAAAGTCTGAACAAGAAAAATTGTTATACAATATTGAAACTTTTGGCCTGACATATTTGCCTGATGTAATGTGATGATGCAACAAACCAAACTGTTCATCGGAAGAACATATTTGTTGAAATATTGAAATACATGTATTGAAATATATGTGTGTCTATCTAATGTGCAATTCTCAAAGTATGTATGTAATGACAATGCATGGAATATATAAGTTGCTTACGTGACGCAGATACGCAGCTTATCTGGGCCACAAGTTGAATTATATAACAATTACGCCATGTTTTTCAGCATTTGATCGTGACGTTTCGATATGGCAGCGCTCATAGTCAACTTCTAAGTGACCCTTTAAAGGAATCGGTCGCTCATGCGACCAAATAAAAAAAATCTAATTACTGTGTACATTTGTAAATTGTGTATGAATGATTGTTAAATAGTATTTTGTTTTTATTGGTGAACTTGTTCTTTGTTTGTATTGCTGTTGTTTTTGATATTTCAAATTAGAAAACTCGAGTGTCATAGACTTGAATGAATGACGTATGTTTAGATATGCATGCATGCATGCGTGTTTAACAGATTTAACATATTTCAACACCAACAATACATATTGTGTATATAATCATATGCGATTCTGAGCAAAACTGTCTGTATATGTGTGTATGCATTGAGTGAGTATGTGGGTGTGTTGGGGTAGGTGTATGTATTTACGGGTGGGGTTGTTTGTGTTGGGGGGAAGGGGTAGGAGTAGGGTGGGGTGGGTGCGTATAACTTGTTTCTAAATAATGTGCGATTCTTGGTAAAACGGTCTGTTTGCTTGTGCTTGTGAACGTGCGTATATTTATGCGTATTTGTTATACCTTGCAGTTGCGGCTGGTGCAGCCGTCATAGGCGAGCGTGCCATGTGCGCCGATATCTGCCCTATGAATTATCAACCTATGTGTGGAACTGATGGTCAAACATACTGTAAGTAAGACGTTATAATCCGAAACGATAAAACTGCATACATATGAGCAGTATAAATATTTCAATATCGGGACAGGCATCCACTGGTCCGAAGTGTTATTGCAATATAATATTGGTACCTGACTATACATAACTAGTCAGATACAATCCATCTACGGATAATCTCGGAACTTCCCGTGTAGGTCCGAAGTGTAATTGCAATACAATATCGATATCTGACTTTACGTAACTCGTTCAGTCAGACAATCTCGGAACTTCCCGTGTAGGTCCGAAGTGTAATTGTAATATAATATCGATATCTAACTTTACGTAACTCCATTAGTCGGACAATCTCGGAAATTCCCGTGTAAGTTGCAATATGACATCTGACTATACGTATGTTATCCTGGTTGATTATAAAGCGATTGTTTAAACATCGACAGCCACCTTCTCACCAGTAATAATACGTATGTTAACGAGACATAGGCCATATTTAAACTGTGTTTTCAACTTGGATTGTTAAAGATGCCTCACCCATAACTGTGTACTCAGCAAATGATGGAACGTTTGTTAAATCACAATAAAGTTTAGAAGATAATGGTTGATTCCACCCTTATAGTGTGATTTATTTATGAGAAATTCTTTAATACACAGGTCGGCATTTTCCGTTTTATTCGTCGTTGTTTTAGCAAAATCCGATAAAATCGACTACTAAATGGTCAATAAGCGACTGTATTGCAGGGCGCGATTTAATATAGTTGGTCAAAAACAATTGAAGAATTTTACACTACAGAGACAAAATACAATATAAGTTAATTAAAAGAACCCCCATAATATATAAAATTTGATATAAATATGCAGTTTTACTTCAATGATCGTTCGCCAAAAAAAAAAAATCGGCGGTATAGGTGTGTCTTCAAAGGCAATTAAACTAATAATATAATATTTTGCGTTTAACTTTTTTACCAAACGGTGTTGATATACATTTTGGATTGTGTTTGATAAAATGCTGACTTCGATCTAATACACGTATCCTTTATACGTATTCTATATACAGAATATCTAACTATTGTGTCAACTCATTCATATTTTAAAAAAATCAGCAAGATAATGAATTTTAAATTGTTATTCAAATAAACTATTTAAAGGAACTTGTGTTTAGACTGTTTAAAAGCCTTATTTGTGTTTCATTTTTATATTCAATATTCTATAGCCAACAAATGTTTCATGGATGCCGCCACGTGCAAAGACAGTTCCGTCACAATGGACCACATGGGAGCGTGTGGGAGCCGGCCTGTGACAATGTCAGCATGTCCAGTCAGGATGTGCATCACTTTGTGGGCTCCCGTGTGTGGCTCTGATGGAAAAACTTACAGTAAGTAGAATACCCGTATACTATGTAATACTCAGCGTTCTTCTAATGCTCAGTCTGCTTCTATTAATTGTTATAATCAACACATAAATGCTTTCTTGAATGGTATAATTTGCGGCCCAATTAAAATTAGTAAAGTATCCCGCTTGCTTGCGATTTCTTTCATTGACAAGCAGTTACCTATCAAACAAATCAGCTGTGCGTTTCACGAAGTAACTTATGAAAACAATATTGCCAATTTGATATTTTTTTCTTTGAATTCAGATTTTTTATCGCTGTTTAAAATGATTTGATTTCTAGAAACTTTATAATTTTTTCTTGAATTGAACGAACTGTGGTTTCACTTGTGGCGACTATTTTTGTCTGTTGATTTAGATATTGTGAAACGCACCTCGTCAGATTAAGAACGAAATGTTGGTTCTTTTAACAGACACCCACTCAAACGCTAAAATATTAAACGCAGACGTCGCCAATTTTAAAATGTTCTTTCAGCGTTAACTGAGTTATGTCTCATGTTTCCATTTCAGGTAACGAGTGCAACTTCCATTCCGTGCATTGCCACAATGACATCAGTATCGCCCATCACGGATCGTGCGATGGATCTTTTGTTGTCAGCAAGTAACTCGGAGGTGGAACAGAACGGAAGCATTATATTACGAAAATATCATTTTGAATAGCTGATATAAAATGTTGACTTAAATTGCAACGATGAGTTTATACATTAATAAACAATTTAAAATTGATGATGTATTCTGGTTTGTAAATATCATAATCCTCATCAGCATCCTCATCCTCATCCTCCTCCTCTTCCTCCTCCTCCTCCTCATCATCATCATCACTATCATCACCATCACCACCACTATCATCATTATCACCATCATCATTGTTATCATCACCATCATTATCACAATCCTCATCATCATCCTTATTATTATCATCATCATCATCATCATCATCATCATCATCATTTTCATCCTTATTATAGTTATCATCACCATAATCGTCATCATCATCACCATCATTATCATCATCATTAGCATCATCAGCATCCTTATTATTATTATTATCATCATTGTTATTATTATTATTACTTGCATGAGCGTATGTACACTTGCGTTCTAGTTTTCAGTTGTTTTGACTCAGTTATAAATATGATGTAAAACTATGGGGTTAGTCAATCAAGAACTGGGATGCAGTGTATGAACCTTATCGGATAAATATATAGATAACGCAATTTGACCGCATGAGGAACGTGTACTGCATTGTGCAATATTATATGCTTATTATACTCTTTTTTTTGTATTGAAATGCAAACGCTTAAAAATATACTTCAGTACAAAAGTGTCAGAGATACAACATGGCGTGATTGCCAGTATGCATACTGGGGACTCCGATCTCACACGGCGATGTGAAGACAAACGGCTAGTCGATAGTTCAAGTGCTTTTACCATCCCTACATATAAAAGCCGGAAAGTGGCTATGGGCATGTCATATATAAGTCGATCCATTATTTAAATCAGAGAACCCTTTTTCACGAGTTAACAGTCAACACTACATTTATTTAGTCCGGCAGATACCGCACTCAACCTTGCATGGAAGTGTATAGTAAAATGTTTTTGGTGATTATGCTAGTTTATGCATTGCTTATGAAAAATAAGCTTGATGACATCTTGTCATCATGAGCATTTTCAAATATTCAAGATGGCCGCCAAAATGGCGACAAATTACTTGAAAATTAAGTTTTCTGCACATTTTGGTTTAAAAGTGCAAATAAAATGTTTTAGATTGATTGATTTTATTTAGTTATATGTTACACCCATCTAAAATATAAAATTTACACAAATGACAATATATGCAAATCAAATATTCTTAAATAATGTCGGAATTTGTCCACATTTCCGTCTATGAGGGTATAGGCATATAAACACTATTGTATTACCTTGGTTCAGTCTATATCTCCCTCTTGTCACAATACATAACTTGTAATTAGAAATTTACTTTCACGTGGAAAAGAATAAAAGTAAATATTATGTTATTGATAAGTAGACATTTGTCTTCATAATAAGTATGCTATTATTTGGTGGGGTAGCAAACATTAAGAATTGGAAACTAATCTAAACATTTTTTTCTGAGAGAAGTAAAACAACGAAGTTATGGATAGATGATGTAATAAAACCTGTGTTTATAATGATAAATGATTATTTACAGTCATTATCTTCAGGAAACCATAATGAATCTGTGCTAAGGTGATTTGTTAGAGAATTGTAGACATAAATAAAACGACCATGAGCTGTCATGTTGCGATAACGTGGCAAGGTATTATTGGAACGGAAAAGGAAGTCTTAAAATATGAGGCTTGGATATTCACTAAAGTTGATAGGCAATGTTAATTGTAAAACAATGTATACTTTAAATACTTTACCACTAACAACATATTCTGAAGCTTTGTTGGAAATGCAAATATAGCTCACACACACAGGCATGTACACGGAAACATTCACTGTAATCTGATCCTACAAGCATCGATACCAAGATACTTTCCTAAGACAGTTCCAACAGAGCTAGTATTTGCTCCTGCAGAATAACTGAAGATGATCAAATGTTAACACCCGATGGCATAAAATGACGCTAAATATTCTAACAAGTCAAACTTGGCGATCATATTATAGGCCATGTGGGTTTAACTGTAAATGTGTTTGTCACCTAAATACCAAACACATCAAGAGTATCCTTAAGTATGAATAATGTCATATCTAATACCAATTTTCGTCTAAATATTGCATTTCTAGCAAATTGGCGGCCAGTTTGGACGCCATCTTGTTTATTTCAAATTGCTCAATGATGACAAAATGTTATCCATTATAAAATCAAAGAACTATGTATAGACTATCATTTTAGCAAAAAAAATTACTATGCACTCTAATGTTCAGTGAAAATACCCGCATTATCTGCCGGACTATTTCGCATACTACTAGATTATTGTGAGTACATTTCATTGGCGAAAATATTTCCAAAAAGTGTTTGCTATATATAGGTTGAAAAGAAAGTTTAGCTCCAACTACCGAAAATATGAAATTGTGTTGGGGGGGGGGGGGGGGGGGGGGGGGTATGAAGAGAGACAATTTGTACACAAATATACACATGTATCTCTGCACGCTTGAAGCAGAATATTTTTATGGCACACTATACCAAAACGGACAGGTAAAAATACAGCTGATTGTACATTAGCCACTCCTGTATTACTCTCTACCCTGGCAGGAAAAATAATGTGCCCTTGAACCATGACACTATTCAACAAACCTAATTTATACAAACCCAAATTTACAGCTTCCAATTAGAACACCTTTGTAAGACCTTACCATTAGATATTTTATAAAAGCGCCCAACTTGTTTGTGGGTACTTGTTATATTATTAGTAAACTAGATACAGTTCTGGTGAACCTGTACAGCAGAGGGCCAGGTGATGAGCTTAGTACGAAGGATAGTGTAAACAAAATTGTAAACAAACTGGAATGATGAAGTTATTTTGTACCAATAATTTACAAGGATATGCATTAAAGAAGTTATGCACGATGCACTCTGTAGTATTTCATTTCCTAATATGTTTCTTAGACATATATTTGGTACGGAAAACTTTTTGTTCTTCCATAAGATGTGCACAATGTACATGAATAAGCCTGATCCAGTATAAAAGTGATGACAATTCCACCCTTGCTTTATATCATTCCTTCAATAGTTTAGGAGAGGTGTTCGACAATATTTGTCTGAGAGTCACACAAAACAGACCAAAATAGAATAACAAGATTCTAACAAGCCATTCTGGGTTTACATTGTTTGCATTGGCTTAGACAGCAAACTAAGAGTATATATACATACTGCTAATAGTAAAACGAGAAAGATCAGATATCAGAGGGATTTACAGCACTTAATTTGCTGGATTTTATATTTAAATATTATAATCTTTGATTTGCATTATTCCTTTATGAGTTAAGAGGGGTGTTGTTCAAAATGAGTTTTGATAAGAGTCAACCAGTTTAGACCTATGTCAGGCTGCAACTTACTCCTAAAACTGGTGTGGGTATACATTGTTTGCATTGACAGGGTGGCGAACGTTTTTTGACGGTATTCGTTCGTAGGCGGTAGAAATGATGGGACGAGTAAAAAATGGTGGAATTTCGTTAAGAAAATTGATGTCAAAGCACAGAAAAATACGGTAATTTACTTTAAGCTCACTATTTTTCTTAATACATACTTCCAATATGTAACTAAATATATTGGCTTCCATCGGTTGTTCATTCCTGTCTTGCAGCTATCAACACAAAAGACGCATTTCGAGAAACCGGGACTGTTTACATATGCCGAAATCTATATTTACTAATTGGCACCTTTTTTGGACTTTTTTCTATGATATTACGCTTTTCGTGAATTTTACTGTCAGTACTGCTTTCATCACAAATTATTTCGAAATTACACTTGATTCGTCCGTTTAAGACCTTCTCGTTTTAAAATTCATCTGTGTACGATAATATATGATGGTTTTCGCCAACTGTATGCCATAAATGAATGGATGCGTTCCCAGTAGAAAAATACAATATATATATATTCTCGGTTACACGTGTTAAAAACTGTGTATATGTGAAATTGTAACAGTTAATGTGCTTCATTGAAAAAAAAAACATCATATAGATCCCCTCTCTCCCGATTGAGAGTGCACTAAGTGTAAACCGATGAGATCAAATCGGCATCATGGCGTACTATTTATAGATGAAAGTTGAAGAAAAAAACATGGCGGCCTTCCTTCTAACACGTCCACACCTACACTCCTCTGTTTGATAAGACACGATTCTTTGTCTGAACGGGGTTCTTAAACAGGGTGTGCAATGGCGGCCGTATGTTCCCTTTAAAGTGTGTTCCTTGTTAAATAGAGTCTTAGTCAATCAGTCGCAATCACATTTAGTCATACACATATTTTTACCAAAACAAAACCAACACATTATTTAACATACAGTTTATAGCGCATCGGTTATATTAAGGCCATTTTTATGTTATATACCAAACGACTAATGTGTCTTATTAATAAACTAAGGGACCCAGGGATGGCCGCATTCGGGAGAGAATCAGTCCAATGTCTATACAGGTATTTCAATTTTAAAATAGAGTCAGTAAAATAATTTATTTTAGGATAAATACAGTCACTCGCAGCCGGTAACACATAAAACAAGTGGAAATAATCATGTTTGTCTTCGCAGTGTTAGCATTAGTTCATGGTAAATATTGTTTATTTACTCATTCTATTATTAAAAAAATTCTTTAAACAAATTAGTTCGGCTTTTAAAAAGCATCCAGTGGTTAAGTATTATAACGTAGGTGGCTGGCGATTAGATTAAATGAAGATGTAAGTTTGGAATTCTACGAAATAGGTTTGCTCAATGGTATTACGTTGCGATGCAATGACATATTGAATCGAGGAATGATAAATACAACTGTGCACAGGATACCAAATTTATTGCAGGTTGTAGGTTTGTCAAGATGTTGGTTGAATATCTCGAATAAAAACGGGATCTTCTGTAAGGCGACTGTTTCTTCACTAAATAAAGCTGTGAAACAGCCTAGCTTGAAACTATGTTAAAATTATATAATATATAAATAGACTTCTTGCCTTATGATTAGTTAACTTGAAACAAAAGAAATAATAAAATGATTCTAATATTTAGAAATCATACTTACAAATGATCATACCAATTAACTATATGCAGTATAATGTTTCAAACCGTGTAGAGTTGAACTAACTGTTGTTCAACACTATTTTAATAATGAGACCAGCTGTTCAGACAACGTGTCTGGACAGCGTACGTTTCAGACTTGTTTCAAACTCAAATGGAACACTGCTCAGTTCCAACATAAAGGTACACCTATATGTTTGAAGACTGTTTTAAACCTAAGTCTTCAAACTTAACGAAAGCACATGAAACAAATACAAGTTTTAGCACGTAAATAAAGTTATTGTTTGAGAACGGTTTCAAACTAATAACAAAACTGTATGCGTGGAACGATGCTCAGTTTCAGCATAAATATACATTTATTAGTTTGAAGACCCTGCGCTAACAGGTCCTTTAACGTCTGGAATGATCGTTCATGTTCAGACTTCCAGATAACTTTGTTTGTTTGGCCTTTCTTTGTTAGGTCTGTTAGAGGTGACGCAACATTCGAAAATGATGGAATGAATTTTCTATAATAGTCTGCCAGCCCCAAAACTTGTTTCTTCGTCATTGGGTGTTCAGCCGATCTAATCTTGTCAAGCTTGTCATTTTCCATCATTACCATGCCATTTCCAACTACGTGCTCTGTGAATGCCATATCTGTGTTTCCAATAATACATTTGGATGGCCGTATTGTCAGACCTGCATCACGAACTCTTGAAAACAGATCTTTTAACATTTCAAAATGGCGATCCCATGTTTTCGTATGTCCAAGTATATCGTCAATATAGTTATCTGCACTTTTGCAGCCTGACAACAATTTTGTCATCCTATTGAATGTAGCTCCAGAGTTAATCATACCGAAAGGCATCTTTCTGAACTGATAGCTCTCATTTGATGTTGAAAACGCTGTCAGATGTCTTGACTTTTCTTCGACAGGTATTTGCCAATATCCTTTACTCAAGTCTATCTTGGTGAAATACTTATCACCCTCTAACTTTGACAAAATGTCCTCTATATTACCCATATGTTCAGTGTCGAACTTTGTAATCATGTTCAAACCACGGCAATCAATACAAAATCGGTTTGTATTGTCCTTCTTCTTGACTAACAAAAAAGGAGAGTTATAGTCTGAGACAGTCGGCTGTATGACGCCGAAATTTAACATGGTCTCGACTTCTTCATCAATCTCAGACCTCTTGGCATATGATATGGTATATTGCCTTACTCGAACAGGTTCATTTGTTGTGAGCTCTATCTTATGCTCTTCTAAACTTGTCGTTCCAGGAACTTCAGTAAAAATATCCTGATAGTCCTGAATTAGTTCAAGCACTTGCGTTTTCTGCTCCTGTGTCAAGTTCTCACCTATCTGAACATCTCTATATGTTTCTTTCCCCATACTCTCTATCAGTTCCAACAAATTCTCATCATCTACAACACCAACCTCTTCACATTCTTCTGCCTCTATAACTGAAACTGTGGCCACTACGTTTCTCTCCTCATACTTCTTAAGTAAGTGTATGTGGTATGTTCCAATATTTCCATTTACTTTCACCTTATAATCCATCTTGTTTACCACATCCATAACTTCAAAAGGTCCTTTCCATTGGAGCGTCAGCTTATTATGATTCGTTGGTAAAAGAATCAAAACTTTATCACCTTGCCTTATTGTCATAGTGATGTTTATACTCTTTCTGTGCTTTGTTTAAACTTTCTCTAGCTATTACATAAAGCTGAGACCTTGCTGTCTTCATATGCTTTTTTCTTCCGACTATCAGTCCTTCTCCAGTTATATGCTGTGACTGCTGTTTATTATCTTTTGAACCCTTCCAAGGTTCTTTAAACCCAACTGCAGCACCACTCGATTTTCTTTTGTCCTCATCTTTACAGCCTCGAGCTATGTGATCCTCTTTGTTACAAAGAAAACATGTTTTCTTCCTGAACTCAGAACGTTGCCCAGTTGACGGTTTGAACGCAGGTGCAGGGTTTGGTCAAAACATATGTCTGTTCGAGGAAGCATTGTTCTTCGAGGAACGGTTTGAAGTTATCGTGCCTCCATGTGCTTCGATATACTGCTCAGCCAGCTTGGTCACCTCTTGTCTGTCTTTCGGCATTCTTTCTATCAAAAGCAATGCCAGTGTTCGAACAAACTGTTCCCGAACTATCAAGTCTTTGATAACTTCAAACGAGGCTTCAATCTCGGCCATCTCGGTCCATTTGCAGAAGTACCTATCTATCCTAGCCATGAACTGAAACACTGTTTCACCATAATCTGGCTTGCTTTCTCTGAGTCGAAACCCTTCTTCTGTCAACTGGTATCTTTTAAGTACTGCCTTTTTCAAAGTCTGATAATCACCGGCATGTTCTGGAGGCATACTTGTATATACTTCAAGTCCTTTCCCAGTTAACAATGAGCTCAAACTAACTGCCCATGTTTCTTCTTTCCAGTTTTGAGACTTCGCAAAGCGTTCGAAACGTTCTATGTACGCATCCGTATCATCCTTTTACTCTTCAAACTTTGGGAGTTTGGGCCGTAAACCTTTAGAGCCACTTTCATGCGTAACACTGTCTTCAACTCCAGTTTCAGCCCTGAGCTTCAACAGTACTATGTCACGTTCCTGTTCTTCTCGCATCAAACCTGCTTCAAGCTCTTGTTCTTCCCGCCTCAAGCTTGCCTCAAGCTCTTGTTCTTCCCGCCTCAAGCTTGCCTCAAGCTCTTGTTCTTCCCGCCTCAAGCTTGCCTCAAGCTCTTGTTCTTCCCGCCTCAAGCTTGCCTCAAGCTCTTGTTCTTCCCGCCTCAAGCTTGCCTCAAGCTCTTGTTCTTCACGCTTCAAACTTGCTTGTTTTTCCATTTGTTCTATTTCGAACCGCCGTCGTTCAGCTTCTCGTTTTTGCATACGTTCCTCCCGACTAATGTAATCTGACTCTTTCTTATCTACAAAAGCCATCCACTCTGAGCCCGACAATTCCATTCGTTCACCCTTCGAAATCCACTTGTCATAGTCCATGACTATGTTTAAAACACAAATTTAATCTTCTAAAACAAACTTTGATAAAAAAACGTGTTTCAAACATACGTTTAAAAATTATATAAAACAAGCTTCAAACTTCCAGCTTTTTAAACCTTCTGAGAAATCTCCTGGACGAGCCCCCAAATTGTCAAGATGTTGGGTGAGTATCTTGAATTAAAAACGGGATCTTCTGTAAGGCGACTGTCTTCACTAAATTAAGCTGTGAAACAGCCTAGCTTGAAACTGTGTTAAACAATTTTGTTCAAACTATATAATATATAAATTTTCCTCAGGCTTCTTGCCTTATGATTAGTATAATGTTTCAAACCTTGTAGAGTTGAACTAACTGTTGTTCAATACTATTTTAATAATGAGACCAGCTGTTCAGACAAAGTGTCTCGACAGTATACGTTTGAGACTTATTTCAAACTCAAACTAGAACTTATGTCTGGAACACTGCTCAGTTCCAGCATAAAGTACACCTATATGTTTGAAGACTGTTTTAAACCTAAGTCTTCAAACTAAACGAAGGCACATGAAACAAATACAAGTTTCAGCAAGTAAAAAAAGTTATTGTTTGAGAACGGTTTCAAACTAATAACAAAACTGTATGCTTAGAACGATGCTCGCTCAGTTCCAGCATAAGTTTGGAGACTGTACCAAACCTATATCTTCGAACTAAGATAAAAAATCTAGTTCTAACATAAAAAACTAACCTCTTTTGATTAAGAACGGTTTAAAACTACAGCATCAGACTAAACTATTATGCATGAAACTCTTCCCAGTTCCAGCACAATAGATATATCTATGAGTTTGAAACAAAAGCCTTCCCAAGGCCTATCGCTAGAGAAAATCTTTGTCGCAGTACTCTCTCTCTCTCTCTCTCTCTCTCTCTCTCTCTCTCTCTCTCTCTCTCTTAAAATACATGTATTGAAATATCTGTGTGTCTATCTTCTGCGTTCGTGAACGTTTGTAAACGAACTGAAAAGTTTACTAACACATGGTAACCTCTTGGATGACACATGGTCCCTCTCTCTCTTAAAATACATGTATTGAAATATCTGTGTGTCTATCTTCTGCGTTCGTGAACGTTTGTAAACGAACTGAAAAGTTTACTAACACATGGTAACCTCTTGGATGACACATGGCCCCCTACTCTTCTCATCATATTTTGGTAGTGCAGAGACTGACCAACAATACAATGTCAGTTTTCACTTCTTTCATTTCAGTATCTCTATGAATGACAAACATGTACAGTTTTTTATTCACTATAGAATAAATAACAAAAATCAATGGTTGGCTTCTGTGTGTATTTATACATATTTGTTATTCCTTACAGCTGCGGCTGGAGCAGCCGTCATAGGCGAGCGTGCCATGTGTGCCGATATCTGCCCTGCGAACTACCAACCCATATGTGGAACTGATGGCAAAACCTACTGTAAGTAAGATGTAATAATCCAGGCCTACGCTCCTTTTGATACAATAAAACTGTATAAACACACACACACACACACACACACACACACACACACACACACACACACATAATTATCTCCCTTTATGAAATTAGATATATATGAAGTCAATGTATCTATATGATCCAACGGGTTTATAAATATGTCCTTTATATAGCATGTGAGTAGTCATGAATCCTTAACTGGATCCTACTCATATAAAGCTATCACTTCATGTATGTAAATTTGTCCACCCTTTCCAGATGTGTTGCATGTATAAGTCATGGTCGACAACAAATTTATTGGTTTGGCAGAAGCCTTGATATTGTATCTATGGTTTGCATTGTAGCTAGGCGCACTCGCCGTAGTCTGGTCTGTACATTTATGTCTTGGTTATTCACAAATAATTATCTCCATATATATATCATGCATTGTGAATGAGCATCTGAAAAGATCCCAAAAATCGTAAATTCCGTTGTAGTGAATTTAATTATCTCTCTTTATGAAATTAAATATATATGAATTCACTGTATCCATATGATCCAACGGGTTTATAAATCTGTCCTTTATATAGCATGTGAGTAGTCATGAATCCTTAACTGGATCCTACTCATATAAAGCTATCACTTCATGTATGTAAATTTGTCCACCCTGTCCAGATGTGTTGCATGTAATTCCATAGTATATAAGTCATGGTCGACACCAAATTTATTTGTTTGGCAGAGGCCTTGATATTGTATCAATGGTTTGCATTGTAGCTAGGCGCACTCGCCGTAGTCTGGTCTGTACATTTATGTCTTGGTTATTCACAAATAATTATCTCCATATATATATATATATATCATGCATTGTGAATGAGCATCTGAAAAGATCCCAAAAATCGTAAATTCCGTTGTAGTGAATTTAATTATCTCCCTTTATGAAATTAAATATATATGAATTCACTGTATCCATATGATCCAACGGGTTTATAAATCTGTCCTTTATATAGCATGTGAGTAGTCATGAATCCTTAACTGGATCCTACTCATATAAAGCTATCACTTCATGTATGTAAATTTGTCCACCCTGTCCAGATGTGTTGCATGTAATTCCATAGTATATAAGTCATGGTCGACACCAAATTTATTGGTTTGGCAGAGGCCTTGATATTGTATCTATGGTTTGCATTGTAGCTAGGCGCATTCGCCGTAGTCTGGTCTGTACATTTATGTCTTGGTTATTCACAAATAATTAACTCCATATATATATATATATATATATATATACACACACACACAAGATATTGTTTTTTTAATGAGATTTATTTTCCCTAGGTTTCCGGAGGTCGGAGAAAAATAGCAGAAGTTCATATGTATGCTGGTAATTTATATGACTGACCCATACTTTAATGCACTAGGATAGAATGTTTCTACTGAACTAATGAATATATCGAAATTGTCTGCATATTATTTATTTAATAACGTATTTTAATTATCATTTCAGTTTCGGAAACTAGATATGTTAAGCTTTCTAATCTTACTAACATTATAAAAATCAAAAATCGGTCATGAATAAAAAAAAAATTATGCACCGCCGGTTTCTCTTTAAAAACTAATTTTAACAGTCCGCCGTGTTTTAGTGAGCGAGCTCCGACACTAATTTTCTCCAAACCGGCACATACTACCCAAGATGACGGACGCCAAAAAAAACCAGTTCAGTGGTTAGTAACAAGTATGATTTTGCGACAAAAACGGCGTAAATCTTCCGATGCTTTGTTGATGTGAACACGGTATAGATTAAAGAAGTACCCGCTCTTATATTTTATACACATGACGTTTAACGGTTGCAATTCTGTCTTAAAACAGCCATCGGTCGAATTTTGTGAATCGGTGAAGGAACTCTTTTCTCGCCAAATTTATACTTTATTATTTATTATTTCGATACAATTCTATGATATCTTTCAATATCCAAAACCAAAAAAAAAACGCATTCAGTTCTGTGTAATAATGGAAATATTGCTATAGTTATGAGAAAGAAAAATTGGAAAATTCAACAGTTTGTAGATTTGGAATAAAACAAAAGAGAAGTCTATGACACAGCTGTCCAAAATGTCACCAGCACATACATAATACTCAAGGGCATGCTTCAGGACGTTCTCACAAAGGTATGGTTTATCCATAGTTTCGGTCCCAGTGCCGTATTTTTAACTAACTTAACTATACTAGCCAACATTCCGGAGGGAACGTGAGGTGCGTCATGAGCCGCTGGTGATGAATAGATCGTACTAGTTAGTGCATATAATATTACGTAACGATTTAACAAAATAGAACTTCAAAATGTTATGAACGCAGGGACCGAGTTTTGAGTCTTTGTTAAAACATGACATATTAATAAATCTTAACTTATTAAGTCAAAGTGTTCAATCTTACTTTCGGACAACGACTCAGAATGACGTTAGTCTGAGCATCTTCGTGCATTTGAAGCGTTCCAGCTCAATTTACTTCCTCCATAATACGATATACAAAAGTAGCGTTTGATCATAACAATATTTATTTGTTCTTTGCCATATATTAACGATGTTTAATGTGCACCAATTCTTGCGATCTCTTTCGGTGTCAAATTAATTAATTAGTTGTATGTCGTTTTCGAGGATTAGGCGATTCGAAACAATGCATAATATACAATAAATTTGGTGTAATTTACTTATGAGAGCTGAGAAAAGAATTGCTTCACAGATTCAATTTACAAAAATCGACCGATGAGCTGTTAGAACAGAATTGCAACAGTTTCATGTAATGTGTAGATAAAGTGCGTGTACTCATGCCGAGTTCATATCAACAACGCATCCGATTATTTACGCCGTATCTGTCGCATAATCAAACTTGTTAGTAACCACCTATCTTTGAGCTTTTTTTTTATTGTTCTACATCTTCACCCTGTCTAACGTATAAACCGGTACTTCCTGTTATTTTTGTGCAAAGTTTAAACTGTGTTTACGACTTGGATTGTTAAAGATACATGGACCACCTATAACTTTGTCACGTTCAGTAATGGCGTAAAGTTTGTTATCACAATAAATAATGTATTTTAGAAAATAATGGTAGATTCCGTCCCTCTAGTTTATTTTATTTATGAGAAGATCGTTTATACACAGATCGACTTTTTCCATTTTATTCGTCGATGTGTTAGCGTAACCTGATCATACCCAACTTTCATTGGCCAATCATATACACGCATGACTGCGTTGCTCCTAGACGGAAATCTAGGGAATACTAAACACTCCATATATGGCTAATCGTATACATGCGTGACTGCGTTGCCCCTAGGCTGATAACTAGGGAACACTTTACACTCCATAAATGTCTAATCGCATACACGCATGACTCCGTTGTCCCTAGACGGATAACTAGGGAATACTTTATACTCCATATATGGCTAATCGTATACACGCATGACTGCGTTGCCCCTAGGCGGATAACTACGGAATACTTTACACTCCATATATGGCTAATCGTATACACGCATGACTGCGTTGCCCCTAGGCGGATAACTACGGAATACTTTACACTCCATATATGGCTAATCGTATACACGCGTGACTGCGTTGCCCCTAGGCGGATAACTAGGGAATACTTTACACTCCATATATGTCTAATCGTATACACGCATGACTGCGTTGCCCCTAGACGGACAACTAGGGAATACTTTATACTCCATGTATGGCTAATCGTATACACGCACGAATGCGTTGCGTTGCCCCTAGACGGACAACTAGGAAATACTTTACCACCATATATGTCAAATCTTATACACGCATGAATGCGTTGCCTCTGGGCGGACAACTAGGGAATACTTTACACTCCATATATGGCTAATCGTATACACGCATGACTGCGTTGCCCCTGGGCGGATAACTAAGGAATGCTTTACACTCCATATATGGCTAATCGTATACACGCATGACTGCGTTGCCCCTGGGCGGATAACTAGGGAATACTTTACACTCCATATATGGCTAATCGTATACATGCGTGACTGCGTTGCCCCTAGACGGATAACTAGGGAATACTTTATACCCCATATATAGCTAATCGTATTCACGCGTGACTGCATTGCCCCTAGGCAGATAACTAGGGAATATTTTAGACCCAATACATGGCTAATCGTGTACATGCGTGACTGCGTGGTCCCCAGACTGATAACTATGGAATACTTTACACTCCATATATGGCTAATCGTATACACGCGTGATTGCGTTGCCCCCAGGCGGATAACTTGGGAATACTTTACACTCCATATATGTCTAATCGTATACACGCGTGACTGTGTTGCCCCTAGGCGGATAACTAGGGAATACTTTATACTCCATATATGGCGAATCGTGTACACGCGTGACTGCGTTGCCCCCAGGCGGTTTACTAGGGAATACTTTACACTCCATATATGGCTAATCGTATACAAGGCTGACTGCGTTGCCCCTAGACGGATAACTAGGGAATACTTTATACTCCATATATGGCGATTCGTGTACACGCGTGACTGTGTTGCCCCCAGGCGGGTTACTAGGGAATAATTTACACTCCATATATGGCTATTCGTATACACGCGTGACTACGTTGCCCCCAGGCAGATAACATGAGAATACTTTACAATCCATATATGGCTAATCGTATACACACGTGACTGCGTTGCCCCCAGGCTGATAACTAGGGAATACTTTACACTCCAGTTATGGCGTGTTGTATACACGCATGACTGCGTTGTCCCTAGGCTGATAACTAGGGAATACTTTATACTCCATATATGGCTAATCGTATACACGCATTACTGCGTTGCCCCCCGACGAATAACTAGGGAATACTTTACACTCCATATATGGCTAATCGTATACACGCATGACGGCGTTGTCCCTAGGCTGATAACTAGGGAATACTTTACACTCCATATATGGCTAATCGTATACACGCATTACTGCGTTGCCCCCCGACGAATAACTAGGGAATACTTTACACTCCATATATGGCTAATCGTATACACGCATGACGGCGTTGTCCCTAGGCTGATAACTAGGGAATACTTTACACTCCACATATGGCTAATCGTATACACGCATGACTGCATTGTCCCTAGGCTGATAAATAGGGAATACTTTACACTCCATATATGGCTAATCGTATACACGCATGAATGCGTTGTCCCTAGGCTGATAACTAGGAAATACTTTACACTCCATATATGGCTAATCGTATACACGCATGACTGCGTTGCCCCTAGACGGATAACTAGGGAATACTTTACACTCCATATATGGCTAATCGTATACACGCATGACTGCGTTGCCCCTAGACGGACATCTAGGGAATACTTTACACTCCATATATGGCTAACCGTATACACGCATGACTACGTTGTCCCTAGGCTGATAACTAAGGAATACTTTACACTCCATATATGGCTAATCGTATACACGCATGACTGCGTTGCCCCTAGACGGACAACTAGGGTATACTTTACACTCCATATATGGTTAATCGTATACACGCATGACGACGTTGTCCCTAGGCTGATAACTAGGGAATACTTTATACTCCACATATGGCTAATCGTATACACTCATGACTACGTTGTCCCTAGACTGATAACTAAGGAATACTTTACACTCCATATATGGCTAATCGTATACACGCGTGACTGCGTTGCCCCTAGGCGGATAACTAGGGATTACTTTACACTCCATATATGGCTAATCGTATACACGCGTGACTGCGTTGTCCCTAGGCTGATAACTAGGGAATACTTTACACTCCATATATGGCTAATCGTATACACTCATGACTGCGTTGTCCCTAGACTTCAAACTAGGGAATACTTTACACTCCATATATGGCTAATCGTATACACGCATGACTGCGTTGTCCCCAGGCTGATAACTAGGGAATACATTACACTCCATATATGGCTAATCGTATACACGCGTGACTGCGTTGTCCCTAGGCTTATAACTAGGGAATACTTTACACTCCATATATGGCTAATCGTGTACACGCATGACTGCGTTGCCCCTAGACGAACAACTAGGGAATACTTTACCACCATATATGTCAAATCTTATACACGCATGACTGCATTGCCCCTGGGCGGACAACTAGGGAATACTTTACACTCCATAAATGGCTAATCGTATACACGCATGACTGCGTTGCCCTTGGGCAGATAACTAGGGAATACTAAACACTCCATATATGGCTAATCGTATACACGCATGACTGCGTTGCCCCTGGGCAGATAACTTGGGAATACTTTACACTCCATATATGGCTAATCGTATACACGCATGACTGCGTTGCCCCTAGGCGGATAACTAGGGAATACTTTACACTCCATATATGGCTAATCGTATACACGCGTGACTGCGTTGCCCCTAGGCGGATAACTAGGGAAAACTTTACACTCCATATATAGCTAATCATGTACACGCATGACTGCCTTGCCCCTAGGCAGACAACTAGTGAATACTTTACATTCCATCTATGGCTAATCATGTACACGCATGACTGCCTTGCCCCTAGGCAGACAACTAGTGAATACTTTACACTCCATATATGGCTAATCGTATACACGCATGACTGCGTTGCCCCTGGGCGGATAACTAGGGATTACTTTACACTCCATCTATTGCTAATCGTATACACGCATGACTGCATTGCCCCTGGGCGGACAACTAGGGAATACTTTACACTCCATAAATGGCTAATCGTATACACGCATGACTGCGTTGCCCTTGGGCAAATAACTAGGGAATACTAAACACTCCATATATGGCTAATCGTATACACGCATGACTGCGTTGCCCCTGGGCAGATAACTTGGGAATACTTTACACTCCATATATGGCTAATCGTATACACGCATGACTGCGTTGCCCCTAGGCGGATAACTAGGGAATACTTTACACTCCATATATGGCTAATCGTATACACGCGTGACTGCGTTGCCCCTAGGCGGATAACTAGGGAAAACTTTACACTCCATATATAGCTAATCATGTACACGCATGACTGCCTTGCCCCTAGGCAGACAACTAGTGAATACTTTACATTCTATCTATGGCTAATCATGTACACGCATGACTGCCTTGCCCCTAGGCAGACAACTAGTGAATACTTTACACTCCATATATGGCTAATCGTATACACGCATGACTGCGTTGCCCCTGGGCGGATTACTAGGGATTACTTTACACTCCATCTATTGCTAATCGTATACACGCATGACTGCGTTGCCCCTGGACGGATAACTAGGGAATACTTTACACTCCATATATGGCTAATCGTATATATGCGTGACTGCGTTGCCCCTAGACGGATAACTAGGGAATACTTTATACGACATATATGGCTAATCGTATTCACGCGTGACTGCGTTGCTCCTAGGTGGATAACTAGGGAATACTTTAGATCCAATACATGGCTAATCGTGTACATGTGTGACTGCGTGGTCCCCAGGCGAATAACTATGGAATACTTTACACTCCATATATGGCTAATCGTATACACGCGTGACTGCGTGTCCTCCAGGCCGATAACTTGGGAATACTTTACACTCCATATATGGCTAATCGTATACACGCGTGACTGTGTTGCCTCTAGGCGGATAACTTGGGAATACTTTATACTCCATATATGGCGAATCGTGTACACGCGCGACTGCGTTGCCCCCCAGGCTGGTTACTTGGGAATACTGTACACTCCATATATGGCTAATCGTATACACGCGTGACTGCGTTGCCCCTAGACGGTTAACTAGGGAATACTTTATACTCCATATATGGCGAATCGTGTACACGCGTGACTGCGTTGCCCCTGGGCGGGTTACTAGGGAATTCTTTACATTCCATATATGGCTTATCTTATACACGCGTGACTACGTTGCCCCCATGCGGATAACGGGAGAATACTTTACACTCCATCTATTGCTAATCGTATACAAGCATGACTGCGTTGCCCCTAGGCTGATAACTAGGGAATACTTTACACTCCATATATAACTAATCGTATACACGCATGACTGCGTTGCCCCTGGGTGGATAACTAGGGAATACTTTACACTCCATATATGGCTAATCGTAAACATGCGTGACTGCGTTGCCCCTCGACGGATAACTAGGGAATACTTTATACCACATATATGGCTAATCGTATTCACGCGTGACTGCGTTGCCCCTAGGCGGATAACTAGGGAATACTTTAGACCCAATACATGGCTAATCGTGTACATGTGTGACTGCGTGGTCTCCAGGCGAATAAC
This sequence comes from Panopea generosa, assembly GCA_029582155.1. Taxonomy (NCBI): domain Eukaryota; kingdom Metazoa; phylum Mollusca; class Bivalvia; order Adapedonta; family Hiatellidae; genus Panopea; species Panopea generosa. The sequence goes on along the minus strand of CM055895.1, from coordinate 2,680,344 downwards.
TATGGAATACTTTACACTCCATATATGGCTAATCGTATACACGCGTGACTGCGTTGTCTCCAGGCGGATAACTTGGGAATACTTTACACTCCATATATGGCTAATCGTATACACGCGTGACTGTGTTGCGCCTAGGCGGATAACTAGGGAATACTTTATACTCCATATATGGCGAATCGTGTACACGCGCGACTGCGTTGCCCCCCAGGCTGGTTACTAGGGAATACTTTACACTCTATATATGGCTAATCGTATACACGCGTGACTGCGTTGCCCCTAGACGGATAACTAGGGAATACTTTATACTCCATATATGGCGAATCGTGTACACGCGTGACTGCGTTGCCCCTGGGCGGGTTACTAGGGAATTTTTTACACTCCATATATGGCTTATCGTATACACGCGTGACTACGTTGCCCCCAGGCGGATAACGTGAGAATACTTTACACTCCATATATGGCTAATCGTATACACGCGTGACTGCGGTGCCCCCATGCTGATAACTAGGGAATACTTTACACTCCATATATGGCTAATTGTATACACGCGTGACTGCGTTGCCCATAGACGGATAACGAGGGAATACTTTATACTCCATATATGGCTAATCGTATACACGCATGACTGCGTTGCCCCTAGGCTGATAACTATGGAATACTTTATACTCCATAGATGGCTAATCGTATACACGCATGACTGCGTTGCCTCTCGACGAATAACTAGGAAATACTTCACACTCCATATATGGCTAATCGTATACACGCATGACTGCATTGTCCCCAGGCTGATAACTATGGAATAATTTACACTCCATATATGGCTAATCGTATACACGCATGACTACGTTGTCCCTAGGCTGATTACTAGGGAATACTTTATACTCCATATATGGCTAATCGTATACACGCATGACTGCGTTGTCCCTAGGCTGATAACTATGGAATACTTTACACTCCATATATGGCTAATCGTATACACGCATGACTGCGTTGTCCCCAGGCTGATAACTAGGGAATACTTTATACTCCATATATGGCGAATCTTGTACACGCGTGACTGCGTTGCCCCCAGGCGGGTTACTAACGGATACTTTACACTCCATATATGGCTAATCGTATACACGCATGACTACGTTGCCCCCAGGCGGATAACTAGGGAATACTTTATACCCCATATATGGCTCTTCGTATACACGCATGACTGCGTTGCCTCTAAACGGATAACTAGGGAATACTTTTTTGCTTTACATACAGCTATAAAGGCGAGTAACTTTTGACACACGATAAAGAAGGCCCTTGATTGAGTAGATGCCCCTGATTACGTCTTAAAGGTTGTTGTACATGACTATCGACTAGTAAATGGCCAAAGAGCAATTTAAGATTTGGTCAAGAATTTAACACTACAGACACAAAATAAACCCCGTATTATATAATTTTTGATATAAATATGCAGTTTTACTGGTATGATCCCAAAAATAGCTGCGATATCGCTGAGCCTCTTCAAAGGCAATAAAACTTATATTATAATATAATGAGTTTAACTTTTTCCGGTGTTTATATACATTTTGGTTTATGTCTTATAAAACATAATGACTTTGATCTAGTACACGTATCCTATATACGTATTCTATAGACAGAATATCTAACTATTGTGTCAATTCATTCATATTTTAAAAAAAAATCAGCAAGATAATGAATTTTAAATTGTTATTTAAATAAACTATTAAAAGGAACTTGTGTTTAGACTGTTTAAAAGCTTTATTTGTGTTTCATTTTTATATTCAATGTTCTATAGCCAACAAATGTTTCATGACTGCCGCCACGTGCAAAGACAGTTCCGTCACCATGGACCACATGGGAGCGTGTGGGAGCCATCCTGTGACAATGTCAGCATGCCCAGACAGAATATGCATCGATTTGTGGGCTCCCGTGTGTGGCTCTGATGGAAAAACTTACAGTTAGTAGAATACCCGTATACTCTGTAATACTCAGCGTTCCTCTACTTCTCAGTCTGCTTCTATTTATTGTTATAATCATTAAATACTTGCTTTCTTGAATTGTATATCTTGCGGTCCGATAACGATTTGTAGTAAAGTATCCCGCCTGCTTGTAATCCCAATTCTCCATTTTTCATTGACAAGCACTTACCTATAATACCAGTGACATATCAACAAATTGACAATCACTTACCTATAATACCAGTGACATATCAACAAATTGACAAGCACTTACCTATCATACCAGTGACATATCAACAAATTGACAAGCACTTACCTATCATACCAGTGACATATCAACAAATTGACAAGCACTTACCTATCATACCAGTGACATATCAACAAATTGACAAGCACTTACCTATCATACCAGTGACATATCAACAAATTGACAAGCACTTACCTATCATACCAGTGACATATCAACAAATTGACAAGCACTTACCTACCATGCCAGTGACATATCAACAAAGTAGTTATTTCAACAGTTGTGAGTATTCTTGAGAACCAGTATTCAAAAACACTCGAAATGGATTTGGTATAATGAAATACAGACAAAATAAAACAATTATATGTGATATATGTCCTCAACGACTTTATTTTCAAAACATATCGTAATAATATAATATCAAGCCTGTGTTAAGCAACCAGTCAAGAGAGAGGATCAAAAGTGGCCTTTTGAGACAGGTTGGTACTTAATACAGGTCAATTTGCACTCAAAGCATAGCAATTGGAAAAAGTAAATGTGGCTGCTTAAGACAAATGACTGCTTAATAGAGGTGACCGCTTACACAGGTTTGACTGTATTCAGATATATTTTACTAAATGGACGACGATGCTGTGATTCTCGGAGTGCGTGCCTGCGTTTATAAATAGCTACTCTAACGGAGAAAGACCTGTCTGTCTGTCTGTATTATTAAGACACTGATGATACCGACCAAAGTAACTTACGAAAACAAAATCACCAATTTGATAATTTCTTCTTAAGCCGCTGCGTTCAGTTCGGTTAAACGTTTGCAAACGTTAGCTAACATATTTTCCTGGACACTGGCTCAACCTCATTAGGGAACCAGGCATTAAACATGTTTGCTGTTTAACGGTGCTGAACGCAACCCTGGTCTTTGTATGGTCAAATTCAAATCGATGTTTAAAATAATCATTTTTGCATGATATGAAAGAACTTTGGGTTCATTTTTAGCGGCGATTTTTGTCTTTTAATTAAGCTTTTACGAAACGCACCTCGGGGAATTAGGAAACAATTCTGGTTCTTCTAATAAAGATACCCACTCAATCGCTAACATGTTAAGAGCAGACGTTGCTAATTTTGAAAAATCTTTCAGCGATAACTGAGTTATGCCCCATGTTTTCATGTGATCTGTCTTTTCAGGTAACGAGTGCGTCTTCCATTCCGTGCATTGCCACAATGACATCAGTATCGCCCATCACGGATCGTGCGATGGATCTTTTGTTGTCAGCAAGTAACTCGGAGGTGGAACAGAACGCCGGCGGGATTCTTATACTGAAGCTCTATATCACGAACCTGTAATTTCGATTCAATGATATCAAATGTTGACTTTATTATAAATTGCAAAGATGAGGTTTTACACTAAAGACAATGTATGCTTATGCTTTATTTTCTTTATTTTTCACTTCATGTGTTTGTCTGTTAAATTGATGATTTAATCTGCTATGCCGAAGGCCTCAAGGAATATGAATTTATCTCTGTATATATATTTATCTCTAGTATATTTTATCTCGTTAATAATAGAAGGCTTTTATTAAAAGTAGTAGTAGTAGCAGCAGCAGTAGTAGTAGTAGTAGTAGTAGTAGTAGTAGTAGTAGTAGTAGTAGCAGTAGAAGTAGTAGCAGCAGCAGCAGCAGCAGCAGCAGTAGTAGTAGCAGTAGCAGTAGCAGTAGCAGTAGTAGTAGAAGTTGTAGCAGTAGTAGTAGTAGTAGTAGTAGTAGTAGTAGTAGTAGTTGTAGTAGTAGTAGTAGTTGTAGTAGTAGGAGTAGTAGTAGTAGTAGTAGTAGTAGTAGTAGTAGTATTAGTAGTAGTAGTAGTAGTAGTAGTAGTAGTAGTAGTAGTAGTAGTAGTAGTAGTAGTAGTAGTAGAATAGTAGTAGTTGTAGCAGTAGGTAGTAGTAGTAGTAGTAGTAGTAGTAGTAGAAGTAGTAGTAGTAGTAGTAGTAGTAATAGTAGTAGTTGTAGCAGTAGGTAGTAGAAGTAGTAGTAGTAGTAGTAGTAGTAGTAGTAGTAGTAGTAGTAGTAGTAGTAGCAACTACAGCAACAGCAGCTGCAGCAGCTTTAAAACTTTTTTTATATTTCATTCTCCAATAAGTTTCTTAAGGATATATTTTAAACGGAGAACGTATAGAACGTTTACTTCTTCCGTAATATGTGCATTACTTACATGAACTAGCATTGTATTAAAGATTGCTTTCGCGAAAAATGATCCGGTATAAAAATGACGGAACCCCAATCTTGCTTTATATCATTTCTTACAGAGTTTAGGAGGGGTGTTTATTAAAATTGTGTCTCGGAGTCGAACAATATAGACCAAGACCAAGACAGTATTACAAGCTCCCCACAAATCGTTCTGGGTTTATATTGTTTGCATTGGCGTAAACAGTAAACGCGGATCAAGTACTGCTAATAGTAAATCGAGAACGATAGGATATAAAAGTGATTTACAACCCTTAGTTTGCTGGATTTTATATTTAAATATAGTCCTTGTTTTACATTATTCCTTTAGAGTGGTGTTCATAACGAGTTTTTGATAAGAGTCGGACTGCACCTTACTCCCAAAACTGGTCTGGTGCACATTGTTTGCATTGCGAGTAAACTAAGTGTAAACCGGTGAGGTCAATTCGGGCATGATCAACTTTGACATGGCGTACTTTATATTAAAGATGGAAGTTCAAATAAAACATGGCGGCCTTCCTTCTAACACGTCTACATCTAAACTCCTCTGTTAGATAAGACACGATTCTTCGTCAGAACGGGGTTCTTAAACAGGGTTTCCAATGGCGGTCGTATGTTCCCTTTAAAGTGTCATGGTTCTTTGTTGAATAAAGACCGAGTCTGTCAGTAACGGTCACATTTTGTCATACACATATTAAAAAGAAACACAACTAATTAATCAATATACATAATATAGTTCATTATATTTAAGTCATGTTTATGTTATTTACCGAACAACCAATGTGTCTTATTGATATACTTAGAAACCCAGGGATGGCCACATTCGAGATATATTAGGCCAATGTCTATAGTTTGAAAATAAATTATTTTAGGATAAATTCAGTCGCTCGCGGTCGGTAACACAAAACAATTGGAAATAATCATGTTTGTCTTCACAGTGTTAGCATTACTTCATGGTAAATATTGTTTATTTACTCTTTTTATCTTTGAATTATTCTCTAAACATGTTTGTTCGGCTTTTAAAAAGCATCCAGTGGTTAGGTCTTAGCAACGTAGTTGGCTGGCGATAAGATTAAATGAAAATGTAAGTTTGGGAATCTACGAAATAGGTTTGCTCAATGGTATTAAGATGTAATTGCATATTGAATGGAGGAAATGACAAAAACTACTGCGCATCGGGTACCAACAAAGGTGTGGGTTGTGGGTTCCCGCAACACGACAGTTCAATTCTCCATTCCTATTTTTTAATTCTAAATGATTAGTTATTCATATCAAATGCCTGTTTCTAAAAACGTGAATATCATGTGTATACAATTTATATACTGTTTTTTTTTTAAGTTCTAAGTTCTAAATGATAAATTCTTCATGCCAAATGAATGATAATTCTTTATTTCTATCTTATATGTTTTAAATATAAAATGCCTAGGTGTTTATTCTAATCGCTTAACTCATAATTCTTAATACGTAATGTGTAATTCTTATGCCAATTGTTATTTCTGTCTTGCGGACAAAAATAGAACTATGAATTGTGGGATGCAAGAATATTAACTTTTAATTACACATTCAATTTTCCATTTTTGTATATTGATCATAGATAGGCCGAAGTCCGGTAAAGCGTCGTACCGAACCGCATCGTATCACGCACTAGCGAAAATGTACGATAGCTCCGTTTTACTAGGTCTTCGTTACCCGCGGGAATAGAAGCCTTCGGTGGTAACGATATATCAATTAAAACAGTTACCCAGCTCAAACTATGTTTTTTGGTGATTTATCTATCTTCTTGATAGCCACTGTAGGTAATCTAGACTTTGACACGTATCAGCTTACAATGTTAAAAAGAATAAAAGCTTAAAAGAATAGATATGCATTTGCTAGGGAGACATAACCTGGTAATACCTTGTACTCTGCTTAGTTGATCTTTGGGGCATCTAGTGCCACCATAATTCCAATGTATAATGATGCGTGGAAGAAAGTAGAGTTCGAAAAAACCTGAGCCAGTCTGAATTTGACAGTAGGCAATGGAACTCGATAGACGACTGGGTCTTTATTTGATGATTCAGATGTTATATAATATAACCAGTCTCTGGTCATTACGACGGAGGCCAAGGCATCTCAAATTTAACTTACTCGGCATATTTGTAACACTGAAAGTGCAACTAAAGTCACGCATTGCCCAGTGAGCAGCCCATCTCTGGACATTTCAATTTTTTCCAATTCTTAAATATGTGCGCGCAGAACAGACAGAGGAAACTTTTGTTGTTGTTTGTTTTAAATTTCTAGACGTAGTGACCATCTAGTTGTGATAGTCGTTGTATAGAACTTAAAGTCGTGATATGCTGTTTATAAATATATGAGGATTGAGAATATTTGTGTTGACAACTCTGGGGAGAGCACTCTCCTTGCTAGTTCAGTGTCCTGGGTTTGAGTTCCTGATCCAGTCACACTTTTTATGTATGTTTTACTGGAAAATACCACAAATGGTGACTCATCTATATACATTTTTCTCTATCAGTCGTAAGGTAACAAATTCAAAACTAACGAACTGAAAAACATAAATTGAACTGGGTTACTGCTGGCATTGCTGGGTTACTGCTGGGTTACTGTTGGGTTACTGCTGGGTAACTGTTGGGTTACTGCTTGGTTACTGCTGCGTTACTGCTGGAATTGCTGGGTAACTGCTGGAATTGCTGGATTACTGCTGGATTGCTGGGTTACTGCTGGGTTACTGTTAGGTTACTGTTGGATTACTGTTGGGTTACTGCTTGGTTACTGCTGGGTTACTGTCGGGTAACTGTTGGGTTACTGCTTTGTTACTGCTTGGTTACTGTTGGTTTACTGCTGGGCTACTGCTGGAATTGCTGGGTTACTGCTGGGTTACTGTTGGGTTACTGCTGGGTTACTGTTGGGTTACTGCTTTGGTTACTGCTGTGTTACTGTCGGGTTACTGCTGGGTTACTGCTAGGTTACTGTTGGGTAACTGCTTGGTTACTGCAGGGTTTCTGTCGGGTTACTGCTGGGTTACTGCTTCGATACTACTTGGTTACTGTTGGGTGATTGCTGGGTTAATGGGTTGCTGTTGGGTTACTGTTGGGTTACTGTTGGGTTACTGCTGGGTTACTGCTGGATTACTGCTGGGTTACTTTTGGGTTACTGTTGGTTACAGCTGGGTTACTGGGCTGCTGCTGGTTTACTGTTTGGCTACTGTTTGGTCACTTCGTTACTGCTGGGTTACTACTGGGTTACTACTGGGTTACTGCTGGGTAACTGTTTGGTAACTTGGTTACTGCTGCGTTACTGCTGGATTACTGTTGGGTTACTTGGTTACTGGCGGGTTACTGCTGGGTTACTGGGTTACTGCTGGGTAACTGAGTTGCTGCCGGAGTACTGTTGGATTACTGCTGGGTTACTGTTGGGTGACTTGCTTACTGCTGGGTTACTGCTGGATTACTGTTAGGTTACTGTTTGGTTACTGGTTAACAGCTGGGTTACTGCTTGGTTACTGTTGGGTTATTTGGTTACTGCTGGGTTGCTGTTGGGTTATTTGGTTACTCATTGGTTACTGCCGCGTTACTCTGGGTACTGCTTGGTAACTGCAGGGTAACTGTTGGGTTACTGCTTGGTTACTGAGTTGCTGTTGGGTTTCTGTTGGGTTTCTTAGTTACTGCTCGGTTACTGTTGGGTTACTTGGTTACTGCTTGGTTACTGCCGGGTTACTGGGTTGCTGCTGGGTGACTGTTGGGTAACTTGGTTACTGTTTGGTTATTGCTGTGTTACTACTGGGTTATTGCTATTTTATTGCTGGGTTACTAAAGGGTTACTGCTGAGTTTCTGCTGAGTTACTGCTGGGTTACTTGGTTGCTGCTGGGTTACTGTTGAGTAATTTGGCTACTGCTGGGTTACTGCTGGGTCACTGCTTGGTTACTTTATGGTTACTGCTGGGTTACTGGGTTGCTGCTGGGTTACTGTTAGGTAACTTGCTTACTGCTGGTTACTGCTTGGTTACTGGGTTACTGCTAGGTAACTGAATTGCTGCTGGGTTACTGTTGGATTACTGTTGGGTTACAGGGTTACTGCTGGGTTACTATTTGGTGACTTGCTTACTGCTGGGTTACTGCTTGATTACTGTTGGGTTACTGGTTTACTGCTGGGTTACTGCATGGTAACTGCTGGGTTACTGCTGGGTTACTGCTGGGTTACTGGGTTGCTGCTGGGTTACTGTTGGTTAATTTGGTAACTGCTAGGTTACTGCTTGGTTACTGCTGGATTACTGCTGGGTTACTGCTGGGTTACTGAGTTGCATTGGAGTAACTGTTTGATAACTTCGTTACTGCTGGGTTACTGCTGGGTTACTGCTGGGTTACTGGGTTACTGCTGGGTAACTGATGGGTCACTGGGTTACAGCCGGGTTACTGTTGGGTTACTTGGTTACTGCTAGGTTACTGCTGGGTTACTGTTGGATTACTGGCTAAAAGCTGGGTTACTGTTGGGTTACTTGGTTACTGTAGGGTTACTACTGGGTTACTGCTGGGTAACTGTGTTGTTGCTGGGTTACTGTTTGGTTATTGGGTTACTGCTGGGTTACTGCTGGGTTACTGGGTTACTGCTGGGTAACTGAGTTGCTGTTGGTTACTGTTAGATTACTGCTGGGTTAAGGGGTTACTGTTGGGTGACTTGCTTACTGGTGGGTTACTGCTGGATTACTGGTTTACTGCTGGGTTACTGCTGGGTTACTGGGTTACAGGGTTACAGCTGGGCTACTGTTGGGTTACTTGGTTACTGTAGGGTTACTGCAGGGTTACTGTTGGATTACTGGGTTACTGCTGGGATGCTGTTGGGTAACGGGGTTACTTATGGGTCACTGTTGGGTTACAGTTGGGTTACTGGGTTACTGCTTGGTTACTCTTGGGTTTCTTTGTTACTGCTGGGTTACTGCTGGGTTACTGGGTTGCTGCTGGGTGATTGTTCGATTTCTTAGTTACTGCTTGGTTAATGCTGGTTACTACTTGGTTACTGCTGTGTTACTCTTGGGTTACTGCTGGGGATTTTTGGGTTTCTTGTTTACTGTTGGGATACTAGGATACTGCTGGGTCACTGTTGGGTTACTGTTTGGACTGGGTTACTGCTGGGTTACTCTTGGGTTTCTTTGTTACTGCTGGGTTACTGCTGGGTTACTGCTGGGTTACTTCTGGGTTACGGGGTTGCTGCTGGGTTACTGTTCGGTTACTTGGTTACTGTTGGGTTACTGCTGGGTTACTACTTGGTTACTGCTGCGTAACTGTTGGGTTACTGCTGTTTTGTTGTTTTTTGGGTTTTTTTTAGGGGGTGGGGGGAATGTTCTTGTTTACTGCTGGGTTATTGTTGGGTTACTGGGTTTCTGCTGGGTTACTTTTGTGTTGCTTGGTTACTGCTGGGTTACTGGTTTACTGCTGGGTAACTGTTGGGTTACTGGGTTACTGCTGAGTTACTTGGTTACTGCTAGATTACTGCTAGGTAACTGTTGGGTTACTGGGTTACTGCTGAGCTAGTTGGTTACTGCTGGGTTACTGCTTGAATTGGTAGATGAAATAAATGGTGAAAAGGATTCATATAAAATATAGACATGCACAGACCAAGCATATTGGCAGGTTTTCCGGCAGTCCAAGTTCTATTTTTTATTGTATTCCATTATTATCGCTGGTAGGTAGATCATTGAAAGTATGCTGTCGTACAGTTTGACCAGTGTATTTCATGCATATGTGATGCGATGCGGTTCGTTTCGAAGTTTTACCCACAATTCATAGCGAGTTCTATTTTTGTTCGAAAGACAGAAATAGCAATTGGCATTTACGATTTACACATTACATATCAAGAATTTTGAGTAAAGCAATTTTAATAAATTCATTAATATATTAAAATATTTAAAATATATTAAATAGAAATATAGAATTAATCACATGAAATTTTATCATTTAGAACTAAGAAATAGTAATTAAGAATAAAACCCTATAGATATTGTATACAGCTGGTAATTAACCATTAAGAAACGGGCATTTGTCATCACGGATTTGAACTGATTATCTAGTATTAAGAAATAAGAATAAAGAAACATATTTTACACATATTTAATAGAGCATTTGTAATTAAGCATTAAGCATTTAGTAAGGGGAATTTTAACCCCATTGGCTTTCCATAGTTCACTACACACTTATACGATAAAATAACTGTATTTACCTGATGGACGTAAGTAAAGTGGCATGTGTACATGAAACATAATATATAAATAATTTTAAACAACAGATCCGATCTAATGGACCTATAAAAGTAGATAGTAATACTATTTCACATCAAAATAGGCTCGTAACTAAACACTATCCAAAAAATAAATAATTAGATGCATGGTAATTACATAAATAATAAATTATTTACGGCTGTTTGGAAAGTCATTGGTTAAATATTGTACTTCCTCTTCTCATATAATATACTATAATATAATATATATATATATATATATATATATATCGCCCTTTCCAACGTATACGTTACATAACTGGCTACTATGCCGCATTTACGGTGATAACTACACACAATAAACTGGTACTTCCTGTTATTTTTGTACACGCGGTTGGGCAGTGAGGTTGGAAAAAAAAACGTTTTTTAAATAAAAAAGTGACGGAATGAACCACTTTCAGATTGAAAACAAGTAGTTTACAGATCCATGTATTCCTTCGGAAGTAATTCTGGGACAACTTAAAGTGTTTTAAATTTGTTTTATATATTTTATATATCAATACACCGATATATAGCGTTAAAAAATACAAGTTGAGGTTAGAAGGCTGCTAAACGCCAAAATTTGCTAAGTAGGTGCCTCGTATATTGTACGCTACATAAGTTGAGGCATTACGTCATTCAGCGGTATTCTAATTACATGAAATACTACTTCTTCCCAACTATTTGAGGGTTGTTTTTCAGTTTTTACTTATTTATAAACGTCAATACGCGACTACCTGGGTCACGGAAGCGCATCCTATTCCCAATGTGGTGCTATGCCATAACGTGATAAACGTGCGACATTTTGGCGGCAGATGGGTTTGCGACATTATTGTCTCACAAAACTAAATTACATTTTCCATATGGCTCAAATGTAACATTTATTTCAAAAACATAGAGAAAAACAATTGCTGCATGTGACTGGGCTCAATTTCTTCACTGGTTCAAGACCTACAATTTTAAAGAGAAAACAGCTTACATTGACCAGGCGCTTTTTTTACTTCAATAGTTTTGTGCAAAAATAATAATATGTCAACTATTCGCCCGCGATGCGGTTCGAACAAAAAAATATAAAATGACAAAGAATTGCCTATAAATCTGGTATCAGCATAAAAATGTCAGTGGTGATTTCTAAAATACTGAGCATTTAACACATGATAGGAAAAATGAATTGCTGCAATACAATTCCTGATAAAAGAAGAAAAGGAGAATTAAAGCTTAATTTCTACCTCTGTAGGTCTGGAGTACTCAAGTGAGATAATAGTGGTGTGAGTCCTTTAACGTTAGTGTCAGCGTTGCGAAATTTAACGTTACCACGAAGCGATCTACACTAGCAGCTTTGCTTGTTTAATACGACACTCATTGTTTTTGTATACATTGTGATCATATATATCCATGGGTATTGTAAGAGCGTTTCAATTATGGGGTGTGTGTGTGTGTTGGGGTCGGGTCGGGGGGGGTGGGGGGGGGGGGTGACTTGAGGAGAGAGTGCACGTGGATATATGAGAAAGTATATGCTGACCAACCTAACCTGATAACCTGAACATTAAACGGGTCCTTATATTGGTCACCTGTACAGGGTACTGTACCGAAAACAAGCGAAAGGTAAGACATATAGGCGGTTTTATATCGGAACAAGTATATAGAACACCAGTAAGCACACTCGAGAATGAAAGATAGTCAATTTAGAGAAACAGACTAATACAAGATTGTAAGGAATGAAAAGATTAAGGATGAAGAACGAAAGTTTTGGCAGACACATGTGAAACCAGAACGGAGTACTAATAGTGTTTTGAAAATCAGTTATCAAATATGACATCCATATTAAATATGGACTCAAACCTATTTATTCAAACACTAAAAAGAAAATTATGTTATTAGACATAATAAAGACAGAGATAGACAGTAAAGGGCGCTTAATCCTCCACGACCGGTAATTGTAGCAATTGTAAGATAACCACATCTCACTGGATGTGTTGACCTCAAATCAATGAGTATTGCAAAATGAGGCTATTCTCAATACTAGCAAACCGCCGAAATGTATGGATACAACATATACATTTCGAGGTATTTTATATTCACCAGCAAAAACTATTAGTCGGTTACAACGATTTGCATAACATAAAGCGTATATCAAACGTATGAATTAATTCCAGTTCCGGTCAGCTAGAATGACGCCCCTTTCAAGACCTAAAAGCTTTAAAAGGTGTTAACTCTTACATTACCATTAGTGGTCTAATGGTGTACGCCTTTGACTGTAACTCAGGATGTCGTATGTTCATACCGCAGTCAATGCTAAGAAAAAACAAAAATAATAATTATACACTTTTATATTATTTCTTTATTGAAACTGTTATAGGTATTCAATAACACACTTGAAAAATATGTCAGCTTAAAGCAACGACAAAAACACAGTCTTCTCACAAACCTGTGATATAGAAGTATATATGTTGCGTTTGTATGAAAAGCGATACTATTATGCTGAGGTATCGGACATGTTGAAGTAGTTATTCTATTATATTGTATGTTATGTACATCCAGAGATATTGAAGATGAGTTTCATTTCGTTTTAAAATCCGATGTTTATTTAGAAATAAGACTACTATACATACCTGTATACTACACAAGAAATATAAGTATGTTTAAGTTTGTGGAACTATTAAATACACGAAAGACGAGGTTACTCAGGAAACTAGCAACATATGTGAATAAAGCCTTTCAAATGAGACAAGCACTGTTTAATCAAAACGCAGATAAATGTTTAATGGTAAATATATATGTTTTACGTTCCATTTACATTTCAACAAAATCCATTCAATTTTTGTTTTTCACTCTCAGTCTAACCATACACTGTATGTAAAGTATATTGATATATGTGTATATAAGAACGTAAACATTGTAATTTCATATTTTTTTCAGGGCATGATTTGTTTATTTGTTTTGATATGTTGATGATTATCTGTCATGTATGCTAAAGTCAAATAAAATATCTGTATTCTATTCTGTATTCTGTATATTGTTCTGTTTGATTTTACAGGAGGCACAATCACAACTTTGCTAGGGGTGCCCGGGGGCATGCTGTCACGAAAAGATATTTAACTCGTGGCATGCATTTTCTGCATTTTTTTCTGATATGTCAGACATATTAAGCCGTTAAAATCTATAACACAAACTGCATTTTATACAATTGCCTTTTTTTACACTATTATCTTGAAAACAAATTGATGGATTTTTAGACCCGACATAACAGTACATATCAACTCTTAGTAATACACTGTAAGACAAGTATTTGCTGGGTATTATGATACATTTATACTGCATATATTATATGTGAAGGATATGTCATATTTTGCAAAAGTAATTCATATTTTGGTGATAACTTTATTATTTTTACAAAAACACTAATAAACATGTGAAACTCCACAAATTCTACACGAGGCAAATGCCTGAATTTGCCCCAATGTGGCTAAATTATAATTATAATCTTCGACTCTTAACAGCTAAAAGAAAGATTATTAGAACAATGTTTTGTTGGAATATTTAGCGTCAGTTTATGCCATCGAGGGCTAATAGACAAAGAATACAATGTAAATAGTGTACATGTATAACACGAAGCACAGGTGCGATATGTCATACAAAATAGTGAGATGGGTGATAATGTACTAAAACGGAAAAAATATTTTATTTGTGAAGTGTAAACAACGCTACAACTTAAAAACAACCCTGAAATAGTTGGATAATATAATTATTTCATGTTATTAGAATATCGCTAAATGATACACTACACCGACTTATGTAGTGTAGAATATACGCGGCACCGATTTATGTAGTGTACAATATACGAGGCACCTACTTTACTACGTACGTACTAAACAAATTTTAGCGTTTAGCAGCCTTATTATATCAACTTGTAATTCTACTGATATAATGTGGTATATTGATACATAAAACAACTGTAAAACACATAAAGAAGACCCATACAATAGAAGTCCCTCCGGAGTAACAAATTGAGCTGTTTTCAATCTGAAAGTGGTTGAATTCGTCATTTTTCTCGAATGTTTGAAGAAACTGTCATGTTCCCATTCAAAAACACATGTCTGCTTGAAACTTAAATATAATGCCGCTCGTATCGGTTATATCTTTGATTTAAAAACGATATAATAATACGAAAATAAAGGGGTTTTCTTACCTCACTGTGCGACCGCGTGTACAAAAATAACAGGAAGTACCGGTCCATTGTGTGTAGTTATAACCGTAAATGCGGCGTAGTAGCCGTTTATGTAACGTATACGTTGGACAGGGTGTATATGATGGCTGATTTCTGCCAACAACACGACAGATAACAAACGACAACGACCGCGTTTTTGGCACATGGCGAGTTTTCGACACCTCACTTAGCCATGGCGGGGGATCGAACCAACGACCCTCCGGTCATGTGTTCGGTGCTCTACCACTGGATCACGCACTCCACATGTGACTGAGTCCGAGCGGAGCTACGATGAAAGCTGAGATGATTGACGTTTTAAAGTTGATGTTTGCTCAAATATGTAAGGTCATTTTTCTTTAAGAAACCAAGTGTTTGTAAATAAATCCTACTGATACAAACAAATAAAGTCAGTGTACTCAGAAACTCGGGTAACTATGTTTACTAATCATTTGCCCTACGCCAAAATTTACTCAACATATAATTTAGATATATACATAAAAATATTTATTTTCAAGTTTAAACTCATTAGAAAGTTTTATAGTTTTAATTGGTTACGTTTTCGTAAAAAATCAATGTAACTTTTTATAAACGCCAAATTAAATCGTGTTTTGTATGTTTGATTTAAAAATTATATATAAATTGCTTATAATGTAATGTATATTCCATGTGACATTTTGCTAGTTAATAACTTATGTATAGTTATGTATAGTTAACGTCTCAATAAAAAAAAGTGTACATGTATTCTGTATTCTGAAGGCCGTTTCTAAGCATAGCGCGCGTGGCTTTGTAGTTTGACATTACTCGTTCAGAATTGAATCAAGGGCGGAGTTTGTGACATGCTATACAAGCGTGCGCAGTGATGACGAACTTTTCTAAGATTAAGAACGAACTTGATAATTAAATTATTTTGTAGGCTGTTTTGATAACAGCGACACCATTTTGAAAATTGAAGCGATTCCATTGGTTGTCAAAATGAGGTTATACACTAAATAAGCCTTAACATTATATTTAACTACCGTTTTCTTGGAATGTTTGTAAACAAACTGTTAATCGGAAGCACACACTGATTGAAATATTAAAATACATGTATTGAAGTATCTTCGCGTCTATCTCTTGCGTTCGTGAACGTTTGTAAACGAACTGTAAAGTTTACTAACACATGGTAACCTCTTGGATGACACATGACCCCTACTCTTCTAATCATATTTTAGTTGTGCAGAGGTTGACTTACAATAAACTGTAAGTTTCACTTTTTTCATTTGAGTATCTCTGTCAGACATGTACACTTTTTTATTTACTATAGAATAAATAACAAAATGCAATGGTGGACTTCTCTGTGTATTGATGTATATTTGTAATAATTTACAGTTGCGGCTGGTGCAGCCGTCATAGGTGAGCGCGCCATGTGCGCCGATTTCTGCCCTGAGAACTACCAACCTGTATGTGGAACTGATGGTATAACCTACTGTAAGTAAGATGTAATAATCCAGGCCCATGCTCCTTTTGATACGACAAAACTGCATACATATGAGCAGTATAAACATTTCAATAGCGCTACATGCATCTACTGATAACACGATGAACACGTGATCTAGGTCATGAGTTCGTTACTGTCTTTTTTGTCAATTTCAATCGTTCGGATGAGATTTAAAACTGGACTCTAGTGAAGCTCTGTTATTTGCTGATCATGTTAAAGAATCAACCCTCAATGTTCAGTAGCGACGTTAAGATGAAAGTTATGACACAGTCATCTTAGAATTCAGATTTCTTAAATTGTAATATTTTAAAAAAATCATGTATATTAAAGGTACTTTTATTGTATTCAGAAATTAATTTATTTTTATAATAGTAATAACAATCATACTGAAAGTTTGTATCTTTTAAAGCACACATTTTACTTAATATGCAGACCTGTAATTACTTCTACAATTGAACTGTATCGATGTAGCAAGTAGATCATTTTCTATAACAAAAAAATCAAGATCTGACAAAAACAGTTGAATTCACGTACACGTATCCCATTTACAGTAATTCTAACTATTTTGTCAATTAATTCATATTTTAAAACATCTACAAGGAAGAATTTCAAATGTTACTAGCATTCAAATACACATAGCATGTAAACCGTTAAAGAAAATAATGCTTAAAAAACTTAATTTGTGTTTTATAGCCAACAAATGTTTCTTGGATATCGCCACGTGCAAGGACAGGTCCGTGACATTGAACCACAATGGAGATTGTGGGGGTCATCCTGTGGGGAGACAGGTTGACTGCCCAATCATGTTTTGCATGACGTTGTGGGATCCCGTTTGTGGCTCTGATGGAAAAACTTACAGTAAGTAAAGTACCCGTATACTCAAGCAGGATGTACTGTAATATTCACTGCGGTCGTCTGTTTCTGTCAACAATATGCAAACTCTACTTTTCATTATTTTTATAATCAACGCATAATTACATTCTTCGAATCAAGTATTCATTAGTCGTATTTTAAATGTAAGCTCGGCTACCCAAAGAATGAAATAGTTTGCAATCGAATTATGGTTAAGTATCCGACTGTTTGCGATCGCCATTCTCCATTGTGTTTTATCACCGGCAAGCATAGTTCTGTCTGAACTTCCCTATAACACAGACCAACAGGTTAAAGAAATTCTGGCTCTTCTTACAATGCTACCCACGTAAACAATAACATATAAAGTGTTTTAATTTACTGATTATTTCCAACGCGTTTCTGCTAGATAACATCACCAGCTCTGCTGAGACACCGGTTAGTTATCATAGCGCGGAGGTTAAAAGGCATACTGGACTAACTAAATAAAAATATGCTCATTAATTGTCATTTATTTGACATTTCATTCTCATAAATGTTAATAAATTTCACGTAAATAGAATCTATAAATATAAATGTACAGACCAGACTACGACGACCGCGCCTAGCTACAATGCAAACCATAGACACAACATCAAGGCATCTACCAAACCAATAGATTTGGTGTCAACCATGACTTATATACTATGGAATTACATGCAACACATCTGGACTTGGCGGACAAATTCACATACATGAACTGATAGCTTTATATGAGTAGGATCCAGTTAAGTATTCATGACTACTCGCATGCTACATAAAGGACATATTTATAAACCCGTTGGATAATATCGATACAGTGAATTCATATACATGTATAGTTAATTTCATAAAGGGGGGTAATTAAATTCACAACAACGAAATTTACGATGTTTGGGTACCTTTTAGATATGTGTGTGTGTGTGTATGTGTGTGCGTGTGCGTGTGCGTGTGCGTGTGCGTGTTTCTAAAATAGTGTATAGTTCGTGAATTATAACAAACGTATAAACTTCGTCCTGGACAATGGTCACGGCAGGTTTTATACAAGAAACGGCAGTATTTCTTGGATTCATCAAACCACTTGAATAAGAACAAGTTAAGTGCTTGAATGCTGTTTCGGAAGGAAACGACTTCACTGCGGTATTCCTGAATTGTCACGTGTGTGATTCCAATATTTTTGGTCTCTGTGGTAATCGTCGAGTTGACATTATAGCGTGTAGACTTACCTGACTTGATACGGGAAGAGTTCGATATAAAATAGTTCTAACGAAAATAAATCCCAGAGTAAATGCTTTGGGACACTGGTCAGTGCATAAACGCCACCAAGTGGTAACACAGTGGACTATTTCTTCACAATTAAATCATAGTCAATGATTTATATAAAAGTCGTTGGGGGTAAAATATGGGCAGTTGTACTACGATCTTGTCGTTTCAGGTAATGTATGAAACTTCCATCCACTTTTTTCACTTGTTGACTACATCTTCTCAGTTAAATGTTAGCAGTTACAAAATACCATCGTGTCGTTTCAGGTAATATTTGCACCTTCCATGCCACCCACTGTCACGGTGGCGTCACTGTCGCCCATCATGGTGCATGTGTCCGCAAGTAATTCAGAGGTAGAAACAGACAGCCATCGTAAATATGTTACCATGGGAAACTTATTATACCATTAACGTGTAATTTTGAATAAAACATGATAAAATGTAGACGATTTTAAATTGAATTGCAAAGATGTGGCCCATTATACGGCATTAAAAATACCATGCTATATTTTTCTTGTCTATTTTATTTTACGTCATGTGAGTATAGCCTTTGTTAAATTGATGCTGTACTTTGTAAATATGTAGAGGGCCTCGTGGAAGATAGAATTTATTCAAATGGTTTCTCTCGTTAATAAAAAAACATGGAAAGATTAGATCTAGAAATAGACGAGCGAACATGTCAAATTTGCAACAGTAACGAAACTGGAGATGAGATATATTATGTTTTCGTGTGATCTAGGTAAACTGGTGTTAGAAATATATTTATAAAAAATATATATTAGAAGGTCAAGTCAGATAATTTTGTATCATTACTACAAACTTCGGGCAAAATAGGATTAACTACTAAACTAATAAATATACATTGGAAGCTTTAGTAATTAGAAGCTCTGTTCCGAATTTTATTTTAGATGAACGAATTAATGGTACATTCTCGCTGAAGCTTTGTTAAAATATGTGGTGTAGTTTACGTTGTTAAATAGATATGATGAAACAAAATATTGTAATTGATTTGGTACCCATCGCAGTATGTGGGTTAATCATATTCTATTTGTTATTTGATATGAAACTTAATAGAATCTATATTATGTCTTAAATAGGTACAATAACAATAACAATAACAATAACATTAACAATAAACAATAACACTAATAATAACGACAATAACAACGACAACAACAGTAATAACAATGATAACAATAACAACAATAACAACAACAACAAAACAATAATAATGATAATAATAATAATGATAATGATAATGATAATGATAACGATAACGATAACGATAACAATAATAACAATTATGATAGTAAAAGTAATAGTGATGATAATGATAGCGAGCAAATACGAGCTCTTATGGTTTCACGTAAGATTAAAGAAAAAAGATATATTAACAAACATATACTAACGTTGAAAATCGGAAATGACCCTCTGTTTTTTTTATGCGTAATTTGGAACACTCGGCTACGTAGGTTGTTTTTAATTTGATTACATAAAATATAGGAGTTATATACGAAAATCCGAGTTTACAAAGCCACTTTTTTATCTTGAATAATGAATAGTTATTTCAAATCTCTCCTTATAATTACGTACAAAATATAATATATTTAAAAACACTTAAATATACACAAAACGTACACTATAATAATTTATTTATTTCACAAATAAATTTCTGCTATAGAGAAATTTACAAGATGACGTAGCTGAATAGAACGTTAGTCTGGTTCCCTGACCTACAAAATAAATAGTTGATTTACTGAGTAGGTCCGAAAACCAGGCAAAATAGAACGTATGCAAATGAGTATGACCAGAAGTGAGCCAATCGAAACGAAGCGGAATTTGACTATGCATAATTAGTAAATAATCGCCGTCTGCTCTGTTTGTTAACAGTAAAAGAACAACACAACTGTAAAGAGCGTATTTCACTCCATATTCTGCAGGTTATTAATGCTTTAGTCACCACTATTACCCATAAAATTGAACATAATGTAAATCTAAATCTAAAACAATAAATTTAAGTAAAACTACAAGTTGCAAAATGATTCTTCTTCTTTCCTTTTTTTCTTTCTTTCTTTTAGCTTTCAAAACAAAAATAATGAGATATATATTTATGTACATGTGTCTGTTAAATCAATTTAAGTTAAAAAAATGAATAATTTGAGTCTCAGTACCTTGTGATGGAAATTATTTTTTTCACTGTCTCAGTTACAGTGGGGATGTTTCCCTCTGAGTCGCAAGGCAGCACAGACATGCAATCTGCAGCAATATATACCATAACTGGAACAGTGGGAGAAAAGCAAGACTTTTTAATAGTCTGTTAATAACCAAAAGATCCTATTGGACCTCAATGTTGAAACTGAATGAATGGGCACAGCTTGTGAAATTGAATCGGCACCACTTCTGTACAACTGCAAAATTTAAATTTGGCTGAAAGGTGCAAGAGAAACTTTTACACTTTGTACATATGAACCACCAAAAATTTAAAATGAAGAAATATTGCCAATTAATCTGTTGCTCGATAATGGTCATTTTCAAATTGTGTTACCAATGCCAATAGCAAACGAGGTAAACCAATCAACCAAAAGTTTAACTGAACAAGAAAAGTCGGCCTCAAGTGCTTATCAAAACGTTTATGCATCTAACATGCACTTGGGATCAATAAACACACACAAATATTTTAATTACCAGGTACCATATCAGTTGTATCAAAAGCATATTCGTAATTTCTTTTCTTTTTTATTCATTTACAGCATGCATCACCATATAATTATTGGGACAGATTAGAGAGGGAGGTATCTGCATCAACACATAGACACATTTCATCCATTTCCTGATCACTATCATGTATCTTTGATTGTCATTCCTGGTGGTAAAATATCACAGGTCTATCATGCTGTTCAAAATAAAATGGCTTCTTATCCTGATGAGCAAACAGCTGGCCTTTGTAATTTGACAGAAAAAGTGACCTGCAGAAATGGAACATACATTACATATAATTCAACAAATAAAGTCCAAATATTTATAACAGAATCACACGAAATTTCCAGGAAACTGAGACGTGACACAACAACACATTTTCTTGCAACAATTCCAAGTGCCTCTATTCAAAAATATTCATCTTTTCAAATTCTTAAACACAGACTTACAGAAACAGAATTAACAACTGTGGAAATACAACAACAACAGAAAATTTTAGAAAAAGACATTATGAATATAAATCTAGAAATATGTAAAATTAATACAAAGTATTGTGTTAAGACTGTTAGACTCCATAGGGACATAATGAAAACATTAGTTAAAAAAAGAGGAAAACATGGTCAAAATAAACAAATGTTGCTACCCCAACATGTATGATGGAGTACATGCAAAACAAGAGTTGGATACAAAGTGGTATAACATTATATGTTGCACAATTGTTTAAAAAATTAAGGATTGTGAAATAACACTTAAGGACAATGATGATATGTCTGCTGACACATGGGACTTTAAAAGGACGTGATAATTTTGTTTACCGGCATCAATAACTTTGTGAAGTGCGTGCATATGTCAAAAGCAAACTTGTATTGTTAGCTTAGGTGGGTGATATGACAATCGCTAACCTTTCAACTAACAGTATGATATATATTTTAAACCATAGTATAAGTTACTTAAATGTACGCCTTAATATAACCTAATCCACATATACAGAGGACGCTTGCTCTTTAGATCCGACAACTCATGTTATGTGCAGGAATCCTAATGTCAATCTGCTCATTCACGCCTTATTAATAAGGCTAATATTTATATAAACATATACTTTAATAACTATGCATTATCTGGCTGTTTTAATTACATACAACGCTTTTTATCATACGCTGACACGAACTCATGAACAATATACCCTATTTACACACTGTAAGAGCAGCATGATGTTTTGAGCCTCATTTGTAAACCGAGAACAGTCAACTGCCAGCAATGTGAGTATTATTTTTAGTTATTACCCTAGTAATTACAATACCACCCCCCCCCCCTTATTTAAATTCTCTCATGTTTTTTACTAACCAACAACTGATGAAAAATTGTATTTGACATCTACCTATTCGCTCGCCATTTAGGTTTTACCTATTTCATAATCATAATCATAATCACAATCACAATCACAATCACAATCACAATCACAATCACAATCATAATCATAATCATAAGAAGAATAATAGCAATGAAATTATTTATATTTAATGCCACGAAATCACCGTAGCACTTATTCAAAGATGTTCCAATTTGTTGAGAAGTTTGACGTTACCAATGGAAGATACACTACTGACGAGACTTAATCTAGTTCCACTGCGTAAAGTCTATCGAAGATGAAAAACATTCTCTAAAATCAGCATTCGAACCACCTTGTCAATTATCCTGATACCGAAGGTTGACGGAATTAGCCGAGTATGTTCGATTGTAAAATCAGATCTACTTTAAGCTTCCGTACTCTTCGTACAGAGTACGGAAGCTTCATAGTTAATCTGATTTTAATGAGATTTTCTCATGTCCTATTCACGACGGTGTATGTAAGAAAGGACATATTGGTGTCATAAGAAAAACAATTACACCATATGTTAAGCTGAAAAAATGAAAACGTTATAAGATTGACAGTAACTTTCGGTTTAGATGCACTGGCAACCAACCCCTGGGCCCTCGGGCTATAACTGAATGGAAGTTTGCATTGCACGCTTTGTCAAGAATGCATATACAATTCATATTCGTGTACATAAAATCGATAATTGATTTCGTATACTGTTTTTGATTTTGTTTTTCATGTTACTGAGTTATTTAGAATTTTGATGTAAATAATGTATATATATTTTGAGGACCTCATGGAAAACTGACGTGTTCAAATGAGTTCTCTTTGTAAATAAAGATTATTACTATTAATATAAGTAGTATTAGTATTGTCATAAATTATTATTATTATTATTATTATTATTATTATCATTATTATTATTTTTCTCAGCATCAATTATTACAATTGTCATTATTAGTATTAGTATTGTCATCAAATATTATTTTTATTATTATTATTATTATTATTATTGTTATTATTATTATTATTATTATTATTATCATTATTATTATTATTATTATTATTATTATTATTATTATTATTATTATTATTATTATTATTATTATTATTATTATTATATTATTATTATTATTATTATTTATTATTATTATTATTATTATTATTATTATTATTATTATTATTATTATTATTATTATTATTATTATTGATATAGAAGTTAACTTTTATTTTTAAATTATGTAAAATATCATAAATACGTGACAATTTCGAGATATTTCATCCGAAAAATTTGTTTAGTTCCTAATGGAACCATGTATGGCTCTGAAAAGTGCCGTTTTATGAACATAAAACTTTTAGACGTGGATTTCTTCCGCAAATTCGACATCTGTGTCATCCTCGTCAGAAACGACTTCAACAATTTCCCCAAACAGTTGTTGCCGTAGTTCTGCCACTGCTTCTGCCTGGATGTGGGCATAGTCGTAATACATGTTTCTCGTCCCCTCAACAACGGCCAGTTTCAATCGTAGATTGTAGCGGAAACACCGAAAGTTCTCAGACTTGGCACGTCGGTATCGTCCTTGCATTTCCTCGAGCTGTTTATTTAGAAGTGTAATCTGCACGCACGCCTTCCGGAACTTCCGTTCTGATTCTGCAAGTGTCTGCCGTGTGGACCTCTCCATCCGCCTGGATGAACGTGTCTTTCTCGCCGCCGTGGTAATTTCAGTGAAACTTATTATATACTTCTTTCTTTAGAGTATTCGACAATATTTATCAAATTCGTAAATATTTCCTTCAAAGCCTTCGAGCAGAATGACCATTTTGAAAAATGTACCTGAATTTATTGTCGTTATCTGGCAGCAGACATCTGTTGCTGATTTATTTGTACGCCGTTGACACGTACCGACAGGTGGCGCATTGTATATAGCATTCTGTGTCTGCATTAATTAAATTCCTTGACGACAGACAATGATTGACACCTGATGAAATTTTGATCTCTTGATAAGTGATTATCGTCTGCCATTACAAATCAATTATTCAATAACTCAAAGCAATCACTCCGGTATTTCAATAATTTAAGCCTTTTGTTGAAAACGATTGACACATATGCAGGTTTGGACAGTGTTATTTCAGTGTTAAGCTTAATCAGGGGCGTTCAAGAATAGGCTACTGTATTTTACCTTCTTCTTATAAGCGTGCTGCAAGCATAAAGAGCATCCAAAATTGTTTGTTAATCAAGAAGACTGATTAGTTTTAGTAGGATATTGATTATGTTAATTTAGAGCATGCATATTCCGTTATCAACTTGACAATTTGGTAGAAGGCTTTAAAAGCATACGTTAGTGTTTAAATTACACCGTATACTTTAATGTGCCTTTATGTTTTTTTTAATAACATTTGTATATACAAATAGTAGTGTTTATATCCTCTAACACGGGACATGAACATTATTTTTTTTTATTATTATTGTTATAATTATTATTATTATTATTATTATTATTATTATTATTATTATTATTATTATTATTATTATAATTATTATTATTATTATGCAATTGTTGAAAGTCAGATGGGAACTCTATAAGATCGTATATTTCGTTCTGATAATTTTAAAATTGTGAACAAATATATTTTAATGCCATAAATATAAAATTGGGTCGGGTCACAATTTCTTCCCTAAATACAAAATTACAAAAAAATTAATGCATTGCAAAAAGTTATTAGAAAGTTATACTTTTATAAACAAATACAATGCTTAAGAGAAAACAAACATATTCTCTGAATAGTATACAATACACATGTAAACACTGGGAAGAATAAGTAAAGTGCGAAATGCTTAGTACATTGATCAAACAGAGGATAAACAGTAATTTGACAATATAATAGTGGAAAGATAGAAGAGAAGATATATACATGTACATGTCGACCAAACACCATTGCTCTGTAATTTAACATTAATCATTAGGCGGTATATGTGGCCAAAGCGTCTACTCTCTTTAATAAACTGATGACGTATCTAATTAAATGTTCATTATGCTCTTGCTTTAAATCGGTGTTTTCATACATAATTATGTTTATATTAAGCGGGTGAAAGTTTCTTGTAAGTTGAAAAAATTGGACTCTTTGTGTTGTGAATCTATTGCATTTAAAGAAATAGTGAGTTGCATTTTCAGTCTCAATTCCATAATTACACAGAAAAGAATTTTGCAAATGATTTAAAAACAAGTCGTTATTTAAATCGCTACACGTGTTACGCAAACGTGCATGTAAGACCGACAATGATCGGGTATCAAAAGAATACTATTCTTTGAAATAACGTGTTTGTAAGTTTATTTTTGAATATATTAAGTGGTTCGGCATGATGTATTTCGGGTGATAATTCGTTCCATAGTTTAATACACGATGAAAAGATGAATTGAAGAACAAAACTGTTCTTGTTTGAAATATTTCAAAATTGTCCCAGTTTCTGAGATTATATGGATTTATATTTTCTACAGCTGGAGGAAGAAGGCCAGTATAAAAACCTGGAACTAAACCGTTTTTCATTTTATAAATAAGTACTAATTTTTGTTGTTTCCTGTGATCTGAAAATGAAATCCAGCCTATTTCTTTCATGGCATTAAAAATTGAAACTGAACGAGCTAACCTTGTTACAATGCGGGCGGCTTCATATTGTTTTTTATCTATTTTTTTTCATAATTAGCACAACCATCCCAAACAACAGCAACATATCTTAAAATTGGACGCATGTAAGAATGTAAATTTGATTAAGTGTTTTTCTATTTAATTTAAATTTTAAAAAAGTCATTGAACCTAAAACTTTTGAGGCTGACGCAGTTATTGTATCTACGTGAGTGTGCCATTTTCCGTTTCGATTTTGGGTTAAACCGATATGCTTATGATGCTCAATGAATGTTAACCGAATATTATCAAGATGACTTCTTGGTCGCCGGATTTGCCTATTTAAAGATAAAAACAACACTTCCGTTTTATTGGCAATTAATTGAACTAACACCGTTTAGACCATTCTGAAATAAAGGATAAATCATGGTTAAGAATGCCTTCCATATCATCTATATTAGACGTTGATATTGTTAGTGAATTATCGTCCGCAAATAATCGTACGATACTTAGAATATTATTGATCAGCAATGTCATTTATATATATTAAAAATAACAATGGTCCTAAAATATATTTCATTGTTGTAATATAAGAAATAAATAATATGTTTAAATCAAAAGTCACATAACAACACACTGGTAAGATACTGGACGGAATTATCAACTGTATTATATCAATCATCACGGAGACTGTTGCGTGGCGGGAATTTTAACTTACGAAACCTGGACTGATAATGAGACGCGCCGCGTACCGACTGTGCTAACCTGGCCCGTGGACCGGTGAACGAGGATTGTTCTGAAAACCAGGGCAGGGGTGGGGGTCAGGTTATATAGGGCGCTCAGTTTTCCGGTGAAGGAAATCCTTTGGGTGGTTTTTGATAGACTTTCCGTTTTTCCGCGTGTACTTAGCAAGAATTGTCACAAAAAAGTATTGAACCGCACAAGGTGACATCAGTAATGAGAGGTAAGTATCACTGAGACAGCCTCAGACCAGACGGCCAGAGAGGAACCGGATACAATTGATTAACTTTGAATAGGGAACTGCAAATTCAGATTACATATAATTCAAAACATAGAATATACACGTTGGAATGGGGTTTAACGCTATTTTCAACACATATCAGGTTATATATGGCTAGCAAGTTTTATTGGTGAAAGAAGAACCACATCCTTCCGCAAGTAACTGGCAAACTTCCTCACGTAAAATATTTGGAGGCGAGTATGGTTCGAACCTACCACCTTGGCGGTTAGATTTAAGTGATCTTGAGACGGCACCTTAAATTGGTCGGTCACGGAAGCCCAGTATGAGTGGGGCGGTGGCCATTTGACCTAAACATGGCTACATTTGTGCAATGTAAACTTTAAAGCAACACATCCACGATTAAACTTTTTTAAAAAGTTTTTCAATTGAGTTGTGAGCACATTACCCATACATAAATATATGGTCAGTGAGCTGTATATGTGCTAACAAACATTATCCAGAACGCTTTAGAATTATAAAAAAAAGATGTCCAAATTATAAAGCGTGACAAACGCTTTATAAATTATTTTTAAATTGCCGAGGATTCCAACTTGAATTATGCGAGTCGTATTAAAAAACTTCACGTTTTAGTGCGTAGTGTACTTTACCTGCCTTGAAAGTCATTTTGACAATTCTTTTTACTCGGGTGAGTTACACGCTTGTTTAATAAAGTTTTAGTCAGGCATTATAATTTGGGCATCATTTTGTTCGGGATTGTGTTTATATGCTCATATACAGCTAACTGATCATATGTTTGTATGGGAAATGTGCTCATAACTCAGTTAAATTTTTTTTTTTAAAAGTTCAAACGTGGATGTGTTGCTTTAAAACAAAGGCAAAACATGTTCATTGCAGCTTAAAATTTGGCTATCAAATCTCTACATTCAAACCAATTATATAGGGGTACAGAACTCTACCATTAATCTAAATAAAACTTTTGTCTACATGATGGCATGCGCTCTTTCCTAGGCAGGAGGGGATTGAATCCAGGATTGAACAAAGTGTCAAAAGTGTAAATTATGTGTCCAGAAAGGAGGGTCTAAATTCTACATCGGATTATGCAAAAGAAATAGGGGTCAAAAGTTAACCCTACATCATATGCCCAAACAGAGGGGTCAGAACGGTGACACACGTGAACTAACCAAGATATAGGAGTGCCTCCTCCCCGGCCCCACGGGCACGGAGGACGCTTACTCATTGGAATAAAGACATTTCCTGATCTGGCCCGTCCTGTTATAGAGATACAACAGACCAGCATCGTAAATATGTTGCTATGGGAAACGTATTTATCATTAACATGTACTTTGAATACATGTTACAAATGTCGACTTTGAATTAAATTGCAACGATGAGATAATGCATTAATAAATATATACTGACATGATACGAGACCATGAATGTGTGCGAGAACACTACAGGTCAGTGACTACTTTCCCCTATACTCAAAAATGGGAGATTCAACAAAGTTAATGGCCAATTATCACAGAGACTGTGACCGGCTGGGGATTCGAATTTACAACCCCTTGATTGTTAGTTTTCATCCGAGCAGTAATTATCTGTGCAGGTCAGTGACTGCCTACAGTGGAAAACACAACACAGTTTATGGCCAATCACCACAGAGACTGTGGCCGGGCGGGGAATTCACGGTCACTTGATTGAAAGTGAGACGCGTTACGGACTGATCTACCCGACGCAGTAAGTCGTTTAAAGCTATAAACTGCGCAGGCAAACACACACACACACACACACACACACACACACACACACACACACACACACAAAACATAAATGAAAACGAAAAAAAATAAAATGACAATTTTTAGGTATTTTCATTCGAAAAAGTTTGTTTTTGGTTCCTACTGGAACCAGTTTTGGCTCTGAAAAGTGCCGTTTTTATTTTTGTGAACAAAATCCTAAAGGTGGATTTCTTCATTGAACTCGTCATCTGTGTCATCCTCGCCAGAAACGACTTCAACAATTTCCCCAAACAGTTGTTGCCGTAGTTCTGCCACTGTTTCTGCCTGGATGTGGGCATAGTCGTAATACATGTTTCTCGTCCCCTCAACAACGGCCAGTTTCAATCGTAGATTGTAGCGGAAACACCGGAAGTTCTCAGACTTGGCACGTCGGTATCGTCCTTGCATTTCCTCGAGCTGTTTATTCAGAAGTGTAATCTGCACGCACGCCTTCCGAAACTTCCGTTCTGACTCCCTCAGCCGCAGTGACCTCTCCAAAAAACCAGATGACTGCAATGTTTTCGTCGCCATTTTAATATTTGTTGTGTATGGGAATTTTGCAAATTACCAAACGAATCAATCAAAATCTGCAAGTTAAATGGCCAGTTTGGAAAATATTTCTGAATTTATTCTCATAATTTGACAGAGGACATGTGTTGCTAATTGTATTATTCAAAACTGACACGATCAACAGGTGGCGAACACGGCATTCCTAATTGATGTCCAGCCTGTGGCATGTTTTGGCATGTTTATTCGCGTTATTGACACCTGCAGCATGTTTGAACTATCATTTAATTGTATAATCGCCTACAATTATTATCCAATTAGCTAATGACTCAATGTAATCAGTTGAGTTATTTTTCCTTTGTAGACTTTAAGTGACACATTTACGTTTTTACAGTTTGACAAGCGGGTTAAGTACATACCGTACCTGTTGTTGCAGTGTGTTTTGTTAAAATATATATTTTATTAGAAGTTACAACAACAACCATATACAAAATATAATTAAACTTTCATACCGGCCATGGTTACGACCTATGACACATTTAAAACATGTTTTATTCACTTTATTAAACGCGCATACAAATGCACATAGTACACCGTCACGCATATATATTTGATTAATTATATAATTAAGATAAATAAATACTTTGATTTTCTGAAATATTTTGATAAATTGTATATATTCACTTACACACTTATAATATGATAAAATTAAAAATGAGTCGTCAAAATACAGATATGATTTTCATCCTCACATATTATATATCGTTAGTTTTTAAAATCCTTTTAGACTTTCAGTCAGGATTTGCACCGGCACCTGTATATACTTGTACAAAATCTAAAGTGTGATAATTAATCATTTTAGGTTTGTTAAATGGAATATATCGATTATGTGATCAATGTACATACATGTACACAGAATATGTTTTAAAATACATTTATTATATTAGTCTCTTGTAATTCTATATAGAATGGCATGGTTAATTTGTTATACTCTGTGTAAATATTGTGATAACCATGATGAGACTTAAATAAATAAAAATATGAAATTATGATATACGTGTATCAGTATGCGTGGTATTCTCGTTATATAATTGCCTGAATTGTTAAGGCGAAGAACTGTGTATGATGTTTGTGCTGAATGAGAGATTTGAATCTAATATACAATATATCTTCTCAATATTAAGGCTTTGGTTTAAAATATTACTCGGCAGAGGATCTTAGTATGTCACACTACGCGCATGCTGGTCATATTCATGTACATATATTATTTGTGAATTTATTTCAATATGTTTATAAATTGTTCAATCCAGGGATCGTGAGTTTGATTCCCCGCCTGTCAACAGTCTCCGTGATGTTTGATATACGACATTGCGCCTTATGACCATTCGTCCCTCATCTCTGATTCACGTGGGAAAGTCATCAGTTACTTGCGGAGATGGGGTGTGCTGGAGTACTTATTAACCTTTCAGGGTCCCAGGAAATACCGGTTAGGTTAACTGATCTTCTGTTAGCCCTCGATGGTATAAAAATGACGCTAAATATTTGTAAATGGCCAAATGTTCAGCTCTGTTGTTAATAAACTTTGAATTGAATGGTTGACTTATATTTGCGTTAACTATTTTTGTATGTGAATATAACACTATTGTAGACCATGACTGTATGGTTTACTAACCATGGTGATATTTTATAAAGAAAAAAACGCAAAATGTCTTTTAGCGTGATTATGTTGTAGTTGTATGGTGTTTAGCGTCGTTTTCAACAATTTTTCAGTCATATCGCGACGGTGTCTGCTTGAGACAGTATTCTGAGCGCTGTCACACTGGAGTATCATGCCGCAGACACATGGTATGATACCCCACCCAGTCACATTATACTGACACCGGGCCGACCAGACCTAGAACTCTCCTCTAAATGTTGAGCGTCAAGCGAGGAAGCTTCTAGTACCATTTTTAAAGTCTTTGGTATGACCCAGCCGGGGATCGAATCCACGACCTTCCGCATGCGAGGCGGACGCTCTACCACTAGACCTCGCCGCGGTCTTAGCGTGATTAAATTTGCACTGAACTCGTTATAGTTTTAATCAAGAAAATAATCTCATTGATTGTTAATTAGAAATGGTTACCATTCTATCCGCCATGCTTTGGAAAAAAAGTGATAAAGTTCAGAAAAATGTTCAAATAGCGAGGATAATGAGGCACGTGTCTTCAATACACCAGTGTCAGATATACAACATGGTCTGGTCTGGCGATCTGTTGCATGCTGAGAATGTCAAACAAGCTCCAAATTCGCACAGCGATGGGAAAAGTGAAAAGGCGTGTCAAGACAGCCGGTTACCTGTATTCTGTTAATATGGGGATACCAGTGTACTTGTTCCAGGTCAAATCGAATAAAGACATAGAACTAACACTGGAAACAGGAAATGCATCCGTGGGGTAGTCGCATACTGAAGGCTATAAATAGTCCTTGTTTCTTCTTCTTCTATGAAAAATGCATTTTCGTTATAAAAGTGCTCATGCTTTTTTTTACATTTTGAACTTGAAAGCAAGGACATGTTTTAATTGTAAATATAGAAAAAACATGCTTGGAAATTGGGGTATAAATACATAATTTTGGAAGTTTTTGTCACCAGTGTTATACACCATGAACAGACAAAAATCTATAGGATGGCATATGGCCCTTGTTTTTCTTATCACATTTTGGTAAGACAGAGGTTGACAAACAAATGCCGCATTTAAGATACGACTATCTTATGATCCTTATTTTCTTATTGCGAATGTTCCCATCAAATCAGATACATATACTAGTATACGTTTATTAAGGTACTGAACAAACACGGAATAACTAAATAGTTAACACGAATCAAAATCAACTAACAAAACCATCAAACGTAATTTTTATTTTTGACTATATTTGTTTTATACCTGATCGTGGTATAGCTTATGTTCTGTAATGTCCATTAACATTTTGAAATGATTTTGCTAAATAAAATAATTGAATTGTAAACGGCCGCTTTCATCCAGGAAAACAAACACTTTATTATTATGCCATCATGATCAGAATGAGTAATTGATGATAGATATATAACCAATTAACTGTTTATCAGCATGATTAGCTGTTTAACGAAGCGACTTGCTAGTAATCACTCAGCCGTGTCACATACACGACCAGCGTACACCTCCTGCAAGGTAGGACATGACATCACGGTCCGTGGCTGTTAAACACTTGTCAGAGTCAGTGACATGTGTCTGCCATGACCTTGCTTGTATATATATATATATATATATATATATCCAAATGTTTGAATGTGGACTTCACTTACTATATTCAATATTGTATATAGAACCCAATAACAACATGTCGAGAACAAAGACAGCGGTCTCCGTCAGAGAAAAACTACAAAAACAGGCTCTCGAGGATGCAGAACGCAAATTCCGGAAATCTTGCGTGCAACTCACCCTTCTCAACAAACAGATGGAGAATACGAAAGAACGCTACCGTCGGGCAGTGGTTGACAACTTCCGGGTGTTCCGCTACAATTTGAGACTCAAACTTGCTGTCATTGAGG
This sequence comes from Panopea generosa, assembly GCA_029582155.1. NCBI lineage: Eukaryota > Metazoa > Mollusca > Bivalvia > Adapedonta > Hiatellidae > Panopea > Panopea generosa. Next base: position 2,647,362 of record CM055895.1, on the reverse strand, counting down.
GCGTAAGGAACATGTATTACGAATATGCCAAGCTCCAAGCGGAAACAATCGTTGAGCTACGGATTCGATTATCTGGAGAAGTTGTAGATGTAATTACCGATGGCGAGCATGAATTTGAAGAAGCTGATACATAGAGCCGGTGATGCCACAAAACTTTGGTTCCTAAAGGAACCAATCAAATCTTTCGATAGGAGTTTGCGCAAAAATTGTCAATGTTTTAAATTATTTTATCAGTTTCTGCCTGGGCACAGCCAGACACGTTTATAAACAGGTTCGTCTGTCTTTTGTGCGTCTCTGATATAACTCATCGTAGTCCAGTTTCAATGCGCGAGATATAGTTAATTATAAGATACGTTTTTTTCATAGGGTTTAACGCCATTTTCACGCATGGCAGGAAATAGATTTATTCTTTTATCATATGGCATATCCAGTACAGTTTTATTGTTGACAATGGCAGACCGAATCCAGGTAGAACCACCGGCCTCCCGCAAGTATTACAGTTCAATACATTACATTGCATAAAGTATCATACAGACACCATGAGCCATATTGACAGTCAAAATTAATATTTACAATCGTAAATTATATCACTTTTGCGAGATGCGATTTAAATATAAAATAAATGATACACCTATATATAGGTATATACTTAATTGTCAATATTTTATCGCAACAATATGTTTACCTTATTAATTATTTCATCGCTGGGACATTATAAATATACTTCGCTAAATCAATACCGTTACATGTAAAATGTTGCGTCATTATTAGCTTAAAATCCCTTTGGGTTGGCCGTCTACAAAAATATGGTTTTAAATATTTAATTCGTAAATCTCTATTTTTTCGGACATACAAGCAGAATGTGATATTCACTTTCAACGTTATTAAATTTACTATTTAGACACTTTCTATCTTTTCTGTCTGTATTTGTGTATCTACCCGTTTCGATCGCGAGGTTATGTGCTGATATTTAAATCGTGTTAAAGCTATTCGATATTCATTTTTCTATTTTGTAAGAATATATACTCTGTATATACTCTAGGATTATAGTCGGTGTAAATTTGCGATGGTTTAATACCAAATTTGTTTATACATATCGAAAATTCTGTTTCTAATTGGTAAAATATTTAGTTGTGTATTCTTGATTGACCCAGATGTTAGACATTCAAGGAGCTGCCTCTCATATCAGTAAAGTGCCTTGACCGAGCTAAACTGGAAACCCGCGAGATGTAAGTGGTCGTTAGAAAACAACGCCTTAAACCACATGTTACCCACATATACACATGGTATGATACCCCACCCAGAGACACTGTATTCACGGACTAAAATAGTTTGCATTATCTTATCGTTTATTGTTTCAAATGCGTTCTTTGCTCTTACAGGAATACGTACTGTGCATGAAAACTGCAAAAAAAATTAATAATAATAAAATTGATGAACGAATATAATAGACTGTAAAATAAGTTTGACGGGGAACCTTTAAATGCAACACAAACAACAAACAAACAATTAGTCGGACACGTGTCACCTTTAAAGAGGATTCTTTGACAGTTTGTTTATAAACATTTACGGGCGATGAAAGAACAGTTTGGCTCCGTTTGCCTAGTAAGCCATGTATAACAACCTTCTGTTGACATTAATTTGTTTATACATTTGTTAAGTTAAACTGATTACTATGACAGAAAAAATAAAACATGATTGAATGTTTATTGAAATATTACAGCTTTTTCAGGTTTATTTTTCTCTGCCTTTTATGTCCGTGAAGGAACAGTTTGTTTTGCTTAGAATGTCATGTACGCCATCTTATAATATAAAACGACGAAACACGGCAGTACTTGTGTCTTTTTGGTACAAATGGCAGACGAACACTTTAACGTGACTGAAGATGTGGGTAGCTATGACGAAAATGCGGGGATGGAAAATCATAACATGCGAGATCACTCCTGGACATTACAACGCCAGCTTCAGCTTCAATCTGCAGAGAAAAAATTGAAAAAGGCGTGTCTACAGATAACTGTATTGAATGAAAACTTCCATCAAATACAGCAACGCTATAAGAAGGCAAAACATACAAATCATCGTTGCTTCCGATACAGAAATCGTCTGCGCATGTTAGTTATCGAGGGCACAAGAAACATGTTCTACGAGTATGCCTATAGCATGGCCGAGATGGTTGCAAGGTTGCGCGCCATGTTGTATGGCGATGTTTATGCAGACGATATTTTGGGAAGGCAGACGACGGGGGTTCGCACAGACGACAATTAACACATATAAACACAAGGCCCTTTTTAGGGCCGTCCAAATTATCGAGAGAATGATACTTTAAAATTGTCAAACTAATGCCGAAACGGGAGATATAATAATAATATTATACATCAATCGGAGTGACCGTCCGTCCGCCCGCCTTTTCATGTGCTCCATATAAATTTGTAATCCGTGGAAGGATTTTAAAATGACCACTCAGGACGACGTGTCACCCTTGAGGACATAAAAATATGTCCGTAACTCATAGGTGAAGGCCACACTTGTGGTTGAACATATTAATAAAGAATAAAACCTATGAAATAGGCCACGCGCATGTTTATATAAAGTGGTATTCATGTCTGGTCATACCGCTGTGGATTTTAACATTAACAGAAAACTTCGGGGGCATTTGTAACTCACTTGTGTTGTTATATGACGTCGCGCACGGTTGTGCAGGCGCTTTTTGTCCACTTGAAACGCTTTTTGTCCGCAACAAAAAATAGAAAAAACGTCGACTTTTGTCCGCATGACGACTTTTATCCGCAGAAAATTTGCAAAAACGTCGACTTTTGTCTGCATGACGCCTATTATCAGCAGAAAATTAAAAAAAAATAACGCCTTTTGCCCGCAGAAAAACGTCGACTTTTGTCCGCATGACGCCTTCTATCCAATTGTTGTCGTACAGTTCCATTTTAAAAATATTTCACGGTAATGGTACCTCTAAGCGTAACACGATGTTAACATTAAAATTGTATAAATTGTAATATGATGTTTTTAATCATGTATTTCATATCATTTATTTTACAAGAATACAACAGATTATCGGAAAATCAATTACTGCAATGGAATCATGATTTTCTGCGGATATTAAATGGATCAAATCCAATGATATTACTGTACCTACGTTAACTATGAGAATACAGTATACCATGTACATAACTAGGTTTTCGCCGTATTAAAAGAACGTCAGACTGATGATGTCAATATTTGATAGAGGACATCGGAAATGCTTGATTCGAGGTTTAAATGATTTTCTAAAAGTTTAAATATTTTGGGACACTAACAGAAACTAAATTTACTCGTTAATATAATTTTCAAAAGACAATATTCTGCGTTAAAAATATGGTCAAAATATGAGGACAGACGTTATTTTTGGTAAAAATGCTAAGGGGCGGCAAATCATAGAGGACATTTTAAATACGAAAGCTGTACCATTCAAAGTAAAGTGAATATATTTCATTCCACATAAGCATGTTCCACTGAAATTTTACTTTAGTATAATATGATTTTAAAATTTATAGGTTCGCGATTTTTTTCTAAAATAATTAAATTAATCAAATACGTTTCAATTATTTCTTTCAAATAATGTTGGCGGACAACACCTTTAAAATGCAATATCTCATAATCTCAATATGAAAAAAATCACCAAGTACCATATGATAAAACCTTGAACATATACATACATATTTTTAATGCAATACTAACTATTATTTTTCATCTTGAACCGCGTGTTCCGTAACGGCCATTAAGTTTGTTGTTATAAAACACACATGTCTGTAACCCGAAATTATGTCACTTTCTCCAGTGAATAGACCTGATATCTGCCCATTCGTGCTGTTTTTAAACATAATATTTTAGGCCGGGACCCGTGGTAAATGTTACGCCGGGTAACGGGAAAAACTTTCGTACATTGGTACCTCTGTACTTTCGTCCCTCTGTACTTTCGTACCTCTGTACCTTGGTACCTCTGTACATTCGTACCTCTCAGTTTCTGTTCTGTTAGGTTGCACCAACTCCACACATGGATTTTCTGACATCAGATCTGTTACCAACGACAAACTTGAACAAAAACATTTTATTTAAATTAAGTTTTGAGCTAACAATTATGTCATATATGTCTATACCGTTCGCAGGACCGTAGCCAACATTTTATTTTACACGAGGCCGTGCTAGGGGATTCGGGAACAGGCCCATAGAGTTCCCTTTATGGTAGTGAACATACACACATTAAATTTCATTCATGTTTGTGTTGTGATTACTAAGATATTAGCATGAATAAAACTTTAACAAAAAAGGTTCGTCAACATCAACGCAGGCAGGGGGCGAGTACAATTATAGCCCCAACCCCATTAAAAAAAAAGTCTAGATAAATTTGATGACTGGCAAAGTGAACAGATTCCGGTGATACATGCTGATGGGGGAAATTGTGGTAACAGGAACAGCTTAGTAAATGTTTAACAATTTAAGGGCCGCAGTTCATAAATACTTAATTTGGATAATTAAAGGGGTTGTCCGAGATCTTACCGTTACATACCTGCTGTGCGGCGATCGTGGGAGCTAATGTTTGCGTAGCTAAATTTAATGACATTAATTAACTTTACGTTTACAGTTAGTTATTGTGATAATTTTGCATTTTTAGCACTTTTTTTTAAATTAAAAAAGAAAAAATATATATTTATATATTAATATGATTTTTTTCTCCAACCATGGAGGATTTACTTCTTCATCTTTCTACATACAATTAGCATTTCGATTAGCTTTACTTTGATACCAACAATATTTAATTCAAACATGCAAGTTAGTGAAAAAATTCGAAAGAAATCACCCGAAATTTCAGCCGTGTATATCGACTTGATATTATCCTATAATTATGGCGCCGAGTGCACACATGGCATGGGATTCAAGCCTTTGGCTCGCAGGCTGAGTTTAACTTTACTTCTAGTGGATATTTAAATACAAGCAATGGATTTAAATTTTGTGACAGATTTTTTATTTTTTAATGTAAATAACACAAGACAACATAAATAAGGTAAAAAAATAACCGCACTATTTTATGTGAACAAGTTAGATTCAGTCATCTTAATGGGGCTACATGACCCTATTTTATCAACTGCCACTGTATTCAATTTAAATAATTTCTGTCTTTGATTACATATGATGAAAGTACATTCTAATAATAAAAGTTAACTATCAACGAGGGTGTATTTTTAAAATCTTATTTTATAATTATGAGAAAGAGACTGAACAAAAAATCTAAAAATTATCCTTCTATCCCATTATTGTTCCATTACTTTTAATGTAGCAGAAATGAATGTGAAATGATATAATATTAAGTATTTCATGTTTAAACCAATTACTTGCTTATTCTTAAAACTACACAAATTATATATATTACTCACAGATAGGTCATTGTTTTCACAGAGTATCATAAAGGATTATCTGGAATCATAATACAAATCAAGTGAAAGAAGGAAAATATTACACAGACTCCCAGTAAAAAAACTCGATGTGGAAACAATTTCCATCTTTCTTACAAAGTAAGTACATGTATTGTTATATTACATGGACTGTACACACACGTAATGGTTATAAAACATGGACTGTACACACACGTAATGGTTATAATACATGGACTGTACACACTTGTATAGTTATAATATATGGACTGTACATACACGTAATGGTTATAATACATGGACTGTACACACTTGTATAGTTATAATATATGGACTGTATACACATGTATTTGTTATAAAACATGGACTGTACACACACGTACTGGTTATAATACATGGACTGTACATACATGTATTTGCTATAATACATGGACTGTACACACATGTATTTGTTATAATACATGGATGGTACACACATGTATAGTTGCAATATATGGACTGTATACACATGTATTTGCTATAATATATGGACTGCACAGACATGTATTTGCTAAAATATATGGACTGTACACACATGTATTGTTATGATACATGGAATGTACACAAATGTATTTTGTATAACACATGGACTGAACACACATGCATTTTCTACAATACATGGACTGTACATATACGTATTTGCTATAATACTTGGACTGTAAAAACATATATTGTTATAATACATTGACTGTACACATATGTATTTGCTATAATACATGGACTGTAAACACATGTATTTGCTATAATACATGTATGGTATACATAAAATTATGTATTTGCTATAATACATGACTGTACACACTTGTTTTTGCTATAATAAATGGACAGTACAAACATGTATTTTGTATAATACGTTGACTGAACATACATGTATTTGCTAGAATACATTGACTGTACAAACATGTATTTGCTGTAATACATGGCCTGACCACATACGAATTTGTATAATACATAGACTGCACACACATGTATTGTTATAATACATAACTGAACACTAATGTATTTGCTATAATACATGGACTGTGCACAAATGTATTTGCTATAATACATGGACAGTACACACATGTATTTGCTTTAATACATGGAATGTACACACACACATGTATTTGCTATAATACATGGACAGTTCACACATGTATTTGCCATAATACATGGAATGCACACAACTTTTTTTGCTATAATGCATGGACTGTACACACGTGTTCGCTATAAAACATGGACTGTACAAACATGTATTGTTTTAATACAGGGACTACATGTATTGTTATAATACATGGACTGTACAATGTATTGCTATAGTACATGGACTGTACACATGTTTTTTTCTATAATAGATTGACTGTACAAACATGTATTGTTTTAGTACATGGACTGTACACACATGTATTTGCTATAATACATGGACTGTACACACATGTATTGCTATAATACATGGACTAAACACATATGTATTTAATATAATACATGGACTGTACACTAATGCATTCGCTATAATACATGGACTGTACACTTATGTATTTGCTATAATACATGAACTGTACACACATGTATTTGTTATAATACATGGCCAGTACACACATGTATTTGCTATAATACATGGAATGTACACACACATATATTTGCTATAAAACATGGACAGTACACACATTTATTTGCTATACTACATAGACAGTACACACATGTATTTGCTATAATACATGGAATGTACAAACATGTATTGTTTTAAAACAGGGATTACATATATTGTTATAATACATGAACTGTATAGATGTATTTGCTATAATACATGGATTGTCATACATGTATTTGTTATTATACATGGACTGCACATACATATATTGTTATTGTACATGTACTGTACATACATGTATTTGCTATAATACATGGCTTGTACATACATGTATTTGCTATACAATATGGACTGTATACACATGTTTTTGCTATAATATATTACATAAACTGCACATACATGTATTTGCCATAATATATGGACTGCACAAACATGTATTGTTATAATACATGGACTGTATACACATGTATTTGATATAGTACATGAATTGTACACACATGTATTGTTTAAATACATGAACTGTACACACATGTATTTGCTATAGAACATGGCCTGTACACACATGTATTTGCTATAATACATGGACTGCACACACATGTATGGTTATAATACATACTGAACACACATGTATTTCCTAAAGTATATGGACTGTTCACAAATGTATTGTTAAAATACATGGACTGTACACACAATTATTTGCTATAGTACATGGACTGTACACACATGTATTTTCTATAATACATGGACTGCACACACATGTATCGTTATAATACATAGACTGAACACACATGTATGTCCTAAAGTACATGGACTGTTCACTATACACACATGTATTGTTATAATACATGGCCAGTAGACACATATTTTCTATAATACATGGACTGCACACACGTTTTGTATTACATGGATTGTACACACACACTCACATATGTATTTGCTAGAATACATGGAGTACATACACATGTATTGTTATAGAACATTGACTAAATATAGCAAATTACTATTATAGCAAATACATGTATGTACAATACATGTATTTGCTATAATATATGGACAATACACACATGTATTTGCTACCACACATGGACTGCATACACATGTATTTACTATAATACATGGACAGCACACACATGTATTGTTATAATACGTGAACTGTACACACATGTATTTGCTACTATACATGAACTGCATACACATGTATTTACTATCATACATGGACAGCACACACATGTATTGTTATAATACGTGAACTGTACACACACATGTATTCGCTATAGTACATGGACTGCACACACATGTATTTGCTATCATACATGGACTGCATACACATTTTATTGCTATGATACATGGACTGCACACCCATGTATTTGCTATAATACATACACTGTACACACATATATTGTTATAATACATGTATTATACACATATGTATTTGCTATAATACATGGCCTTTAAACACATGTATTGTTATAATACATGGACTATACAGGCATGTATTTGCTGTAATACATTGACTGTACACACCTGTATTGTTATATTATATTGACTGTACACACATGTATTTGCTATAATTCATCGATTGTACACACATGAATTGTTATGATACATGGACTTTAGACACATATTTGCTATAAAACATGGACTGTACACACATGTATTTTTACAATTCATGGACTCTACATACATGTATTTATTATAATACATGAACTGTACACACATGTATTTGCTATAATACATGGTCTGTACATCCAAGTATTGTATGACATGGAATTAAAACAGACATATTTGCTAAAATACATGGAATGTACACACTTTTATTTGTTACAATACATGGACTCTACATACATGTATTTGTTATAATACATGGACTGTAGACACATATTTGCTATAATACATGGACTGTACACAAATGTATTTGTTACAATTCATGAACTCTACATACATGTATTTGTTATAATAAATGGACTGCACATACATGTATTTGTTATAATGCATGAACTGTACGTATATGTATTTGTTATAATGAATGGAATGCACACACATGTATTTATTATAATACATGGACTTTACTTGAATTTATGCAAAAGTGGTTTTGCCATCAGCATGTTTTGGATAGAAATGGGAGGTAATCTATTTCCTACTTAAGCTTCACATGTACCTTGGCATAAAAGTGGTTCATTTCTTACCCAGGCGGAAGTGGTCAATTTCTTACCCAGATGGAATGATCAATGTCTTACCCAGGTGGAAGTGGTCAATTTCTTACCCAGATGGAATGATCAATGTCTTACCTAGGTGGAAGTGGTCAATTTCTTACCCAGATGGAAGTGGTTCATTTCTTATCCAAGCAGAAGTAGTCAGTTTCTTAACCAGGTGAAAGTGGTCAGTTTCCTACCTAGGTGGAAGTGGTCAATTTCTTACCTAGCTGGAAGTGGTAATTTTTTTCTAACCCAGGTTAAAGTGGTCAATTTGTTACCCTGGTGAAAATGGCCCATTTCTTATCTAGGTTGAAGTGGTTAATTTCTTACCCAGGTGGAAGCGGTAAATTTCTTACCCAGCTGGAAGTGGTTCATTTCTTATCCAAGCAGAAGTGGTCAATTTCTTAACCAGGTGAAAGTGGTCATTTTCTTACCCAGGTGAAAGTGGTCAATTTCTTACCTAGGTGGAAATCGCCAATTTCTTACCCAAGTGAAAGTGGTCAATTTCTTACCTAGGTGGAAGTGGCCAATTTCTTACCTCGGTGGAAGTGGCCAATTTCTTACCCAGGTGGAAGTGGTCCATTTCGTACCTAGGTGGAAGTGGTCCATTTCTTATCCAGGTGGAAGTGGTAATTTTTTCTAACCAAGGTTAATGTGGTCAATTTGTAACCCTGGTGAAAATGATCAATTTCTTACCCAGACGGAAGTGGTAAATTTGTTAACAAGGTGGAAGTGGTCAATTTCTTACCCAGGTGGAAGTGGTCATTTTCTTACCCAGGTGGAAGTGGTCAATTTGTTACTCTGGTGAAAGTGGTCCATTTCTTACCCAGGTGGAAGTGGTAAATTTCTTACCCAGGTGGAAGTAGTCAATTTTTTAACCAGTGGAAGTGGTAAGTTTCTTACCAAGGTGGAAGTGGTCAATTTCTAACCTAGATGGAAGTGGTCAATTTCTTACCAAGGTGGAAGTAGTCAATTTTTTAACCAGTTGAAAGATCAATTTCTAACCCAGATGGAAGTGGTCAATTTCTTACCCAGGTCGAAGTGGCCCATTTTTTTACCTAGGTGGAAGTGGTCAATTTCTTTCCAAGATGGAAGTGGTCAATTTCTTACGCAGGTGGAAGTGGTCAATTTCTTACCAAGGTGGAAGTGGTCAATTTCTAACCCAGGTGTAAAAGTCAATTTGTTACCATGCTGGAAGTGATCAATTTCTTACCCATATAGAAGTGGTCAATTTCTTACCAAGTGGATGTGGGCCATTTCTAACTCAAGTGGAAAAGTAGATGGGATCCATTTCTTACCGCAGTGCTAGTGGGCCATTTCTGTTTCTCAGGATAAGAAATGGTTAATTAATAAAGTGGTCCATTTTTTATCCATGTTTAATATCTGCCTCATGATAGGAAATGGCCCATTTCTTACACAGTTGCCACATCTGCTAACAATGAAAACTGACCCTTGTTAAACTGGTTATGGAATCAAATAAACCTAGTGCCCACACTTTTCCTTGGTCCAACTTGGACAAACAGCAGCATTGTCCTTGGTACCATATATATGTATAGATGTAGCAGCCACACAGCTGCACAAACAATAACCCCAGTGGCTTGTTTCAGTGAACCATGTTGTTGACAAGTGGACCATGCCACCTATTAAATGAGTAATGATAGATTCATGAATAAACAACAAACAATCACAGTCAAAATTGGACAGTATTGCTCTTTAAAAGTTGCAAGTTAAAAAATAAAAAATTACAGAGGTAGAGATACTTATGATAATAGGACACTCAATAGGGCACAGTATCTACAAACAACACTAATTTCTATGTGGGACCAGACTTGACATTTGGTTACCAGTCAAATAAATCTGTTACAAGGCCATTAGTATATGCTACAGATAACATCTCGGATATCTGAGATCAGATATTTTGTTTCAGAAAAACTGATTTTTTTAAAAAATGTTATTCCTACAATCTGAAGCCCCCAAAGGACAGGGACCATGTTTTACTTGAATTTTTATATTATATATCTTGAGCGATCTTTTATCAAAACAAGAATTCTCAAATTTGTTGAAAGGTTCTTTTTTAAAATTTTTACTTCAACTTTGGACTGAAAAAATGATCTTCTGTATCGCATCAATAAATCATATACATCAGAAAGACTCAAGTTAACAATATTATTTTCTCCAATTTTCAGAAAAATGTAGAGCAAACAAATACAAGAATACTTCCTGCATTATAGTTGTCATGATGATGAATTGTATATCATAGGTGATAAATGTACTGTTATTATAACAATTTATATTCAACCCAAACCTCCTTAATACATGTACTAGTAGCATTTCCATTTATGGAGGAATCCTAAAACCCTACTGATTTAATCATTAGCTTAAAATGAGTGTTATCATTCATGAGGCATTCATAAAAGCTCTCTAGGCCAAGGCATTCATAAGGCATTCATAAAATGGCATTCATAATGCATTCACAAGGCATTCATAAAAGTTCTCTAAGTTAAATAAAGACTTTTACAAGGCATTCATAAAAGTTTTCTGGTCAAATGAAGACCTTCACAAAGCATTCATAAACGTTCTCTAGATCAAATGTAGACCTTCGTTAGGCATTCATGAAAGTGCTCTAGGTCAAATGAAGACCTTCACAAAGCATTCATAAAAGTTCTCTAGGTCAAATGAAGACATTCGCAAGACATTCATAAAAGTTCTCTAGATCCTATGTAGACATTCACAAGGCATTTATAAAAGTTATCTAGATAAGATAAAGACCTTCACAAGGTATTCATAAAAGTTCTCTAGGTCAAATGTAGACATTCACAAGGCATTCATAAAAGCGCTATAGGTCAAATGTAGACATTCACAAGGCATTCATAAAAGTGCTATAGGTCAAATTTAGACCTTCACAAGGCATTCATAAAAGTGTTATAGGTCAAATTTAGACATTCCCAAGACATTCATAAAAGTTCTTTAGGTAAAGTATAGACTTTCACAATACATTTATGAAAGTTCTCTAGGTGAAATGTAGACTGCAGCCTTCAAAGTGGGTCATATACATGTTTGTAACATTGACTTGATTGGCAGAATTTCTATCTGAAATTCTAAACAACGGGCCAATCTTAGAAGATTTATGGAGCAATTTTTTAAAATATAGCAGTAACTGGTGGTAAATTATAAACAACAGACTTTTGTAAAAACCTACTCCACGATATCGACGGCTTTTATAATCATCAACTTCAAGATAACAACTTATTAAACATCGACTTCAAGAAATCAGTCAACAACTACTAGAACTGATGAATCAACCTAATCAATAATTACTATTTAATCTTATTTAAACTTATACTGACTGACTGGGTCAAATAAAGACCATATCCTATCATGAGCCATTTCTAAAAGTTTTTTTGACACATCAAGTCAAATGTTGATTTCCCACATTCATGAGGCCATTCCTAAAAAAACTAACTTAGACAAATACGGACTTTACCTTATTGAGACAAATGCGCACTTTACCTATTTTATGGGGCATTCCTAAAAAGCTTATTGAAACAAATGTGGATTTTACCTATTTATGGGGCATTCCTAAAAAACCTTATTGAGACAAATGTGGACGTTACCTAATTATGGGGCATTCCTAAAAAAGCTTATTGAGACAAATGTGGACTTTACCTATTTATGGGGCATTCTTAAAAAAGCTTATTGAGACAAATGTGGACTTTACCTATTGATGGGACATTCCTAAAAAACCTTATTGAGACAAATGCTGACATTACCTATTTATTGGGCATTCCTAAAAAAGCTTATTGAGATAAATGCAGACATTACCTATTTATGGGGCATTCCTAAAAAAGCTTATTGAGACAAATATGGACTTTACCTATTTATGTGGCATGCCTAAAAAAGCTTATTGAGACAAATGCAGACTTTACCTATTTATAAGGCATTCCTAAAAAACTTATTGAGACAAATGCAGACTATACCTATTTATGGGGCATTCCTAAAAAGCTTAATGAGACAAATGCAGACTATACCTATTTATGGGGCATTCCTAAGAAGCTTATTGAGACAAATGCAGACTTTACCTATTTATAGGGCATTCCTAAAAAGCTTATTGAGACAAATGCAGACTTTACCTATTTATAGGGCATTCCTAAAAAGCTTATTGAGACAAATGCAGACTTTACCTATTTATAGGGCTTTCCTAAAAAGCTTATCGAGACAAATGCAGACTTTACCTATTTATAGGGCATTCCTAAAAAGCTTATCGAGACAAATGCAGACTTTACCTATTTATAGGGCATTCCTAAAAAGCTTACTGAGAAAAATGCAGACTTTACCTATTTATAGGGCATTCCTAAAAAGCTTACTGAGACAAATGCAGACTTTACCAATTTATAGGGCATTCCTAAAAAGCTTATTGAGACAATTGCAGACTTTACCTATTTATAGGGCATTCCTTAAAGCTGATTGAGGCTAATGTAGACTTCCACCATTCATTAGGCATAGTGAACAATTTTAGATTGAGGACATGAGGTATTCCTTAAAACATGATATAGGCAAATGTAAAATGATGCACTCCCTGAAGCATTCATAAGTCTTCCTAATTCTAGACTGAAGACATTTATGATGCATTCTTAAAACCCTACTGTGTCGAATGTAGATCACAATCATTCATGGACCACTTTCAGCAACTCAGTTTTTGAGAAGACGCATCCCAAGTAAGAGGTGACTCGATTGTGGTCTGTTTTTGTCAAAGGACACTTGATCAGCATCGAAACACATATAAGCATATCATTATACATGTAACAATATATGTGTATACAACCACAATTGTGGAAGAACATAAAAAGTTATGTTCAAAACAATGCATATCACAGTTATTTAACATTAGAATGTACAGTCAAACCTGTCTTAAGCAGTCAGTCATGGGAAAGAGCAAAGGTTGCCTTTTAAGACAGGTTGTTGCTTAATACCGGTTAATTTACTCTGAATGCATAGAAATAGGAAAAAGAAAACATGGTTGCTTAAGACAGGTGGATGCTTAATAAAGGTGACCGCTTACACAGGTTTCACTGTATGTATAAACATCTTTTCATTTGCAAAGTATAATAAAAATGGAACATGTGTAGTCAACTCTATGTTCTATAACTCTATGCGTCTATTTGTAATGTTAAACCAGTAACAGTATTGACAATTTTGTCTAAGACAGGTACCATATTTTCTTATCAATGTGACCAGTGGTTACTTGTTACAAAACATAAATAAATTGAGAAACAAGAAGTTCAATACTTTTTGAAGGGTTGTTTACCAGTAGATTAGCCTACCAAGTTAAAGAATATAATTCCATATTAACCTTAACAATTTTCTACTAAATTCTTCCATACTGTCATAAATCTAAAAATTATTATAAAAGTTCCAAAAGTTTGGTTTAGTGATCCAACAGCTGTTAGATTGATAGTGGCGGTCCTTTCCACAGACTTTCCAACATGCTATAAGAAAGTGTTTCTAGGTCTCATCAATTACCTCCCGTTGGTGACGGTAGCGGTATTGCGCCTAAGAAATTAGAGCTGTGTAAATCGGTCGGGCATTATTTTTGTTGAAAATGTTTAAAATGGTCATATTTTTTTGTACGTATGAGAACACTGGAATATTTTCATGAGTTCTGTAAGGTTTGGATGAAATTGAGTACAGCTGGATGAAGACATAGCAGTTTAAAGCTGCATAGTGATACACTGCAATAAATGGGCAGAATTGTCAAAAATGAAAGGGCGTCATCAAAACATCAAACTTGTGAAAAAGCAACCTGATCAACTCCGTGTTTTTCCAGCATATCTGGACTAATAGAGTAAAATCTATGGAAACAAGACACTTTTAGAACCATTGGCAATGTGTTCAGTGTTCCAGAAGTGCATGTCTCTATATGCAGAACAGTTCAAAATTAATTGGTGTGCGAGACGTTCACGGAATCAATATTTATCAGTAAGATGTATGTTCAAACTTTAACATTAACAACAGAATTTGCAAAACAGTTTATTTCAATTTACACGTTTTTAACACAAAATAAATAAATCAATAAATTACGGGTACAAATGATTAAATTTGAGACAGTAACTTGGTAATTTCATATATCTGTTTCTGCACCACCAATGAGTGAGGCAAATCTTTGCACAAAAAGTATTTTTATCAATTAATAGCACAAGAACATTAATTAAAAAATAAATATTAAATATATGGCAGAACTATTTAGTGAAAACCTTATTCCAAAGATTAATTAAAGATGTATAGATGTACCTTTTTAGAGAGTATTTATATAGACACAATACTACGAGTATGTGATGTTTTGAGATTATCATGTTGAAAAAAGTGTATTCCTGGTGGAAATATCCAGCTTGCCATCTTATACTAAGGATATTTGTTTTGTGAAAAATCATGGAGATATCTTATCCATACCCCAATTTTGGAGCATTAATTTTTTTTCTAAATTCACAATTCCAACATAACAATGCTTTCAAAATGTTCAAAATGCATCAATACTGTCATTCAAATAAAAAAATGAGCATTAAAATAAGGAAAATGCATTTTTAAAGAAGAAGAAACAAGGATTATTTATGACCGCCATTATGCGACTAACCCACGGAAGCATTTCCTGTTTCCAATGGTGGTACTGTGCCATAACCAGTTTTAGAGAACACATACTTCTGTAAGTAACTGATAACTCTCCCAATGGAATCAGTGGTGAGAGATGCACCAAAGTTAGACTAAAATAGATATCTAGCTTAAAACAGAATTGCATCTTATGATATATCAAAAGAGTGTCGTGATTTTGTTTTGTCTTAATAAAATTTTGACGCATTATATTGATTACGTTCTGTAATTTCTTTCTTCTTACAAAGAATCTGAATGACGCGGTGAAGACTGGTTAGGCTTTATTTGCATGTTTTATATTCTTAAAATGGATATTTTGTTTCACTTCACCACTCTGATACATGCATTGATTTCTGTCATGTTTTGGCAATTTTAGAAGTTTCTCATCATTGACGCAAATGAGACGCTTTGTATCAATTTTTAAAATATATTAATTTCTTTAAAACATTTATAGTGAATTTTCCTGATAAACTGCCTATGATGTCTACGACAGTATAACTAATTGGATCTAAATCTTTTTTCAATTAAGGGCCATGTTTTGTAAGTTTTTTTATTTGCCTTAAAAATAATTTACAAAAAAAATAAAATCAATTCCATTAAGCCTTTAGCAGAAAATATCTGAAATCGAGAAAAAAGAAGAAATTAAAAATGTGTCCTTAGGACATGGATGCATCTGTTAAGTATTTGTAAATTTTACAAAATATTAAGGTGAAAAGGCGTCAAAAGTCCACCCGGTTAATAAAATTTGACTGATGAGTGTGAACTTTAAACTCAAAAGGTTGATGAATAGATAAAATGAATGATCTTCAAGTTAATGACATAAGTGTTAAAGATTTTGTTAGAAATATCAAGATATGAAAAGTACTTGCTTTGAGATCTTAAAGACTAGATGTCATGTGCGAGTATGTAAAATATAAATGAAACATCAATGAATGGAATAACAATTAACATATAAACAAGAATAGAAAATAATAATACTGTATATATGGTGACTTACTCATTAATGATTAAAAATTTTTTGTAAGTGCCATTCAGTTATTGCAATTTTCAAAAATCACAGCTATTAAAACAAGTATATAAACCAGCAGAGATTTAGGCATTTCCCTTAAACATGTCAACTTATGCATTATATTTTCATTAAGCTGATGTCTTGGATTTCATAATTTTGAAAAAAAAACAGAGTCTGAATTTATTTAAATAAACACATGGACCTACAAAGCATAAACATTTCATATTGTACATTTTCAAATAACAAAAGTCATGGATTTCATAAAATTACAATATCCAGGTCAGGATTTACTCAAAAACCATGGAAGCTTCTGATATTTTTAAACACTTCAAATTATACATTTTCATTTGACTGTGTTTTAGGTTTCATAATTATAAAATATCTGAGTCAGGATTTGTTAAAACAAATACAGGAACAAGCAAAAGATCTTAAACATCTCAAATTGTAGCTTTTTAATAAAATTGAAGTCAGAGATTTCATAATTATACAATGTCCAAGTTGAGATGATTTCATGAACCAATAAAGTTTCTAAAATTGCTTGTTTACGTTTTATAATTCTATGGTATGTTTTAATATATTGATATCATGGATTCCATAACTCATAACTATCTGAGTCAGGATTCTTTCAAATAAATACAGGAACCAGCAAAAGTTCATGAACTGCTCGTAAATACCTCAAATTATACTTTTCAATAAAACTGAAGTCATGGATTTCATAATTATATCAATCGAAATTTGTTCATGAGCCAATTAAACTTCTAAAATTGCTTTTTAACACATCATATTGTATTTTCAAAACAACTGAAATCATGGAATCTATGATTCTCTAACATCTCTGTCTGAATATGTTGAAATTAATACATGAGCTAGTAAAGCTTCAGCAGTTACCCGTAAACATCTCAAATTGTATATTTTCAATAAACTGAAGTCAAGAAATTTGTAATATTAAAATGCTGCAATAGTTTTTTAACTCTTGGTACACTGAATAATAGTATAAAAATATATATGTAGGCCAAAACTAATATGGTCATGCTCTTGTCTGAATTTTTCAATGTTTTCCTTTTTAAAGATAAAATGTTTGCCCTGTTTACTTCAAATTACAGACAGAATAGTTTTACCTATGAGCTAGACAGTAGATCACATTAAGTTACTGAAACTTTGTAAACACACACAAACAAACACCTCAAATTTTGATTTATTGAACAGCCCTTCATTTAAATGGACCACTTTATACAGAAGTAACCTTTTGGCACAGTTCTTAATAAAATTATTGATGATGAATCAAATCAAGTTTAAAAAATTTAAAGACTACAAAGTGTTTAAGTACGAGACATGTATTTTGCTAACAAATGGTAATCTAAATACAGATCATACTAATAAAATATTAACTCTATTTTTTAATGGTCACATGTTCAAATAAAATATTAACTATATTTTTAAATGGTCACATGTTCCTTGCCTGTAACTCAAATGATCACTTGTTTGTTTCCTACAATTCTTTTAAGAACATGTGTTCTGTGAACAAAAGAGATGTAAAAACAGGAAATGTCACTGTTAAGTGTCGCATGCCCCCCAAATGGTCTGTGAAAAATAACAATATATGATATAATAGGTAGAGTGAATATCCATGAATATCAAGAGTAATGGACTGATGTTTCAGACTAGACAATGCAATTTAATGGGTTTTTTTTACATTAAAGCATGACCTTGACCTTTGTGTAACCTTGACATCTGATGTAATGGTCTGGGTATTTCAACAGTTAAATGCAGGTGAAACATTATCATGACATGCTGATCACTTGTGTCAAACTATTTTAAAATCCCTAAATGTAAGTTACAGATCAATTGTTGATCAATTGATAAATTGAGCCAAGTGTTTATAAAAATCGATCAATGTATGATAAAGTTAAAGGACAGACTTGAAATCTCAAACAGATTCAAAATGTTGTCATACATACTCAAAGTGTGACCTTGAACTTTGAGGTATGGGTCTAAGTTTTTCTTATGACACATCGTCATGTCAACTTGATAAATTGAGCCAAGTTAAAGACAAAGCCACAGACCAGACACGCAATATCAAACAAATTGAAAGTGTGACCTTGACCTTTGAGGAAAGGTTCTGGGTCTTACATGCGACACTTCAAAATGTCATGTTGATCAACTGACCCAAGTGTTTTTAAAATTTATCCATAGATGACAAAAAAATTACAGACCAGACAAGAAATCTCACAAAGACTGAAAGTGTTGTCAAACAAACTCAAAGTGTGACCTTGACCTCTGAGGTATGCATGTGGGTCTTACACGCAACACTTTGTAATGTCATGCTGATGAATTGAGCCAAGTGTTTTCGAAATTTATCCATAGGTTACAAAGACATGAAATCTCAATCATAGGTTATAAAGACATGAAATCTCAATCATAGGTTATAAAGACATGAAATCTCAATCATAGGTTATAAAGACATGAAATCTCAATCAGACTGAAAGTGTCATCAAACAAAGTTAAATTGTGGCCTTGCCTTTGAAGTGGGATACTGGGTGTAATGGGATACTGGGTGTAATGCGCGACACGTCGTCATATTATGTTGATCATTTGTAGCAAGTATTTATAAAATCCATCTATGCATGACAAAGTTACAGGTTGGACACGAAATCTCACACAGACTCAGTGTTGTCAAACAAACTCAAATTGTGACCTTGACCTTTTGGGGTCAGAGTGTTACTCGCGACTCGTTGTCATGTTATGTTGATCATTTGTTGCAATTATCATTAAAATTCATCTATGAATGACAAAGTAACTGACCAGACACGAAATCTCACACAAACTCAAAGTGTTGTCATTTGTAGCAAGTATCAACAAAATCTATCTATGCATGACAAAGTTACAGGCTGGAAATGAAATACCGGATGGATGGACGCTGCGATTACTATATGCCAACCAAAAACATTTTGAGGGGCATAAAAATAAACATACATTAGACATACGAGATGTTGACATCAAAGATGCCATCAACAACTTGTTACTGAGGTAAACCATATATGTTCAATCTATGAAATTGTGAAAATGAAATTTACTTTTATAACAAATAAATAAATAAATAAATAAATAGATCACAATATTATACATCACACATCAATTGTATATTAAAATACACTACTTTAGACAGCCTTTCAACTTTGATCAGTACACTTTAGATTAATTATCCCCATGACAAGTTTTAATCCTATTTATTTTACATTGATTGTAAACCAAAATCTCTAAACAGATTTCATTCGGTGTAGCTAGTACTTAACACATGCATGAAAAGTGTCTTGTTCAAGGAGACGACACAAGGCTGTAGCATGAGCTTGATTCCACGATTCTCTGATCCTATATCTAGTACTCCAATGCTGTTGAAGGAGCTCAAACCCATGCTCCTTTGATAATGGACCTTATGCTCTTCTTCTAGACCAGGCACTTCACACACATTTCTTTGCATGTTGACTTTTTTTTGCAAAAAATCTAGAATCACAAACTTTTAGAAAGATATGTCAACAAATGGTAAGCAGGGAATCTCCATGGCCCTAATATTACTGCTGTTACAGATATAAACAAGAAAATATCTGTGGAACCGATGGATGCTCTCCAAGTGAGTGTTTGACTCTGTACCGGCTACTTGGCTGGAAAATACCAAACTGCATAGCAAGAACAATATGTGGATCTGCACTTGACAGAACAAATCATTGAACCAGAACAAAATGACAATATGCGCAGATCCTAGCTAGTTTTACAAAATTAAAACCAGAGGTTGTAGCAAAATAGCATCATGACAACAATATGCACACTCCACTTGGTAATGATGCATCCTAGCAAGTTTCATAAAATTCCAACCAGAGGTTGTAGAGAAATAGAGCGGAGAATAATTTGGTCACAGACAGAATGAAAGGGCCATAACTCCATAAAAAATCATTGAACCGGAACACAAACATAGAACGTTTCATAAAATTCCAACCTGAGGTTGTAGAGAAATAGTGTGGACAATAATTTGGTCACAGACTCAATGAAAGGGCCATAACTACATGAAAATTCATCGAACCGAAACACTTAAGACTATATGCGCATCTGCACTTGGTAATAATGCATCCTAGCAAGTTTCATAAAATTCCAACATGGTGTTGTAGAGAAAAAGCGCGGACAAGAATTTGGTCACAGACAGAATGAAAGGGCCATAACTCCGTGAAAATCATCGAACCGGAACACAAAGACAATATGCGCATCTGCACTTGGTAATGATGCATCATAGCAAGTTTCATAAAATTCCAACATGGGGTTATATAGAAATTGAATGGACAAGAATTTGGTCACAGACAGAATCAAAGGGCCATAACTCCATGAAAATCATCGAACTGGATGCACATCTGCACTTGGTAATGATGCATCCTAGCAAGTTCCATAAAATTCCAACGAGAGGCTGTAGAGAAATAGCCCGGACAAGAACAGACGGATGAAGCGGCGACTATATGCTTCCCCCCTTTGGGGGAGCATAAAAACTGGAAAACATCTGCAATTCAAATGAAGGTGAGAAGAGCCTTAATAAATACTGACAACATAAACAGGTCGGCCATTGATGAACATTACCAGCCTGAAATACTGGAATGAGAAATGACAATATTCTTGTATTAAAGGGAATATATCAGAATTTTTTAATGTATCAAAATTAGCTAAAAACATTTTTTCCCAATATACCATGCCTATATATATATTCACTGATCCTGTATTGCCAAAATATATCTATTTAAACATGCCAAAATAATATACTGAAAAAGGGTTTTCCTAACTTGGTCTACACACCTAGTTATGATTAAACTAGTTTTTCCCACTTAAAATGACAACATATTTTGTGATGTATTGAATGAGTCGCATAGTTTCATTTTGATTTCAATTTAATTCATTACATTATACAGGTTTACACATAGTAAAAATTGTTTCATCTTAGAAAGAGTCAGACTGACGATGCGATGGTTGTCAAACATTATTTGTATTTAAGTGTTGTCTACCTATAGAATGGGGATTTGGGAGATATTGATTTTGTCATGTTTTGGTGGATTTGACGTACTAAACTATTCTATTTATATTTATTAATTATAACGAGATGCTTTTTATCTATTTTGATAAATATTTCATTTTTTAAGACATTTATAGCATTTTATCCTGATACATTCCCTTTAAAGGGCACTGCATATGAGAAAACTTGAAATGTTGTAATAGAAAATAATTAATTATTTAACCATAAAAATTTTAAAGCAAAATATCTACAAAGCACATATAAAAATATTTTGCACTATTAAAGTATTCATCCATAACAAATATACATCTTAACATAATTTAAATAGAAAAATACATCTATAAATATACACAAAGTTATTGCAAGAAAATAATCTAGTTGCTCATATACAGGCAAAATTGTCAAAATTACACAAAAAAGGAAAATACTTTATATCATGGAATTAGAATTATTATCAAATATATAATTATATATATATCAATAACTTCTCATTTTTTATGACATTTGAATTTATTTCTTATCCTGCAAATGCCAATAATAGAAAGTCATGGAAATTAAAACAAGAGATCAAATTCACACACCGGATGCAAAACTGTCCTTCCTAGAACTTATTTCTTATATACACAGACACAAGGTGAAAAAAAAAAAATCTCACCTCAAGTCTTTGCCTTGTTTGATTAAACTAATTTAAAAAATTGAACATAAAATAATGTTCTCATATCATATTATGTATTTACTCATTAAAAATAATGTGAAGAGAGTGTCAGTGTGCCAAGAAACACTAAGGCATACAGGAGAAATTGTGATCCTGTCACTTCAAGCACAACAAACTGTGATTAAGTGACTTCAGTTTGTTTATTATATTCTACAAAATCGATTACAATATTGTATCATAAATACTTAAAGGAGAAGCTAACCCGGCACTTTTGTATGTCATCAAAATATTGAGTATACAACATAAACAGACAATTATGTATCCATTTTACATGGACCGATTGTGAAGTTCTATACAATCACTTGTGCACATCTGCTTCGCATGAAATACTTATTTTGCACGTGCTTCGATATTTTTTGAAAATACATAAAATGTCAGGTTGTGGATGGTAGCCGTTCTGTTCAATATAGTTAACACATGATTGATAACAAACATCAATCCTGTAGCACAAAATCAATGGCCTGCAGTTGATATTTAACTTGAACAATGACTTTTCAAGTATTTGAATGGCAACACTGACTTTTAACACAGTTACAACATGAAACAATGTACCAGATAGACTAGATAACTAGAAATATCACTAAAGGTGAAGAATACCCCCAGGTGGCACCCTGACACAGTTATTGTACCCGTTTGCTACCCGCTTTGATACAGTGAGCCAAATAGAGTGAACAATCACTTTTGTGAAGTATCATTGAATTCCAGCCAATAATTGCTGAGAAACAGCGATAACAAAAAAATGTCCAAAAAATTCAAAGGGTTATAACTCTTTGAAAAATTATTCTGGCCCAGCATGCACAACTAGGCTGGGTACCAATCACTTCTGTGAAGAGTCATTGAATTCCAGCCAATGGTTTCCGAGAAAGAGCGACCACAAAAAAAAATGACTGAAAAATTCAAAGGGCCATAACTCATTGAAAAATTATTTGCACACTACAAACTAATGATATACACAACCAGGCCTGGTACCAATCCCTCCTGTGAAGTTTCATTGAATTTCAGCCAATGATTGTAGAAAAATAGTGAACACAAAAAATATGTATAAAAATTTTAAGGGCCATAACTCATTAGAAAAATATTCTCGTGCAACATGCCAAGACTATGCACAACTAGCCTTGGTACCAGTCACCCTTGTGAAGTTTCATTGAATTCCA
This sequence comes from Panopea generosa, assembly GCA_029582155.1. Classification (NCBI taxonomy): domain Eukaryota; kingdom Metazoa; phylum Mollusca; class Bivalvia; order Adapedonta; family Hiatellidae; genus Panopea; species Panopea generosa. The sequence goes on along the minus strand of CM055895.1, from coordinate 2,623,574 downwards.
GCCAAAGATTGTTGAGAAAAAGCGATCACAAAAATTGTCCACTGATTGACGGATTAGCGCGACTCCAATATAGCCCACATATACCTCGTATCTTTGGGTATAGTAACTTTAAAGCCTTAACATACAAGTCATAGACAGTAGGGATTTGTCAAGTCATGGATAGTAAGGAAATACTTTTTCATAATGGAAATAACTGTACCTTTCAGACTTTTTTTTTTGGAAATGTGTACTTTCATACGCACAAATACCTTCCAACAACAGAAATATTATTCTTTTACAAATCATACAATAATGCTTTTTTTAATAAATAAATTATATATCTAAAACTATAAATTTTGATTTAAATCTCTAAATAAACAAGTTTGAGTAAAAACAAAAGTTCCTACGATGCTATTACAAGTTAAGTTAGAGTATTAGGTATATCCTGCATCAGCTCGACGCCTTCAAGACTATGTTTCCCAACAAGGTATGTATTTATGGCATAAAAGTGGGCTAGTGCTCCAACAAATACGAAACAATGCCAGATGGCATGAGCAAATGGAATGATGCCATCACACTTGAAGAACACAACACCCGACACGTAGATCACTCCTCCTAAGGCCAGCTCAGGAATACCAGACGGATCTTTCTGCAAGAGAATTTAATGACTTTTCACTGTATGTATTCTGTTACAAATATAGTTAAATTCTTATTAAAGGTTGCTCTATCCCATAATGCCATTCCCTGATATCAGGGATGTTAAAGCCCAATGAAAAAGCAGGAAATTCCATGTCTGTCCCATAATGCAAAGATCATGAGAATGTATAGAACAAATAACAACAATGGCAGTTGACATTGTCGATACAAGATAAAACATAGTTTCTATATTCATAACACTATAAAGGTACTATGGTGATAAAAAGTATCGAAATTTGAACTTACACCTGGTTTTTATTTGGGCTTTTGCAACATAAAATAAAATGACCAATCAGCATGTTCCTACTATTACTAGATGTAACCAATTAGAATGCTCCTTACAATGCATTGACATGTGATGAACCCAAACAGGCTGAGCTGGGTCTGTTCTACAGTTTAACTAAAGGTAGAGTCTTTGTTATTTGAACTGAAGCTTTCTTTCAATCTAACCATGCGTAATATAATTTCAATACATTTACATGACGTCTCATAAATGAATGATAATATATTAACATGACATCTCATAAATGAATGATAATATATTTAAACCTAGTGTCAGAGTTGCAATTACATTTACTCAGTATATAACGTACACTATCCACGCAATGACATATAGGTGAAATGCATGTTAAAAGGAACATGTGCAAATATATATTTATATATCAAGACAATGCACATATATGTATGCAATTGAAATATGTTTTCAGTAAGTATACATTGATGACCCACCCTTTAGTCACAGGCATCAACTATGGACAGTTCAAAAGAGATCTGTGTAATTCAGGGACAAAAGGCAATTTCCGTCAATTTTCACTTTATTATAAAACAATTTCTGACAAGAGTTACAGTCTGAGTGACAGCTATGTCTGCCACTGTTTTTGTTTGATTAAGTTACATATGTTATGGCGCCATTGTTGACAACATTTTTGTGTTGCATCACAGCATCATGTCATGGTGATCATTTGTGCCAACCTATGAACGACACAGTAACAGACTGGACACAAATACCACTTTCTGTATACATAAGGCCTTTTTCGTCATATGCTTGACCTCCAAGTCAAAGTGTGACCTTGGCCTGTGACCTATGTATCTCAGTCTTGTCAGTGACACATCCTCAAATGAAAGGGAGTATGAACATTAAGGAAAAAAATACAGGCCTAAAAACGACTTTACAGATGGAGGGCAGTATGGTGAAACCTGCAACTTCATGATGTAGCCAACCGTAAAGCATCCGCCTCGCATGCGTAAGATTGTGGGTTCGATCCCGGGTGGGTAATATCCAACACTTGAAAAATAGTACTAGAAACTTTTGATGGAAATTGCCTTTTGTCTCTTTATGCAGGAAGAGGAGGGGGCAATAAAAATAACTGATTTAAACAGTAAAAACTTCTTACCATGTGAGTAACAGCATATGCAGGGCATATACCAACTATCAAGTAGAACAATACTTCCAGGGATTTGTATCTAAACAAGAAAAATATACAGAACAATTACAAATACATCAATAACTTTTTATTGTTCAGATGATACAGTATCAGGTTTGAGATCAGTCTTTACTATTAAGGGAGTTTATCGAGTTTATCAGGAACAAACACTATAGATGTCGTAAAAAAAATACAATTTTTTTTAAAATGGATTAAAAAATCTATCTCATTATCAGATATAAATAAAATCCCAATTGGTATATCAAAATCACCAAAACGTGACAATTGATGTTTCAATCAAGAGTTGTAGCTTGAAATGAAATCCCCATTCTAAAAATACACAGCACTTAAATATTTCTTGATGACATTCACATCGTCACTTGGACTCTATCTGATATGAAACAAATTTTACGTATATGAGTTCAAATGAAAATCAAAATGAAATCATGCACAAAATATACAAAATAATCACAAAATAAGTAATATATAATAAAATAATTTTAGTGACAAATCTATTTAGCCTAACCGAGGCACATAGCCCATGTTAGGAAACCCCTTTTCAATATATTATTTTAGCATATTTAAATAGATGTCCTTTTAGCAATACAGAGTCAATGAGTATATATGGGTATATATATTAAAGAAAAAAAATGTTATTAGCCAATCTAAAATTTTATAAATCCTAATACACTCTCTTTAAACATATTTCATTGCTTTTTTGTATACATGAAATAGCAAAAGAGTTGGGCAACAAGTTATCCAACATTAAAATTGACCCTTCCCAACAAAATCAATTATATACATAAAGCAATCAAGATGACAATGAAATGTTCATATTCATACAGGGAGAAAAAATCTGTTGAGTTAAGTTTAAGGTAGATCCAATGACAAGTGCGATTGCAAGAGTGTACACAAAATAAAAGTTTACAGATTGACGGACAGACATAGAACGATCAGAACAGCTCGACTTGAGCTGAAGGAGAACTAATTAATAAACCAAACCTTACTTGCTATGGAACAGAAACTGATAGAGGATGCCCAGTATAGCTCCTACCCACACCACCCACATCGTGAAATAACCAATACCTCCAAAGTCTTTCAGTACCAACCTGAAAATATTCAATACAATAAAGGTTAAATTTACTGGTATACAAATCTACCTGCAGGACATGTAGAGCAAAGTATAAACATGCAATATGGTGGGAGGAAAATACACTCAACAATAAAAATAAGTTATTTTATTATCGCCTTAACGAATGTTGATATGATTTATAGATCTATATGTATTAGCAATGAATGGGGATGCAACTTAACGCTACCCTACATAGATACAAGCATGTGATGTCATAAATTATGTATAAATGTTTGTCTCTAAGAATCGCCAAGCTTTGAATATGGTGGTAGTGTAATGGATAGGGTGTTGGCCCTTCACGTATGGGGTTGCAGATTTGATCCCTAGCTCGACCAGATGCTTCTCAAAACACAACACCCAGTACTTGTTCTACCCAGAAAGTGGACTCAAGAGTAGTTCATATGAGTTCTAAGCTTTCTTCATAATCAAGCTAAAATAAATTAATATAAACTAGGCTTGACAAAATATAAGCTAAGTATAAAAGAAATGAGTTGCTTACCAAGGTGTATAAGATGCAGCAATAAAGATGTAAATGACAGCCCTGTCTCCCATGTGGAAACAGTGATGTAGCAGTCTAAAATATAAATCAATAAAGAATAATTAATGCTTTCAGTTAATTATTATTTTTATTTCATTTGGTAAGAGCACTGAAGTGATACGGTCACTAGGTGGCAAATTAACCAGTGAGTATATGCTAATTTTTGTGTTCTTGGGTTAAGTTTATTTTACTACGTTATATCAATGAAACCAACAATTGTAATTTTTATTTTATGATTTGCGTAAAAACAGTGAAAATATTGTTGAGTTTGAGGCATAGTTTTAATATTACACCCTCCAATCCGGGGCTAGCAATAGGGGAACCCATCAAGCTGAAACATGCCTAAACCTTTACAGTGTCTGGAGTTTTGTCAAAGTCGCTCACTACTTGCCAACAGTAATTTGTCTTTCATTACATTCACCTCAACAGCTGTATCAAACGTCTAAAATTTTTGCAGTCAACCCCAGTGTCATCTTTTGACTTCCATCACTGAATTGACAATACCACTTGTGAATAGCACTTTTTGACTGAGGGACTACCCATGAACAGTTCACAGATCAGATTGTACTTCGTTTGGTGTTTTACATATTTAATATTATAGTTAAATGCACTCCTCTTCAATAATGCCATTGTCCATTTTAAAATGGTGAGTGTTTCATATAATTTATAGGATTTCACTGATATATTTATGAAGTCATTAATACCAACAATTAGTTCATCTTTGATTGATTTTTCTGATGGTTAAATTTCAGCTAAATTGGATTAATAGTGGGATCATAATTGAGGTTGTCTATGAATATACTGGTCACCCCTCATATATATGGTAAATACTCTCATAGCTTTAGAAACAGCTGTTATTGTTAGTTGTCTCAATGTGACTTTCCATATGGGTAGGTGGGTGTGGAGGTCGGGGGAGATGGTATATCCATATTATGTAGCATATTTTGATATGCACACAAAGGGTAGGTAGCACCAGAAAATTATGTAGCATGCAAATCAGGTGCCACGTAGATAACGTTTAAATACTTGTAGTATAGGGGTATACATGCTTATATGCTATCTTTTGACCCTGTGTAGAACCAGTTCTAAGCATATGCGGAAAAAGTGTCTAGCTCAAGGACACCACACATAGCCGTGGCGGAGGAGCAAACCAATGACCCTCCGATCATGGGTTCAGTGCTCTACCACTAGACATGTGCTCCACACTACGTTTAGCACTTTTAACATAAATGATTAATATTTTAAATGCAGAAAACTAACTTTAACTAATATAATGGGCACATTTCAACGTTTGTAAATTAACAAACTTAGTGTTTAGTTTGAAGTTACAATAAAAAGTCATGAAATTCATTTCAGTGTTTTACAATCGTCTTTGTAAAAACTTTCCAAAAATCTTGAAAATTATATTCATTTTAAAAAATGTGCAAAAACATTTGCATAAATGAAACAACTGTCTGTGTCACCATTTTCTCTGACAAACATGTAACAACTTCATAAGCTTGATTAAAATGAACCACAGTGGAATTGATATTACAAAAGTGCCTCCTGAATGACAGCAACTTTTTACAAAAAACACACTTTAATTACTATATCTGTATCCCAGGAACGTAAAAATACTATTAAAGGACACCTTAATAAAAATTCCACATATTCAGTATTAGTAGAATTTGATTCTATGTAAATAGCATAAAATTAAAAAAAACATCAATGTTTTGTTTAAACTTATTTATTTTACTTTGATTGTTAGAAGTTATTATCACTTACACAAATCACGCTTGAAGTGTTCCAAGATAGAAGCAGTACTTTAAGCATATGCGGAAAAAGTATCTTGCTCAAAGACAGCACACACAGTTGTGGGCGAGGATTGAACCCACGACACTCCAACCCTGGGTTCAATGCTCTACCACTGTACCACACACTCCATATTAATGTAAAATTTCACAGAATGTGATTTCTACTTGTCTATTAAGGTAGTTCCGGCATTCCTATCAGACTTTTTGACATATGGCGTAAATTATCAAAAATCTGTACATAAATACTATGAAGTGTCATCTTTCCTTTTAGCTTTGTTTCTTTTAATACAGTCCTGCAGAATCTCATTAAAAGCGCCCCCTGGTGGTATATGTTTTTTGACAATTTACAACATTTTTTCCTTATAAAATGGTCAATATTAATTGAAAACTGTTCAACTGTTTAATAACATTATTAAATTACTTATTTTATTTCCTGTGAAAAAAATAATTACTTCAATACAGAAAAAATGCAATTTGTGTTACCTTTACACCTAATCATTACACTAGGGTTGATTAAAAAGCTGGTTTAAAAACTTCAAATTTTGAACATTCATGCTTGATTGCACTAAAATGTTCTGGTACAAGTTTGAATTTTACATATGTAAAACTTTATTTATTTCACTACAATATGACTGAAAAAAAAGAGGGGATGTTCACGCTAGATTTTTTTCATAAATTCAAATTAAAAATGAAACAAATAAAAACACACGTCATTTGCCTGCTATTTCAGACGACGTCATATTTTACATTCTCTTGATGTCGGCTGAAATCACAGGAAAACGAGTTTTTTCAAGTGTTTCATTTTAATTTAAATTCAAATTCATAAATAAGTGTGAACAACCCCTCTTTTTATTTGTTCATATTTTAGTGACATTAATAAAGTTTAACATGTATGAATTTCAAGAACTTGTACCAGAGCATTTTTTGCGCGATCACCCGTGTTTATATCAACCCCAGCATGATGATTAGATGTAAAGGTAACACAAATTGTATTTTATCCACATGAAAGTTATAATCTTATCACAGGAAATATAATAAGTAATTTATAATGTCATTAAAAACAATTCTGAATTAATATTGATTATTTTACAAGAAAAAAAAAACGACAAAAATTGTCCGAAAAAATGGGGCGCTTTTAATGGGAAAGAGCAGTACTATATTAAATAAAACTAAGCTTAAACAAAGGTGAGACTTCATAGACCAATTGTACAGATTTTTGATAAATTAGGAATACCGCAAAATACCTTAACCCTTTACTTCATATAAACGCCTTTCAATACCTCTAATATTGAAAGCATTAATTCACCATGTATCAGCAATGGGTGAATTATGTTTATTTTAACTGACAGAGTGGAAAACAGTGCAGGAAGTGTTCAGATTGTTCGTTACAAGCAATCTGAACTCTTCCTGCACTGTTTTCAAAGGCTTTCTGTGATTGGTATGGGAAAACGCGCATCTATGGAGTAAAGGGTTAAATGATATTCATAAGCATAACAATGTACATCCATAGATACATCTTTGTCACTACTTGTATGATTTCCAGACATTACAAAGCTAAATTTAACAAATAATAAAACACAGTTACTTTTATCACCCATCCAAAATGTCCAAAATAAATATTTGTAAAAAAATGTTTAATAAAATAATGAAATTTATTTATTAAAAAAATAATAAATGTATCAGAATAAAAAAACACAGTTTTGTTCAAATCTCATACACCAAGGCAGACAGTATCAACCAATTTTACATGATTAGTTCACTTGTAATTTTAAAGGACAAAAGAAATAATATGTCTTGTTTTTTTACTAAATTTCTTGAATTTGTTTAACAAGAAATTGCAAAAATTAAATATGCAAATGACTCTTTTGAACATTCGTTTACTATTTACTATTCTGAACCTTCACTTTTTACTATTCTGAACATTATTTACTATTATGAACACATTTATTACCTATTCGGTACATTCATTAATTATTCTGAATATCTAATTAATATTCTGAACAAAATTTACTATTATGAACATTCTTTAACTATTCTGAACACACTCATTAATTATTCTGAACACATTAATTTCCTATTCTGAAGATTCATTTCCTATTCTGAATATTAATTTAATATGTCGAAGATTCATTTACTATTCTGAACATTAATTTAAAATGTTGAAGATTCTTTAAATATTCTGAACATATTTATTTACTATTCTGAGCATTTATCTAATATCCTGAAGATTCATTGAATATTCTGAACAAATTCATTTACTATTCTGAACATTAATTAAATATTCTGAACACATTCATTTACTATTCTACTATTCAATGGCTCATGGCAGTGCTCCAGACAATCACTATTTGGGGGTATTTAAACATTGAAATTTCTGAATAAAGCAATTTGATAAAAATATTTATTTTTACAGTTAACATTTTGAAAATAAGCATTGCATACCAGTTTAAGGAGTAAAATACTCATTTGAAGAATAGCTTATCTGGAGCACTGTAACAGAAAAGTGAACCATAGACCATTACAGTATCAAAATAATAATGGCATTTGCTAAACTCTTCGATGCTAATCATCTGCATTGATTAACAAAAGCTACTTTTTGAAAGAGGGCCAGATTGGTGCCTTAAATTGCTCACCTGTAGCAGGGGAGACAATGTATTAGAAGGTAAATTTGGATAATGTAAACCTCTGACATTTAAGGTAGTTCACGGTGTTCCTATCCAATTTTTTGACATATGGCGTAAATTATCAAAAATCTGTACACTTATTCTATGAAGTATCAGCTTTCATTTTAGCTTTGTTTTTTTAAAAAAGTCCCGCAGAATTCTGTTAACAGTGCCCCCTTAAATTCAAATTAAAAATGAAACTCTTCAGAACACATGATGTTTGCCTGCTGGACAACGTAGTATTTTATGTTTAAAAGTAAAAATCAAGGAAAAATTACAGTCGCAAGAGACATTGAGTTATCAAGTTATTATATATAGACAGAGTTGCTAAGTCAGTCTAGATGGTATCATGGATATATAACCTCTGTGGAACTTAGATGAAAACTGGAGTGCACCCACAGTCAAATACCTCAATTTTCTACATTTTAATGGTTGTAACTTCCAACACTAATTATATGATTTTACCTGTTTGATAACTGGTCCGAGATATGGTTGTATAACTACTGTTAAATTTTTTGCAAGGATTCAATAAAATACATACGATTTTGCATATTATATAATATGAAATAACTCCATTTTTGCTGATTCAAGGGCCATAACTACAACAATGGTTATCTGATTTGCCCAGAGCAGGACATTATCCAAGACATTGTGGTTTTATACCTTCTGTGCTAGATTGGCACAGATGAAGTGAAAACGGCAGGTAATAGAGTGAAAACAACATCAAACAACGAAATTTTTTGATGATTCAGGGCTATAACTCTGATATCAATAAGGTGACTTGGCCAATTTAAAAACCTGTCCGAGATATTCTAATTATGAAATTACTGTGCAAGTTTGGTGGCCATCAAATGAAAAGTGTGAGAACCAGAGTGAATACAACATCAAATAACGTAATTCATTACTATTAAAAGACACAACTGAAGACATCCATTTGGTCTGCAGCACTTGAAATTTCTTATAATGCCACTCGTCGTCCTTTTACAATATTTTTATTTAATGCTTAAAATCAAAAAAATATAAAGGTCAGTTTTTTAAATCTTACTCGTCCTAACCAAACGTTCACTCATCACAACAAGTAGACAAGTGGAATTTTCCAGTCCTGTCAAGTTTAAGAATTTTTATAGTAAACATGACAAAACATGACACCCATTCAGAGGATTCCTACCCCTCTGCAGAGATAGGTACTATAGAGCGCACAATGTCTAATGGTGCATTTTTTATGTTTCAAGGCCACAACTCTGACATTAATTATCCGATTTTGTAAGTTCAAGAAATATTATGGTTATATAACTGCTAAGTAAGCTTGGTAAAGATCCAATGAAAAATGCAGCTGCTACAGTGTACACAACCAAAAGCTTACTTACAAACAACAGATGACGAACACAGGACGATCAGAATAACTCATCTTGAGCTTTGCTCAGGTGAGCTTAAAACAATATATAAACATTTAAAAACAATTCTTTGACAAATGTATGGGTGAAGAATTAAATCCGCCCAAATCTTACCCTTTGGCACCAGCAAACGAAAAGCAGTGGTAAAGAGTTGACATTGTAAATAAACAAAACAGTGCCATGCCATAAATTAACAGTGTGACAACTTCCTTTGGGGATGCAGCATTCTCTTGCATTGTTTTCAGGCCATACAAGCTTGGTAGAATCCATATCTGTGTAAATAACTTGCATCGTAAAAGTAGAAATCATAATAATCAATTTTTTATCTACTACTGTGGATCAAGTATGTTTGACATGATTGACCAGTTTTAAAAGGAAAACATGTCTCCCCAAACAGGTCTGCTTTGGAGGTTGTTGATTCGATCCTTAGCTGGGTCATACCAAAGACAACATTTACTTTGGACGCTTCTTTGCTTGTTAGACTCTGTATTCGGAGATCAGTTCTACAGATTGGCTCTTCATGTATATAAATACGACTGGATAGGGTCTCACAACTTGTATTTGTGGTTTGACTCTTAAGTGTAACTGTTCTGTAATATATCCTTGTTATAGAAAAGGATATGATTCTATTAATTTTCATTACCGAGGCTTTGCAATCGATCAAATTCAATACCAACACAATCAATATACCAGTACATGTTATATACATGTATAATATTACAATGCAATTGCAATAACTCCCTTAGAACCACAGATAACAAACAAAGATGCTTAATGCCTGCCATGCAGATGCAGGTGATAAAGTGATACACATATTAAGTGATCAAGCCCACCACATTGAAAAATTAAACATGAACAGAAATTAATTTGAAACAGTATTAATGAGGTGATTATATAGCATGCATCAATTACAATGGTGAAAATAAAATATATCAATATTTATGATTTATACAAATGTAAGTTTTGTTATATTCAACACATGAATTATTGTGATGTGGAATTCCATGAATTACTGAGAAAACCTATAATTTGAATTTCTTGATTTCCATTCTTATATTCAATCCAAGAATATGTTAACTAGTATTCTAAATTAGCACCTTTAATTGGATTACCACTAAAAGGTTTGCTAAATTTGCCAAAATGACTTGAATTTTTGACATGTTAAGTTATTGGTAGAAATAATATTGCCACCTCGGACGTCCTACGTTCATCCACGGTAAATTCATTTGTCTCTTAAGGCGTTATGACCTCATAACCATCGCATGATGTTGTCAATACCATGTTTCTGCAGAAAGCATTCTTGCAAAACTGTCACCAGCAGATGATGTCAAGCCTATTAAAACACAATTTAATGTAATATTCTGCTGTGATGACAACTGAGTAGTGTAAAGCCTGACCAGTAAATGTCCCATATAAAATAAACAAGCAGATATTAGAAAAGCTACAAACCCCATGTGTAATCATGTTGGCAATATGTTCTAAATCTGTTGGTACATAATGTTCACCACGCTTTGCTCTCTCATTCTTCATCCTGCAACATAAATTATTAGCATCACACCACCATGTGACAACTCAAGTTTTAACACTTTTACCCACCCCATAAATGAAATCTTGCCACAAAGTATGGACATTCTAATATCAAACATTTCCAAATGTTTTCCCAGATGACTCCACTAGCACCATCTAGTGGTAACACAATGTAAACATATGCTGAACACTTCTGTAAAATTATTTGAAAATTGGTCCATTCATGTGGAATATATAAAGTGGCATGAAAGTCTGACTGACATACTGATGAACTAACAGACTCAACAGAATTGAGCAAACCTGTGGTTGCTGAAACCATTTTTTCTCAACCGGTAGCAATAGGGGACTAATAATTATTTTATCTTACTTAGACATATCCATTGCTATCGAGTAGTTTCTCTTCATGTTGGCAGTTTGTCAATAAATTTCTGTTCCTTCAGTGTGAGGTGATTTAGAAATGTATGTTCTGAAACAAATAATAAAACACTATATTAACATTTTCTATTTAATGACAAGAGTGTCTGAGGACAGTCTATTGGCTCATAATGGCCATAGCACTTTTTGAAATTTCACAATATTTATCCTCTTTGGAGTTCATCTTAACCCCTTATGGATAATATCACCACCACACCCATACTATCAAACAATAAGTTAATTGCTATGAAAAGGAAATACTTTAAATTCCATTACCATTCATCTGTAAAAAACATATAAAGTCCCCGTACAAAACTCTTATACATCCAAGCCCCTTGACTTGTCAAAACTTCAGTCACCAATGCAAAGGGATTTGTTATGAGCAGAAATGCTTTAGATTTTAAATACCGGTAGAAGTTTTTTTGTACACACAGATGCAAAAATGAAAAATTTCAGTTTTCTCTATTATATTCCTATGTAAAAGTCACCTTTCAGGGTCCCAATGTATCCCAGCCCCTTGATTTTCATAATCTGAAATCCCTTGCTGATGTAAGGATAATTTACATCATATATGAACAAGTTTGATAGAAAGGTGTTTCAGAGGAAGATATATGAAAATTCCCAATTACAACCACATTGCTTCCCCCAAACTCACCCCAGGGCCCCTATAAATACTAGCCCTTTAATTTTTATCTTCATTCAAACCCCTACACATAGGGATGATTTATGCCAAATATGAACAACTTTGACATACTGGTTCTTAAGAAAATGACTTTTGTAATTCCCAATTTTGATAGAAAATATTTTGGTTTTGTTTGTGTTCTTTTTATGTTGATTTTTTTTCATTCTCTGATGATGGCATTAAGCCGATAGCTAGCTCAGGATATTTTTTATGTTTTAGCATGAATGCAGTAATTCTATCTACTATTTGTATCATTTATGCATCCTACGTAGATCGAGTGCTCCTGAAAGACGTTTTGTTAGGTGTTAGACTCACCCTATCATATAAACATATATTGTGTCTTGGCCTTGATATATGACTTTTTGGTTATTGATAAATTTCAATCTCCTGTGCTAATAAATTTCAATCTCCTGTGCTAATAACCAAGGCATTGTATAGAAGGAAACTTACATCTCCTGACTAAATGTTGATGAAATAGCACGTGAAGGATTAATTATTTAGAAAATACATTCACAGGCAACTGACTTTTAGTACATAAACTGTAAGTTGTATGTAATGTTAGATGTGTAAACGCGTTTCGATCTTGAATTGAAGATATTGAAGGTTTGAAGGAATATTTATCGTAACTTGTTGTTATTTTAGCTGCAGTATACACATTTTGTAATCAACAGTATTTCAACAATTTCAAACCCCAAATTCTGGGAATGGTTTTGTTTTGATGAGAATTTCATTCTGCGATGTAAGAATTTCTATTTGTATTCCTGAGATGAATTGAAGTTAAGATAATTGAAAACGAGATATTTCAAGATTTTGGGGAATATGCAAGCGTTCACAGAATCTCATTCAATTGCCTTACCTTTTCTATATACCCAATTCCTTGTATTTATATACGACATAATCAGACCATCAGTTGGTGAAAAATGCTTTGGTCTTTGGAATGTTGAAAGAAATTAACAGTTTTATCTGTTTAAAGAAGTTTCCTAGGTAACAAAATAAAAAATATATAAAAATGCTTTTACAAGATAGTCAGTGATCAAGACTGAACATGACATCCGAATCAATGTTCTGTCCGATGTCATGTGCTATATAATTAATTCACATTTAAAATCAGTTGAATATATTTATACTGTTGTGATTGTATGTGGCGTTTGGTACAACTTACTGTTTTTTTCATTGATAACGGTTGTTATTGCATTTTCTTGACCAATAATATAATTACAGCGTTTTGTTATTGTCGTTATGGTAAATCCACTAGAAAATATCTTGCAGACGCATTGTAAAACGTTCTTTAACCTTTGATTACGGTTACTACGGATAAACCACTTCCTCGTAATAATAGCACAATTCGATTTTTTTTTTACTATTCCCAAATATTTTTACATATTTACTCATTTTCCGTCTTCAAAATTCGTCGGAAACTCAGTGTTATATTTATATATTTGCAGGTTATAAATATTTTCGAAATTAAAATAATTGTTTTTTCAAACAGTTTATATGAAATAATCTCGGAATATGTCCGTTTATGTATATTGTTTATGTAGGCCCTACGTTAATCTTGCATTGCTATCGGTTTCCAGATGCTCAAGGAGAGTGTTGGCAGGATACAATTTTACACCCATCGTAAGTTTTTACTGGTTCTTTAGCATGCACAGTGTATAGCCCCTCGGTTTAAAATCCCATCAGAACGACGTCTTCTTCCTTCCTTTTCCGTTACTGCACAAAATCCCACTCTGGGACATCGTCGTACAATTTAGTGTATGACACAAGGTGATTGAGAGGCGCGCGTATGTATTTTTAGTTGGCCAGTCCGGGAATCCAACTCGCACCACTAGAAGTCACGTGCTCTACTGAGCTAATCGGGCTGACACTGTTTAGATCTCCGTTTAACATACTATATATATAGCATTCAAATATGCACACCTAGATGTGTAACTTATGAAATACAGGAGTGCCTGGTCCAGTGGTAGAGCACTGAACCCATGATCGGAGGGTGGTAGGTTCGATCCTCCGCCACGGCTATGTGTGGTGTCCTTGAGCAAGACACGTTTCTGCATATGCTTAGTACTGATTCTAACCAGAAAGACTTTGCGCGTGATTTGCCTAAGTTGTAAGAACTTATTTCACAATCGAAGTAAAATAGATAATTTTAAACTCAACTATAAAATACAAGCCTCATTATTACATTAACTTGGGAGTTGTATAAAACGTATTATTATTATCATCATTATCATCAATCATCATCATCAACTTTATAAAATTCATCATCATCATCATACTTATTAGCTATTTTAACTAATTATGATTATTTCATTTTTTTGTGTGAAAGAAAAGTGCATAAATGATAAATTATTTGAATATTTCACATCTGTTGTGAGACTGATTATAATGTTGATCGCATGTTACAATGGCAGAGCTTCTGACTCAGAATTAGTAGGTCGTGGATTTGATCCATTTATAGTGTGAACAACTCTCGTAAAGTGTGTCTCTGAGCAACACACTAAGCTGCAAATGCACGTGCTTGTAACCAGCAACAGAAATATTTCGAGATGATTAGTATAAACTGTACCAATGGGAAAGTGGCCGTGGTATGAATAAGTTTACTCTCAATGTTAGGGATATAAAACAGCAGCACATTTTGACTACTCGACTAAAACACCAGGGTGCGTCAACGAAACAAGTAGTCCAGTAAAGATACCACAACACCCTAACGAAATTGCAACAGAATTTCTGTTGGTGGATTTATTTAGAGAATGGTGAGTTAAAAAACATGCAGAAAGTTTACCAAAGTTGGACATGTATAAATTTGGGGAAAAAACGGGTTTGACGATGATTTGATAAGATATATTAATTTATTAATCTGCTATATTGTTGAGACAATATTACTTTTAAAGTTGATACTTTTGAAAATAGTGTTAATGATACTCATTTTAAATAAAAAAAACTTCATTTACAAAATATCAACATAAAGCTATTTTATTGACATAATGAATTACCCGACCCACCAGTATTATACAGTAATTTTTCCAATTTCAATACTGACTAAGAAATTTCATATTTTATTGACAAATTATTGAAAATATATTAAGATAATTTAACAAAGCGGCATCTATTCTCAAGCAACACTATATGTTCCATGATTCCAAGATATCAGAATTAATAATAACACTGGAAAAACAAAAACCCAACGGTCTTAAATCTGACAACGGACAATCAAAACATATGTAGCACTTGTTTTCGACGTAGCGGTTGTGTTACACTTTACCATTTTGTTATTTCCTGACTGGTTACATCCCATTTGATGACATGTAACTTTGAACCAACTTGACAAGATAACTTATTACATAGACAAAATGTAACTATGTTCATGTATATGCATTGCTTCTAAATCACACGTGGTTGCATACAGATCGCGACATACCTGTGAAGATGCCTTTAGCAATGGATTATAAATGATATTAATAGCTATTTCAATAAAATTATATATTATGTCCCTTTTCTTTAAATAAACAAATAAGTATTATGGTGAAACTATAAATGAATAAAATATAACGACAGATAAAATATTTGTTAATTGATATACTGACATAAGAAAAATATTTTATTTATAATTTTATAATCATGTTGTAACATGATCAACGTATTAACTTAAGTGTATTAAAGATCTTAATATATTTATGTCGAGCGTTATTTTATATCGTGGCGGTTTACCAGTTAGGTGAATAGCCCCTTGTTTATAAATCCTCCTTCATGAGGTAAACCCATCCACGGTTGTATTCTTACAATTGCTTAATCACCGGTCGTGGAGGATTAAGCGATTTTCCTATTTTCTTACATATTTCTTATCCACTGCTGCTGTGACTTTTATTTTCTTCAACTTTCTATCATAGCTTACAATTATCATACTATGTTTCTATTCAAACTTACTTTTTTTCTCGTTATCTTTTAAAACACTTACTTAAATATTTGCTTCTTTCCTACTTCTTTAGTGAGTACTTCATTCTTGTAATCTATCTTTCTTTCCATACTAATTGCATTCTTGTTTTCCTTTCGTTCTTGCTTCATTCACTTCATTCTTGTTTTACTTTCCTTCTTACTTCACTTCATTCTTGTTTTTCTTTCCGTTCTTACTTCATTCTTGTTTTCCTTTCTGTATTTACTTCATACTTGTTTTCCTTTCTTTCTTACCTAAATTTATTCTTGTTTTCCTTTCCTTCTTTCTTTATTCTTGTTTTACTTTCCGTATTTACTTCATTCTTGCCATTCTTGTTTTCCTTTCCGTACTTATTTCTATCGCGTAATCTCTTTTTTCTTTTCAGTCGTGTTATATTTGTTGATTTCCATACATACTCCATACCTTTGTTATTCTTTCCTGTTATGTTTATCTGTGTTTCATACTCCAATCTTGTTATCTTTGTTTATTTCTTGCTCCATTAATAATAGTCTAATAAGGATATCACATCATCCGGACAAAGTTGCAACAGAACTTGGTATATTTAATTAGGGAATGATGTGATAAAACATAAAGAAAGTTTACCAAAGACGTAGATGTATAGATTTGAAAAGAAAAATAGTGAAAATATTGGTATTTGACGATAATTTAATCAAATATATTAGTTTATCAATCTGCAATAATTGATGGGAGAATATTACGCTTAAAATTGATACTGTTGATAATAGTGTTAATGGTACTCATTTTAAAGAAAAACTTCAACTACATCTACAAAATATTGACATTAAGCTATTTTATTGATATTTAGCATAATAAATTACCCCACCCGCCAATATTATACAGTAATTTTTCAAATTTTAATACTAAGAAATTTCATTTTTTATTGACTAAATGTTGAAAATATATAAAGATAAATTAACAAAAAGTAAAACTACAACAAATATGTCACTAGCATCACCAGAAGCAGCAATAACAATAGTAGCAACAACAACAATGGCAACAATTAAAGCTCTTAAATTAGTTCTGCATTAAAACAAAGTATCAATTTATGGAGTATTATATCTTGACTCAATTATTTCATTTGCAAAATAAATCATCTTTGTAATCTGTCAACAATTTACTAGTGATCACACGACAACATATCCGACAACATATACGTTAAAATGTACCTATACATGTATCAGTGGATGCAATATTTGTCCATTTCATATACTGTATCCAAAATGGCTGGAAATATTCAATATATCTAAATGCGTGTGCAAACGATACATTTTACAAGGTACCGTATTTTTTACCGTTGAGAGCTAGAAAGAGGATCAGCAGTTACATGTATGCCTACGATCTAAATACTTTATGCAGTTGGTGTTTCTTTAGGGTAATTTATAAACTGAAGGCACACTATAATATGGCCACATGAAACACATTATTTTCAAAAAGACAACCATACCAGATATACTTGCATTCTAACACGCTCAACTGAGACAGAATTGTTAATATATGGTAAAACTATATGGAGGCTAATTTGTGCCATCTATTTTTGTCATTTTGATGGGCCGAAAAAACATGACAAAACAAAATATACTACATTTGTCGTTTTGAAATCCCCAATGGACATTTATAAGATCCAGTGAAACATTGTACTTTTGTTATCCTGTCGCTTTACGGCCAACAGGTTAACATCACAGCTATTCAATCTGAATACAGCACTGCATGGTGTAATGGCAGCGGATAAGATGAAGCAAACAAACGGTCACTTGCGGAAGGTGGCAAAGATGACAAAAGTATAATTTATGTTGAAAGCACAATACCATGACAGATTACATACAGTACACCATAACTACGGAACAAACTGGACATTTTTAATATGTATAGGCACTTACGCATAGTTACGTGTACTACAAACTCATTTTAATTGAAAATTACAGTTATCAATAAAATATATAAAAGATATGCACAAAATCCCTAATAAACTAATGCTTTTACAAATCATCAACAATATATAGAAAATGCAATGTGACAAAATTGTTCTCCAGATAGCCATACTTTCATAGGTTCTTAACATTCAAGCTTTGATGATTGTGAAATAGAATTGGCAATGGCAAATGTTGTGAAGATCATATTTGCAAACAATCAGACTTTCAAGGTTTACATAAAGATCACTGAAATTGAAGAATCAGTAAATTTATTAGTTAATCTGGAAGTGTCATTGACCTTTTTATAACATCTAATTTTGATGGGGTGCAGATAACTTGCATTGAAAGAGCAGATTATGACTCTAAAACCTCTGATTAATTGAAAGAAGCTGCAGATATTCAGATGGACTTTTTTAACATGGGTAAGAATAATGGCATACATTCAACACCATGGCTCCTGTCTTTACTCCCATAAATATTAACCATGATATGTAAGAGTTTACAAGCATCTCAAATATACCAAGTGTAAATTCAGTCAATCACACGGAATCAGATATCTCAATGATATATATTTAGTAATTATTGCATTTCTAGCAGTAAGAAACTTAATTCGTGATGACCCATCTCTTTGTAACATTTTCACAGGTTCATAGGTGTAGTTGTGGCAGAAAGCTTGAATACTAGTTAAACAAAACAAGTTGGTTGTGAAATTTTTGAGTCATTTATAATAAGACTGTAAATAGATTTTCAATCAAGAATAAAGACAAAACAGTAATATTTGATACAAAAAGAGACATGGAAGGTTGATAAGCCCCTCTTTCAAATTAATTTATCCATCAAGAGGAATGTTTTCATTTGAATAATTACCTTCCTTGTTTAAATGTTGAGTCATATAAACACCCACCAAAACTCCTCGTCAGCCTGGAATGGCAAGCAAGGCATACAATAGTGTTTTAGATGACGCTATCTAGGTGTATACTGAAAATCTATCTGTTTGCCGAGATCACTGAATAAGTTCTGTGATTCAAAGGCCATAAAATATTTCTTCAAGCGTAAAGTCGGCCCAGAAACAAATACACGGAAATCAATTGCAGCAAAGTGACAACGCCAAAGAATGTACTTAGAGGTTGAAAGGAAACATTTAAATCCAACTATAAGAAAAGGACTAGCTGGGAAGCCTAGAATGAAAAGTTATTGGGTAGTTCAGTTTTGTTATCAATATTTCAAGAGACATTCTAATAGAAGACATTGCTATATAAGAACACGATGTACATGTGTGTGCTTGAGGTGGGGGTGTGATTCCACATGTTCTAAATGAAAATATATAGTATATTACGGGTCGAAATACCCAAAACGTGTTATTTCATTGATAGAAAGTGTTTTGCTATGAAGTTTATATTTTAGAAAAACAGGGTTGTATGGTGTGAAAATAATTTATATACATGTACAACTTATATCAGTGATGACTTATTGAATGAATAATCATTAACAGTTAAATGATAATCAAGTTCGAACTAAAACTTAAATATTTCTCATTGTTTAATCACAGTAAACTTTCGATATATTATGAAACAATATGTTATGAAAACAAGTTAGAAATACGTGTTGCATTTTCGTCTTGGTTGACCTAAACTAATCAGAGATCTGCTTGTTAGAACTTGGAGGAATAATTTTACATGTCCCAATTACACAATTTTAGTATATATTGGTTTCTAATTACATCAATTAGTTATTTTATTGATAAATCAATTATTAGTATAGAGCATAAACTATTTCAGGTAATACGTAAAAGTGTAAAATAATAAATTGTACACTTGTGTCATTCCGAAATGGCCTATTACGAAAATAAATATTTTTCAAAAAGATAACGGGTTGGAACTAAACAAAGCTAACACTTTGTTTTATTGCTGTGTTTTAATATGTTTTGCAGAAATACTTGTGAATATGAAAAATCAGCATAGAAAAATTATGTTGCAATTGTGTCTGCTTTAACATAAAATAATTACAGAATGATGGGCCTTGCAGCCCGACGAAGATTAGATCGACTAGCACTGCTGTACAAGATCCAACACAGACTGGTTGGCATCCAATGCGACAGCTACATACAACAGAGCGACAGCCGTACCAGAGGGGACCAACATCTCTAACAAGAAATAATTGGCATTGCTACACACTCATTTTCTCCAAGAACCATCAGAGACTGGAACCAGCCACCATCTTGAACCAACACTTGCGGGATGTAGATCAAATCTATCGGGGTTTTTTTATCAGTGTCTGGCAACAAAAAAATAACATATCATTCAATATATTTATTATTATTGTTATTACTAGTATTTTTTTATCATATATGATGGTGTTACCCGTTTTCGATCACTTAAGCAAAAAATTCATTGTTGATATATAACGTTTAAACAACTATAAAAAATGATTTTCGATCCCAAAGATAAAAGAAACACATGCCCGTTGCCTTCAGCATTCAGGTAAGATCACGGTGACCCTAACATACTTCCAACGAAATGGCGTCACCAGATTTTGATCACATGACTGGATGACGTAAGTTGCAAACTAAAATGACATTAGACTGTTGAAGTGCAAATAAATGAAAGTAAATAAAACGGCACGTACTTTCACATGAGTGAATATTTCTCAATGAATTCATTTTATAACGTAGTCAATTCACTGAACAGCACGAGGTAACATTAAGGTTGTTTAATTATTATATTTGCAATCGCCTTTTGTCCGTCGTTGTCCGTCGTGTGTCGCGCGTCCGTAAACAATTGACATTTTCGACCGCTTCTCAAAATCATAAGCTCAATCGTAATTAAATGTTGTCTGCAGCTTTGGGGAGCAGCGCAAAACAGTCAAATTTAAGGCAAACTTTGAAAACGTTCTTCTTGCTAACAGAAGCACTGGGAAACAAATGATGACCATGATTATGGACGCATATGGATCCTTTTTTAAAAAAAATGTGAATTGCATGTCCCTGGTTCTCACTGTTTGGCTCTGGGGGTAGGGCTTACTTTACTTAATCTATATAATAGAAAATGACAACACACGTTATTTCTTATGACTGAATAGACTGATGTGAATATTTTTGGTGTGCTTTGTTGTTGCGGACATGACGGTTAATACCTATGTGAATTTCATGGTCCCCACTCCCATGAGGGCTAAGGGTGCATCATAGATTCGCATAGCTTTATGTCATCAAGGATAATGAGGTGATCTTTAAGACCCATGGGTCTCTTGTTAACTGTTAAATTATGTATGGGACACAACTGTAGCTATGTTTTATGTACATACTGTCACCATTATATGAGTTACGGTTCTTGACCCTTATTACTACATGCATCCTCTCTGTTATCATAGCATCATTACATATCGGTCAATCTTGGAATTTATATCTTAACTGGGAATACGCCTTTATACTATCTGACCTTCAAGTCGACGCCCCAACTATAAACTATATGGTTTTTTTTCCTTTCAAATATAATGGGTTTACATAAAAGCGTATTGTAAATATGAATGTATATACATTTTATCATACCAAAATGTGTTGTATTTATTTATTTAGTAACTTTCTCCAATTAACATTAGAGATCATGAATGTTTAATGAGATATTATTTAAATGTCACTCTCTATATATAAAATCACCATTGATTTTCCTATATTTTACTGTTGCTGTTTTATAATCATACGCAAAGTAAATATCTCAATCAGCTGCTTTTTCTTCTCAATGTAAGTCCTTGATGATATTTAAATCTGGGGACCATTTCATCAGCATTGCTTTGATACTGATATCATTGGATACAGACAATCGTCTGAATTATATAACAGATGATGATAGTAAACTTCAATTTGCAGCCCAACTATTTTACAAATGGGCATTGATGCTGTATCATTAATCACAACAATTCTCAATCACTGTTCTTTAATTACATACAGTTGAGCTCAACATGGGTGGCATGTGTACTTTATAGTAAGTAAGGACAAGCAGCCTCAACATGGGTGGCAAGTGTACTCTATAGTAAGCAGGAACAAGCAGCTTCAACATGGGTGGCATGTGTACTTTATAGTTAGCAGGAACAAGCAGCTTCAACATGGAAGGCATGTGTACTTTATAGTTAGCAGGAACAAGCAGCTTCAACATGGGTGGCATGTGTACTTTATAGTTAGCAGGAACAAGCAGTTTCAACATGGGTGGCATGTGTACGTTATAGTTAGCAGGAACAAGCAGCTTCAACATGGGTGGCATGTGTACTTTATAGTTAGCAGGAACAAGCAGCTTCAACATGGGTGGCATGTGTACTTTATAGTTAGCAAGAACAAGCAGCTTCAACATGGGTGGCATGTGTACTTTATAGTTAGCAAGAACAAGCAGCTTCAACATGGGTGGCATGTGTACTTTATAGTTAGCAGGAACAAGCAGCTTTAACAAATGTATGTATACAATACTTAAATTTAGTTATTTTGGCTAATGTGACATGATTGAACATATTAACATAACTGAATATGTGTATGATGTGCATTATACAGACTTTATTTAGAATGTTAAACTGCAAGTGGTCTTCAAATTACAATTGCTTCTCTATGGGTTGGTGCCCAGCTATTTTACACATGGGCAATCATGCTATATAATATATCAAAACAATGCTCAAGAAGTGTATTTTATAGTTAGCAGGAACAGGCATATTTCAGTATGTATCAACTGCATGCATGTACTTAAAGCAATATATGTTGGCTAATATTTGGCTATCATGACATGTGCTATATCCACATGATGGAACATGTTTACAGTTTTCTATACTACGATGAAATATTATGTATGTGATGTTCATATAACAAAATTTATTTAAAATATTTAATCTGCAAAGGGTCTTCAAATTATGACTGTTTAGAACTATTTGCCGCCCATTGACTAGTATATACATTGGGTGTTTGTTTACTAGGTACTGTATATCATGTTTGTCAAGAATTAAGTATATTTAACATACCTATATATAAGTTTTTATGTTAAATTTCCCATGCCAAATCAGTCAATATTTTTTAATACTGCCCGGTAATATTGACCGGCAAAATAATAATAGTTATATAAACATGCGGCGCATGTTCAGACAATATTTTTATTTTATATTTACAATATCAGCAGGATATATATGCATTATATATAAGCAGATCAATGTCTTTCAGTGGTCAATGAAATGTTTTACATTTGAAAATCAAATTAAACAAATTTAGCAGCATGCTCATTCACAATGCATGGTATATATATATATGGAGATACTTATTTGTGAATAACCAAGACGTAAGTGTACAGACAATACTACGGCGAGCGCGCCTTACTACAATGCAAACCATAGACACAATATCAAGGCCTCTGCCAAACAATATAAATTTGGTGTCGACCATGACTTGTATACTGTGGATTTACATGCAACACATCTGGACTGGACGGACAATTTACATACATGAACTGATAGCTTTAGTTTAAACAATATTTATTCGTTTTCAACATATTACATATAAATATAATTTCATATGTGTAAAACTGATAGCTTTAAGGATTCATGACTACTCACATGCTATAAAAAGGACAGATTTATAAAAACGTTGGATCATATAGATAAAGTGTGTGTGTGTGGGTGGGTGGGTGGTGTGGGTGTCCATTAACACAAATTGCAAAATAGCAAAATCTTCACACTTATACCAATGATTACATGTATTGTATATACGTTACCATCCACATTTACAAGTTAATTCGCCTTATGCCAGCAGATTTAAATATTGACATAAATCCAAATATTGATTAGACAAAAAATCTGGCACTGGGTAGGGTACAGACAAAATTCCTATTTAGTTAGATGTATTTGTTCATACGTTAAATATATGTGTAAAATAAACATTATTTTATATATATAAAAAAAAATCTGTTACTTTAAACATCAAATAGCCTGAAAATATATGTTGGCAGAGCTCTGCAGTCAACAATACACGCTTGATCCCTGTTTTGGGACGTTAACATCTAGGTTATCATTACTTCCGGTTTATTTTAAACCGTTGTATAGTGTGTATATCAGATAGCCTTGCCTTACAGGAGACACTGAGATATATTTAGTTAAGTAGATTATATAAAGTCATCTATGCCATCTATTTTAATGTTCTTCCTAATCTACTTATCTTAATATGACCTGGAGTGTTAGGATATAGACAACACGCGTTTCGGAAACAAATGTGATATTAGGGTTAGATGTTTATATCTAACAATGATTTTATTGTATAATAGATAGAAAAATTATAACTAAACAGAATTGGTTATCAATACGCAAACTAACACGCTTCAAAATGGCTGCTTTATTTAATAAGTAAATATTTACTATCACACTCATACGAATGTTAGTATAATCATCAAAACAGTATCTCTTGTCTTAGTTTTCATTGTCCACTTTCCTGAAAATCTCTGTATTGTCACAAGTTGTTCGGCGGAATAACTGGACGAATAATTAGCTTGTCTTAAATAAAGATCTTTTTAAAGTTATCAATTATTGCACCACAAAACAAATGATTTCTGACGAAAGCGTACATCACAGCATTTATAACTTTTATATCTCCAAGGCTCATGATATTGATATATCTTTCGATTCTCTTAATGAGGAGTCTAGTACACATAACGAAAGGCGTAACATTAAAAGGAAATCAAGCCTGGTTATGTCTTTTACAGATATCTCCACAATATACTTTAAATAGAAACACATACTATGCGTTCTCGTTTAACATCACTACGTGTATGACTTTCTTCATTGTTTTACAAATATTTGGGAAATTATTAACATCAACATATCCACTATTCATATTCAAAACAACCCGACAACTGAACCGCTACTCTAACCGAAATCTGAAATTCCCATCTTTAATAATCCAATCTAAAAAAACGTGATCAAAATCCCAATACCTAATATTCCCAATAAGTAATAATCATCAATCCATTATATACCCTGACCTTGGAGCATTTCACCTCATATAACCTCAGTAAGCTCCGAACATGTGAACATGCTTCAGTATTCCTAAGCTGGGAACATTTCACCTCATGTGACCCCAACATGCTCCTGTGACCCCAACAAGCTCCCAACATGTGAACATGCTTTATTGTATATATAAAGAGTCCTATGCGGCCGAGTGGTCTAAGACGCCGTCTCAAGATCACTTACCTTTCACCGCTAAGGTCATAGGTTCGAGTCCCGCTCGCTCCAAAAACTTTATGTGAGAAAGTTTGCCAGTTACTTGCGGAAGAACGGTGGTTTGACTCAGATTCATTTTGAGGTCTTCCTCCAACAATAAAACTGGATATGAATATAGCCTGAAATGTGTTGAAAATGGCGTTAAACCCCATTCATCTCATCTCATTGTATATATCAGTACAAAGAAGTCTCGCAGTGTTATGTAATGTTCCTGATTCAATGCTTCATCTCCAACCAGTATTGACCAGTGTCCTCAAAGTTCACAGTAATGTATTACTCTTTCCTTGTTTTGAACAACAGACCTGAAGCTCAATAGTGGAACTATGTAATTCTGTAACAACTGAAATTAATTGACGATGGAGCTGTCACAGATACTGTGTGAACACATCCTCTTTATGCTATTTCTTCTTTAATGAATGAATGAATGAATAGGGTTTTACGGCGTACCAACACATTATAGGTTATTCGACGCCAACATGAAGGAAGATTCAAGGCTCACTCTACATGTACAAAAACAACAAACTAACATACAGATTTAAAAAAATACATCAACAAATGAATATGCAGAATGAACATAGAACCTTGATACCTGCAGAACTGCAGAGTTTCAGCAAATTCTATCGTATTACTCAAATTGTCCTTCTTACGACATGTATAAGCCACAGTGATCATATTCTTGCCATTACTCTTGGCTCCCTGGAACCACACAGGGGTTGATGATTTAACCACAATAGTGAACATGACAAATGATAACATGAACATGAGACCCATTTGGAGGATTCCTACCCCTCTACAGAGATCGACAGTGATTCTATTCTTAGCTGGAACCACACGGGTTTCTTCTTTAAAACAAAACTCCACCCAACATGTTATTCGACTCCCTATCGATGTTGAATCTGATTACAAAAGACATTGTATTCTAAGAATAAAGGTATCGACTTTATTCATTACCGAGTATGTATCGAGATTAAAGTGTCGTCGTTTCTGTTCCAAAATATTTTAAAAAAATGAGCATATGTTATATTTTGAATTTTATTTTGAGCCCAACAGTTGGGACTTACACCAAATTAAAAACTCGTATTGGCCTTTTAGTAAATTACGATAAAATGTACATAGATTACGAGTACTGGTTTGCCTAGAGCAGTGAGATGTGATCACTGAAAAAGCAACAACCAACACCATTTTATAAAACAAGGATTCACTTTGTAACGATGTCGGATATCGTAGAATCGTATAAAGCCTTTATGGAAACCAGTAACAACGAAAAGGACGTCACGGCATTCAAGGCAAACCATGATGTATTCAAAGGCGGATTAACTAAACAAGAAGTTACGAAATATTACAATAGGTGGGCAGAAGACGGACAGTACGATGAGGTATGGACTTTCATATTATACCCTGCATTGCGTGTTTAACGAGTTTAAGTTCTAAATAGTCAATGCTTTGTATCTGTAGTAACAATTCCAATACAATTTGTTGAAGTATTTGTATAAGCATTTCTTATAAAATTTGTAGAAGTACATTTAGATCTATAAGATTAGTAGTATTTCCTATAAGATTAGTAGTAGTTCCAATGAAATTATTAGTAGTAGTTCCTATAAAATTGGTAGTAGTTCCTATAAGCTTAGTGGTAGTTTTTCCTGTAAGTAGCATTTCCTATAAAATTGGTAGTAGTATTTCCTATAACATAAGTAGTAGTTCCTGTAATATAAGTAGTAGTATTTCCTATCCTTTTTTTCATTGACGTCACGTTTGTGTACACAATTACCTGTAATTATTATATATCTTTATTAAAGTCTCATCTATGTACAAACATATAAATAAAACATACAATAACATATACAACGTACATAGCCATTCAAAATTAGAATTACAAGAGACTATCGCTATGAAATCAATTGACATAAAATATAACATCTATCTCAGATTATACATGCTTTATATCAGAATAAGATGTATAGTATATAGCATTATACACTGTAAAATTGAGACACTGGCGCTAATCTTGCTTCTAGGTCTAAAATTGTGTTAAAATAACTTTTGTTAAATCGTGAAAGGAAAAATAAATGCAAATGCATCGCTATATACTAGTAGTCAAAAGCTTTTTCAAAAAATATTTTAAAAGATCAGTTATCATCCCAGATCAGATCTGAAATGACCTGATTAGCACCGATTTCTCAACATACTATAAAATTAATTTGTACATTTTAAGATATATTACATTATTTATATAAAATATTTCTACGTTTTTTTAGTATTGTAGAACAGGTTTTTGGCACATATTCTTATCATATCTTTATTGTAAAAGAGAAACTTCATTTTATTACTGTCATCAAAATTATTAAAGTTCGCATCTATTCTTACTGCTTTAAGCATCAAATCTGTCCTAATATCTTTTAAGTGGCACATTTTAGGTTAACATGACATCCATCTTCTATAGCATTATTACAGAAAGGACATAACTGGTCATTCTCATTTATACCATCATATCGACCAGTTTCTAGTTTTAATGGCGCAACGCCAAATCTGAATTTTGCAAACGCTCATCTATGCTTCATTGGTAGCACAATTTTACAATAATTTTCTACTTCATAACATTTTTAAAAAGCCTATTAAATGTAGTTCTTAATTTGTTACGTCCATTACCACATATACTAGTTGTTTGATTTACACTTGCTTTCCACTCCGTAATAAATATAGACATTATCTTTTCAAATACAGTATCAACAAATTTAATTTTGTTAAACGTTTGAGTATGTATGAGTATGAAGCTGTAAACTATCAAATTGATTTATAAGTGTGAAAACCCAATTTTTACAAGAGTTATTAGCTTTACTTTGTGCCCAAATAAATATTCTTTTATTTAGTCTTGTATCAATTGTATAGATGTTGCTTACCCAATGTCCCGCTATACATTTCCATTGTTTGGCTATTGGAGGGACCCAACCCATATCGCCTGAAATGGCTGCAGTATGTGTATATTTGCCAGTTCCCAGAAAAAAAATGTATTGAATTGATGTACGAATAAGATTTCACGCCCCATATTGTAACTCCATACGATATAACAGCCCAAACAAGCGAGTCAAACATCTTTGTAAATACTTTATGGGGCATTCCATACCTAGCAATAAGTAAACCTAGAGCACGACCAGCGTTTTGAGCCACTATTTTTGCAGTTACATTAAAATCTAGATGCTCTGTTAATGTTAATCCAAGATATACATATTTATCAGTATAAGTTGGAACATTGTCACCCCAAGTAAATACAATATCTGGTTTAGCAATTGACAATGTTCTGAAATGTACGATGCTACTCTTAGTAAAATTAATTGTCATACTGTTAATACTACACCAGCTATTTAACTCATTAAGCATATGCTGCAGGTTTTCTTCATTTTCAGCAAGAAGTACAATATCATAAGCATATATTAAAATACTAACATTTTCATTATCAATACAGATACCGTTACCAAGGGATTTTATACGTAATGCTAGGTCATTTATAAACAAATTGAATAATAAGGGTGACAATGAACAGCCTTGTCTTAAACCAGAATTCACTTGAAACCAGTTGGTATACAAATTATTTACCCTCACACAGGAGGAAAAAGATGCATATAAAGATTTAACAGCTACAAGCATTTTACTAAAAACACCAATACACTGCAATCTCTCCCAAAGTTTGTCTCTATTGATATTACCGTAAGCTTTTTTAAAGAAAGACCTCCATTGGAATTGACTTTTTCTTGTTATTATGTATGCCTATTTTACCAATAGATTTCCAGAATTCTTTTGGATCATTATTTATATCATTTAACATATCATCTTGTATTTTATACCAATGGTGGCGTTTAGAGCGTTGAACCTCTCTATCAAATAACTTTCTAGCATAACAATAATCAGATATGAGTTTATTTTTAGATATACATCATTACAGTTTAACTAATCTTTTTCAAACTTACAAACAGAGTTAAATCAGTCAAAGTATTACTCCACCAAGGCTTTCCTATGCGCATTTTCTTATTGTTAATGCCGCAAAATACAAAAAGGCAGCCGGTTATACATTTCATGATTAACAATGTCACACCAGCCATTAAAAGCCACATCGATATCAGTTTGTGAACGAAGACTGCCTTCAAAGTCTGCAATTGCGGCATTAACCTTGGTAACAATATCAGTACCAGTCAAAACATCATTTGGCATACTATGTACGTCAAATTTTTCGTATCCATCAGTAATATCTGATTTATTAGTAAAAACAGTTGGATTTTCAAACTTTAAACACCATGTTAATAATGAATGATCTGGGATAATTGTTGGAGCAATTGAACTTATATTATTAAAAAAGGTTGACGGCATCAACAGCTCGTACAACTGAAAAATCATCGAACAGTGATAAATTAGCATGACTTGCAAAACAAAAGTCAACAACGGAACAACCTTTAGTACATATAGATATAAAATCATTGTTAATAAAATTACGATCATTAAGTATACACATATTAGCATTAATAGGAAATTCAATTAAAATATCACCAAATGCATTGGTCTTAAAATCATTTCTTTCACACAATGAATCAACACCAACAATAAAATCATTGTAATCGCCACAACGGCTATTGGAATCTCCGACAAAAGATTATCGTAAAAATTAAAAGCATCTACGTGACGGGACGAGTTCTCGGGAGGAAGATAACAAACGCATGGTAAAATAACGATTTCTTCTGTTTTATGAGTAAGTTGTTACCAAAGAACACCTTCTCTAGTGTTATCTAGAACAGATATATTAAACCACTTTACACTGTCACTGCGAATAAAAAATCCAACTCCCCCAGAACCCGTCCTATCCCGTATATGTAAGTTTTTGCGCTTGTTACCGTAGATTGGTAACCTTCTAGTTGTAGCACATCACTAGCTTTAAGATGGGATTCGGCAATGCCTATAATATCTAGGTTTAGGGAGTTAAAACATGATGACCTCAACAAAAAATTATCACTAGTAGGATCACAGTTCCAACCCCTAACATTCAAGAACCCGACGTGTACCTAGCAATGAACTCTATGTCCATTACCACGTCGACCATATCCTCGACTACCATGCCTGCCATTGGCCGTGTTCCAGCTGTGGCCCTGTCTGTTAGAGTTCTGACCTTGTTGACCCGAGGTTTGAGCAGCACCAGAGTTTGAAACAGATCGCGTAGAAGTGTCAGTTGAATTACCGGACCTGGGCCTCGTACTACTGTCTCGAGTATGGTAGCCATTATCACGAGTGTTACCATTGTGGTGGTTGCGTCTATTCACAACTCGAGAACCATGTAATGTCAATTTATCACCGCGTTCGATGGCATCAATAATGGTTTTGAAATTATTAGACATCAAGCGATCGTCTCTTGTTTGGTCATTATGGATGAAAACGTCAGGAAATTGAAGGTTGTTCTTTAATGAAGACTTGGAAGACATTGCCTTACTTTTATCGGCACTAAATTTCAACTTAGCGATTACCACACCGGCTCTACTGTTATTATTCGACAGTTTACGTTCTGTACTGGCAACAGAAACAGAATTAATTTTCAGGCCATGTGAAATAAGTGAGTTGACCTTCTCATCCAGATTTTCGTTGACACTTTCCGGGATATTTCTAATGACAACATTTAAAGCAATACCTGGTGTATTGTTTGTCACAGGAGTCGCGAGAGAGCTAAGTTTATCGTTTATCTCTTGAAGATTATCAGCGATCTCTTCACGTAATGTGTCTCTGAAAGTGTCGAGCTTAGAGTCAACATCTTTCTTAATGCGCCCTTGTTCCACGTTGACGCGTTTGTCCAACAGTTTAGCCACTTTGGAAGATATCCGTTGCTCAAGTCCGGATTTTAACTTGTCATTACGTTCGGACAGTGATGTAAAAAGCATATGCATGTCTGCAGACATCTTGGCTAGAATATCCTTAACACCTATATCCGAATCATGATGGACCTCCGCCTGAGTAATATTGATATTACGGGGAGCAGGAGTAGGCGCGGCTTGATAAAGCGAACGTTTAGCGGTCACCCTAACGCGACACGAATCGTCATTTCTGGTTTTCTTCACTGTACTTTCATTAGCAAGGGGAACAGAAAGATGTCTCTTACCTCCACTATGTTGTGGTGTATCAACTCGCGTTATCCGTTGACACGACATGATAGAATCAACATAAGACTCCGCATCTCGGGTTATGCACCGAGCGGATTATGCACACAATTACTAATACATATGATATATAAGAATTTTCCTTGGTCTACTTGCCGCTTGATTCAAGATAAACTGTAAAATAACTTTTCGTAAGCTACTTTGCTTTATGTTTGGATGACACATGCTTGAACAAATGATTCGTGTTTAAAAAGAATAATCACGTACAATTAACTTATACATATAAAACCAAATTATAAAGGTTTCGAACTAACGTTTCGCAAAACACTAAACGCTATGCCCAATACTGTGTTTTAAATAAAACTAGTTCTGCAGCACTCCAAACAAATGCCCAGGACTGTGTTTTAAATAAATAAAACTAGTCCTGCAGCACTCCAAACTCGAAACTCCGAGCTGCACCAAAGTATCAGACTTACGTCTCAAACACTTGCTCAGGACTCTGTTTTAAATAAATAAAACTAGTCCTGCAGCTATGTTCCAAACCTGTCCCAACACCTGTCTGAAACAAAAAATGGTACCCAACAGACTACGACCCGGAGCACTGTTCACAAGTTTCAGAAGGTTCTGCAACTCTGAGTTCAAAACTGCACTTCTGAGAATCCCTCATTCACTTGTGACACTCAGTCCAAAGTCCCAGTCTGTATTACCAAATAATAATATTTAATTAATTCATTAATTATGAAGGGTCTTCTTGCAGCTCCTTCTCCGTCGAGTTGTAACACCAGACTGACCCAGAATACTGGCTGTCGGCTGCTTATATAGCATAAGTCACATGGCCTAGTCACATGACTCCAATCGGGCATTCTTAGTGTTGTTCGACAAAATAATGATGTTCGAGATTATGCGATTCCGTTGAATTAGCATCCTTAATCAAATTCAATGAGCGTCTACATGACAATTTATTTACTACGTTTTTCTGTACGTTTATTAATGTAACTTAATAAACAATAAGGACTACTTAGACTATTCACATATATAAAATTATCAACCAAATTATGAAGAAAGTAAAAAAAGAGCTGAAAGGAAGGTTTTATTAAAATTATGAAAACATGAAAAAATTGGTGGGGTAATTGGACATGGTATTTTGCGTATATTATTATTTTAAAATTGAACTGTGTTTAAAAGGGCAGTTTATTGGAAACACCATGCCAATAGTGTGTTGAAACATGCCCAGTTTATTAATTGAAAGTTAACGTGTGGCCATTTTATTGATTTAACGACTTTTATTTCAAAATCCCATTTAAAGAATAGGTACCTTTTTGTATGGTATAATTCCAAATGAAAAAGATGTCCAATTTTGGTTTATTTTCGGTACGTATTTGGATTAGGGTTGAACTTTAAGAAACTATTAAAACTGTTTCTGTTGCGATTAGTCCGCAGTTTGATGTTTTACGGCTATTTTTACTACATTTGCTCCTTTACTTTTAAAAAAAGCTGTCGCAAGTAAATCTACGATTAATATCAGATACATATACATTGCCAGGTTTAAAATGTAATATAAAAAGAATAACCACCTGCTGAATAATATACTAATGATTGTTATCAACTTTTTAATTTAATATATTTCAGCATATGTGTCCAAAGCGTTATTCGGGTCCAGTACAAGTAGCACGTGCTCTGGCAACACATTTTCACACACCACAGAGCAGAGAGAATGCACGAATACTGGATATAGCAGCAGGAACTGGTCGTATAGGAGCTGAGGTAAATGGAACTTAAATTTGATAATTATGTTAACAAATGTACAATAATGTTAACATTTCACCAGTTTGAAACTAGAGTGTTCTACTGAAACGTAATCTAAGACATCCGCTTTCTTAATACGGCCAAATGTGTATTATGTCCCTTTAAAAATAGTTTACCTTCCCACATAAAACGCCCATATATATTGAACTGAGATAGTACCGTATGACGAATTTGCAACATTCAGTCCCAAGTATTAAGAATTTTGCCCAGATTAACACAAACGCTTATCGCTACACATTCAATACTCACCCAATGATACATTAAATCCACGCCTGAAACATTTTATTCCTGCCCGAAGGTGTTGATTTTCTTATTATATGATCTCTTGTTCGTCAATATATGTTATCTTAATAAACAACTATCCTACTTTGATGTCTTATTATCAATGCGTTGTTGCTGGTGGTTCATTCAATTCAGTTAATGTTAAAAAATGAACGATGTGTGTGTTATGTGCAGCAAGAGTCATTGAAAATGAGTTTCATTTCGTTTTAAAATGCAATGTTTAAATGAAAAAAGAACATACTTACGTATTACACATAAAATACAAATATGTTGAAATTTGTTGAACTCCAAATTATACAAAACACGAAGTTGCTCAGGAAATCAGAACAAGAATTAATGTGTACTAGTAATCATATATAACGTTTTATATACCTTCTGCTTTTGAACACAATATATTTAACTATTGTTTTTACTCTCAGTCTGTCCATACATTGTTCGTAACATATATAGAGATATGTTAGTATATGCTTTATTGTTTGTTTGCTTTGTAAGTGCACATATGTGTTTTCAGCGCATGATTTGATATACTGATGATTAGTTGTCATGTAAAGTCAAATAAACCATTCTGTATTCTGTATCATCTAGGAAGTCTTACAAAAATAAACCACCAGTCACGTCCAGCTTTTCACTTTATTCAACAAATAACGAACAGTATGAACTTCCTCTGGTTGCTTCGTTGTGGGATTTCTGTTTCTTATATCTTTTAGGACCATACATCGGTATTACATACATATGACAAAGGACCTAGGTTATACATTGTTTTATCTGTTAAGGACAATGCTACCGATATTCTATACAAAAGACCTACGTTATACAATGTTTTATATATTTAAGACAATGCTACCGATATTCTATACAAATTACCTACGTTTTACATTGTTTTATATGTTTAGGACAATGCTACCGATATTCTATACAAATGACCTACGTTGCACATTGTTTTATATAATAAGTTTCAAGTTTCAAGTTTCAAGTTTATTGGTATATCAGCAAAACATTGCCTATGGCCATTTACACATTCAAATTAATAAGGACCATGCTACTATTACTTCACATAAATTGCATACGTTCCACATTGTTTTATAAATTTAGTGCCATGCTACTATTGCTTTACATTAATGGCATACGTATCACATTGTATTATATATTTAGGGCCATGCTACTATTGCTTTACATTAATGGCATACGTATCACATTGTTTTATATATTTAGTGCCATGCTACTATTGCTTTACATTAATGGCATACGTATCACATTGTATTATATATTTAGGGCCATGCTACTATTGCTTTACATTAATGGCATACGTATCACATTGTTTTATATATTTAGGGCCATGCTACTATTGCTTTACATTAATGGCATACGTTTCACATTTTTTTTTATTTATTTAGGGCCATGCTACTATTGCTTTACATTAATGACATACGTATCACATTGTATTATATATTTAGGGCCATGCTACTATTGCTTTACATTAATGGCATACGTATCACATTGTATTATGTATTTAGTGCCATGCTACTATTGCTTTACATTAATGGCATACGTTTCACATTGTATTACATATTTAGTGCCATGCTACTATTGCTTTACATTAATGGCATACGTATCACATTGTATTACATATTTAGGGCCATGCTACTATTGCTTTACATAAATGGCATACATTTCACATTGTTTTATATATTTAGGGCCATGCTACTATTGCTTTATATTAATGGCATACGTATCACATTGTTTTATATATTTAGGGCCATGCTACTATTGCTTTACATAAATGACATACATATCACATTGTTTTATATATTTAGGACCATGCTACTATTGCTTCCCATAAATGGCATACGTATCACATTGTATTATATATTTAGGACCATGCTACTATTGCTTCCCATAAATGACATATGCATTGTTTTATACGTTTAAGCTCTTGCTTCTATTACTCCACATATATGACTGAAATTTCACATTGTTTTCTATATTTAGGTTCATGTGTAATCTCCTGGTTTATTTTTTAGTTATACAATCTTGGATTCAGAAATATTGATGCCCTCGATCCATCAGAAGGTATGCTACAGAAGGCACGTGAGAGGGGTGTTTATACTAACTTCATTAACGACTTTATAGGTGTCAATTGTCCAGTACCTGTTGAAGACGGTTAGTTGAAATGCATTCAACCATTTTTTAAATTTGCGCTATAGTGCTCATAATATAACAACAGTTTGTTAGCAACAACTACATAGTTTTATCTTGTAAATTGTGTTTTTTTCTATTGTTGATTTGCATAAATGTTTTAGTTTCTGACAGTTTCACTTAAAATGACTGTGTGCATTGCTGTACTATTGAAATAGCGTTTACTTATGTCAACGCATCAAATAGATCTTTATACCAATGGACATATGCCCAAAATAGAGATATAAACATCCACGTATTAGTTTCTGAAAACTGTAAAACATTTTGTCAGAGCACTTCCAAGTATGTCCCAAATGTAATAGGATACATTTTGAAACAGTCTAGTGTTTCAATCACAACAAAACTTGGCATGAATATATTTTCAGATTTAAACTATAAGCATGCAAAATTTCAATATTGTACACCATCATTTTACATAAATTTTGGACTAACATGTCAAATTAATACTAACATGTTACAAAGTACGAGGGAAATTGACATGATCTATGCGACGTCAAGTTGACATTCAAATGAAAGTAAAACGTATAAACCGCTGTGCAAAACACAATTCATAGGGTACTGCATCCACATTTGGTACATGTCACGATATTTTGATGGCTCATATATCCTAACCACAGAATGAACACTCCGGCAGATTGCCCGGAGGCCCTGAAAGCGCTTTTTACGAAGATCTGACTTGAGTCCCAAGAAAACCACATCATATTTCCCACCATATCGCCGACGGTCAGTTACACTCGTCTCACCATTGGAAACCCGCTTGTATCACCGATGGGTAAAAATTCGGGATATGCCTTCTGTTAAAGAGCTGTGTGAAAGAAACTTCAGAGTATCCTGTGGGGTTATAGTACACCCAACACAAAGTTTTATCACACTCCAAATTTCCACTCTAGGCGTTAATTCGCCCACTTTTTTTCACTATTCAAATTCGCACTTGTTATTTCTAAAGTGCGCATAATATTCAAATGTCTGTCGATAACGTCGAATATTTAAAAGACGTTTGCAAATGATCTAAAATAACGACTGCTGTTATTTTATAACGTTTGGCGCCATATTGAGGAAGTTGTCTGCTTTCTAAGGCAATTTTGTTTCTTTTAAACGGCGTCTAATTTCTAAGTCCCCCGTACTGCTAAACTCCAGTTACTATGGTGACTTTAACATGAAATTAATGATGACTGAAAGCTGATTTGATGTTTTATTACAATCAAACATGTGTCAATCTATCCCTTAACACCACTGGTTTGCAAGTGATGCACTAAATACGAAAATAACAGGGTCGTTCTGTTACTTTTTGGACAAACCTCGTATTTGTATTTAGCTAATTCTGAAAATGTATGACAAAATTCTTTAAAAGTAAAAAATTATATGTTTAGCTCCTCTGATCGAAAGGTTCAGCTTAGTTATTCTGATCGGTTATTGCCCTTACCCATTCGTCAGTATCGGTCCGTCAATACGTCATTTCTTTAAACGATTTCTTCTCTGAGTCTTGGCAGCTGTTCATCAAATTTGGTGTGAGGATATCTAAATTTTGTTTAAATGATGACCCTAGGAAAAACTGAAACCCAGTTCAGACGGTCACTTTGTTTGTTTTGTTTTTTTAATTGGAAAAATCTTCATTTCCGAAACTTTAATGACTGGAGCTTTAATAGTCCGCAGATACTATTTCCTTAAGTATATTTTCTCTATATAAATGTATGGAAAACAGTGGCCCCTGTGGTGGTCCCAATTTTACTCAAGACCCAACTTCAAATGTTGTAAGAGAACATCATGCAATGCTACATGTAAAATATCCAAGGTTTCAGATATATTATTTAAAGTTTTGCTTACACATGTGTTTGTAAGCTCGGTAGCGTGGTTATTTGTGATTGAATCACACTGGTTCTTTAACTTGTCCAAATAAGGTGTTGTGATTATAAAACGGCTGTGCAAACATGCACACTAACTATGAATTTAAATGCTGACCATTTTATTTTCGTTATCTACACAAATAACTTTATATTGCAGATGCATATGATTGTGTGGGTTGCTCGGGTGGGTTTGGTGAAGGTCATATACCGGCTACGGCATTCAGAGAAATTGTACGAATTGTTCGAACAGGTAAGTTGTTTTATAGAAACAAATTTACAATTTTGATCAAATAATTGTTATGTTATTCTTAGCACGTAAAGAAAACACACATCACTGTAAACGTCGGGGTATCATCACATGCCCAACATGTTTAAACACTAGTTAAAATACAGATTAAAAGGATAACTGTATTGCGTATTGCATATTTAGTGACTTATATGATAACATTAACTGTATTGCGTATTGCATATGTAGTGACTTATAAGATAACATTAACTGTATTGCATAATGCATATTTAGTGACTTGTTAGATAACACTAACTGTATTGCATAATGCATATTTAGTGATTTATAAGATAACATTAACTGTATTGCGTATTGCATATTTAGTGACTTATAAGATAACATTAACTATATTGCATAATGCATATTTAGTGACTTATAAGATAACATTAACTGTATTGCATAATGCATATTTAGTGACTTGTTAGATAACATTAACTGTATTAATTAATGCATATTTAGTGACTTATAAGATAACATTTACGGTATTGCATAATGCATATTTAGTGACTTATAAGATAACATTAACTGTATTGCATAATGCATATTTAGTGACTTATAAGATAACATTAACGGTATTGCATAATGCATATTTAGTGACTTAAAAGATAACATTAACTGTATTGCATAATGCATATTTAGTGACTTGTTAGATAATATTAACTGTATTGCATAATGCATATTTAGTGACTAATAAGATAACATTAACTGTATATTAAATGACTTATTAGACAGCATTAAACCAATATAGAAAACATCATCATTTAACGATCGGTTAGTTCATATTTATTTATTTTGTGAACCACTCTCGAGTCCACTTCCTGCGTAGAACCGGTACTGAGTGTTGTTTTCTGAGAGACATTGGACCGAGCAGGGGATTGAACCTTCACTCTCTGGTCTGAAGTGAGTGGGTATCATATACCAATAGACAATAGTCATTTTTGATCAGGGGCAACAGTTGTGAAAGCATCCAGCGAGTTTCTGCAACACCCATGAACACCATACATAAAAAATACCTCGTTATATTTCCAGGTGGGGTGATATGTATTGCCATGAGGGAAGAATACTTCAATTATGTCTCAGAGTATACAGATGCATTAACACGCATGATACACAGTCTGGAGACGGACGGAAAGTGGAAGCTTGAAACCAAGGATATTGTACCCGATTATGCATTTGGAAAATCTGGCGTTATATTTCATTTTGTCGTTTCATAAACGTGTCTGATATTTTATATGACTGAAATCTTTCAACGCAATGTTTTATTTTTGTCCCTGTATCTCAGTCGAGCTACTTTGTAGCAACGCTAAGTGCCAAACTGTCGATAAATGTTAAAACTTACCTCCCGCCAACATTATATGTTAAAATATTTTTACAAAACAGCAAAAGTGAAATATAAAACGCCAAAAGTTAAAACTTAAACCAAATTTTGTAATTAATTAAAACGTATTCTCTTAATGTAACTATTTGTCATATAATATGAGGCACCTGTGTTGTTATTGTTGCCAAAGTTTCCTCTATATAAAACAATTGTTGTATCGTTATATTTGTATTAACCGATGTCCAGATTATTAGATATCAGCAACTCCATATATAAGAATTCAGGAGAACGTGTATATTGCTGCCATTACAAAAATTTAACTAACATAAACAGGAACTCTATTATCATATTTATATTGTCTATTCTGCAAATTAAACTAATTCTGCAAAAGCACAGAAATTTTAGTAAACAAACAATTGGAGCTTGGTTACAGTCTCCGTGATGGCTGTTATACAAACTGCAAAAGCAACCAAACGAAACACAGACTTACCCAGTTATAAACCAAAACACAGAGACAGAATATCAAACTGGAAACGAGCTGTGGTGTGATGCAGCTAGTGACATATCTGATTTTGAAAATCATTAGTCAGACTTAAATATGGATGACACAATTATCGCGGATAGCAGTCCGAGCTGACTTCAAGCACAATTGTCAGTCACATCCATAATCAACGGAACACAACACCACCATGCTACTAGTTCTACCCCTCATGGTTCTTTCAAGGTTCAGTTACAATCCTAACCTGAATGTGAAGTTGCTAGAATAGCGATAGAATGATCTTCGCTGGCGTCGAGGATATTGTAAAAAAATTTATTGTGATAATAACAAATACAATAACAATGAATTGAACGTCATCAAGGAGGAGACGCTGTTATAAAAGCAACCATTAGCACGATTGAGGACAACATAGACGAGCTGGAACAGTACAACAGACGTAACTGTAGGAATTGCATCATGGCTGAGGAGTCAGACGAGAACACAGACTCTGTTATATTGAAAGTTGCTGAGCAAGCGAATGTTAAGATACGTGAGACAGACAAAGACAGATCACGATCGCAACAGGAAATCACCACTCTTACAAAACAGAAACTCTCCGTGCAACTATATATGTATATTTAAATTACTTTAATTTAAACGAAGACATGACTATGCACAGACGAAAACTAGCATATGAATGCAGACAAAGTGCTAAAAACAGTGACATTGGCATTGTTGGGTCCTGGACACACGATGGCAATAAATTCATTAAGGACAGAACGGACAGGATTACCAGAACCAATTCATTGTGTGATGTTGATGCTTTGAGAACATAAACAACAGCACATCCTCATTTAACTAAAGATATTTCTCAACCATCTATTGAATTGGATAATTATGAACAAAATATTTACCGTAAAGATAATACCGCCCATTCCAGTGGTTTATTGATCAACGTTTCAGACTCAAAACGCCATTTAGAACTCGAAACAACGAAAATTTATCTTATTTGGATTAATTAATTTGGGTTAATTATAAAGAGGAATCAGTACTAATTTGTTATGCTTATTGTCAACTAAATTAACCAGTTTCTTTCTAGAAGGACTTAAATATATCTGTTACAAAAGCTCTTGAATATAAACTTATCAATGTAGGGGACATTACTGAAAGTCAATTAAAGATTAATAAAAAACAATTAAAAGATTTATGATTATAAATATCTTAAATAATGTTATAACAAAAGCAACCAGAGTAACTGACAGGTCTGCTATTCTCATCGATCCCATATTAACTCCAGATAACATAACTGGTTTAGACAGTGGGATGTTTAACATATATGTTTCAATAAGCGACCCCAAAGGCACATATGTCATCAGTAAATTTGATAAAAAAACAACCTTCTGCTATCAAGAGGAGGTGATGGATATACAAAATGGTTATAATGAAAAGTTAAACCTTTAACTGCTAACGAAGATAGGTTCTTTTTAAATGAACTTAATACAAATGAAGTCAGTTTACAGTTTACTGAAAGTCTAAGAGGTTTAATAAAACAGTGTATAACTTTTAAAGAAGTGCTTATAAGGGCAAATGATAAACAATGGTATGATTCAGTAATAAGAACTTTTTCTAGAGAGCGTGGTCGTCAAAACGTAATAGCGTGTCAGTGAACTGGTAGACAGCAGTGGTTAAAACATAAAAAGTTACGAAACAAAGTTAACAAAAGGCATGCACATAAAACTTCTTTAGCAGCATTCAAGAAATTATATGTTGGCCTCTATTAACAGTACTAATTATTATTGGAAACTTCTTCGACAGTTAATTAAAATAAAGAAAAACTCTGATGCAATCCCGCTACTAAAATCAATAATAACCGGTATTGAAACATTTTGTTTCTCAGGTTATGAAAAAGCATATTTTTTAAATAATTACTTTTGTTCAATTTCTAGGGTAAACGACAATGGTGCAAATCTACCAACCTTTGAATTGTTTTCTAATAATTCTGTCTTATAAGTAGTTCTAACTGAGAAAGAAATATACGATAATATACAAACATTAGATACAAATGAAGCTGTTGGAGAAGACTTGATAAATAAACCATACACTTTTAAAAGTACTCGTAATGCTATATCAAAACTACTTTGCAAACTTTTAAAAATCTTGAAAAGAAAGGATATTTTCAAGCTCTTGAAACTCGGTTATAGTTATGCCACTATTTAGATTACGATTGTGTCTCAAATTACGAACCTATGTCTTTACTTAACTGTGATGTGGAAAGGACCGTGTACAAAGACACATATGACCATCTTAACAATTTGGCAATCGATGGATAAAGACAATCGTTAAAGTTTGATGAAGT
The DNA here is from genome assembly GCA_029582155.1 of Panopea generosa. Lineage (NCBI taxonomy): Eukaryota > Metazoa > Mollusca > Bivalvia > Adapedonta > Hiatellidae > Panopea > Panopea generosa. Next base: position 2,581,546 of record CM055895.1, on the reverse strand, counting down.
AGTACAAATTACCATTCTTTCAAGAGAGTTATTTTGTGTATTTCTATATTTAGCTTGTCATAGTTCATCGGACAGTTTTCACCACAAGATTTCACAATAAAATATTATTCATTTTGTGAACATTGTAAGTCCATACATGTATTTATTCTGTAATTATTCGGTACAGGGAAACATCGGATGTCTTCACTCTTTCCGACAATATTTTGTAATTCTCCCAACCAAACATGTCTGGTCCCTACTACAAGAATCTGTCAATCGGCTTGGAATCTAACAATTCCTTGTCGGGATGGATGTACAGGCAGTCAATTTTATGCCACCTGGACTTTTAGAGACTTTTAGGAACTTTTAAAGACTTTTTGAACTTTCTGAACTTCAGGAAATTTTGGATAATATCACCATATTCATCATATAAGCGTATCACCGATAGAAGCGCGGTACGGTTTTCAAAGTACAAAACAACATAATAGAAACCTATTAGATAGTTTTATTAATCTAAAAGTCCATTAATGCTTATTAGTTTTACTTATTAGATCTACTTTTTATTAGTCTAGAGAAGAAAAAATAAAAGAAAAGATTTACAAAATCTTCTATAATCTCAAGATTGTTTTGTAGTTATTCAATACCAGTATAAACAGTGTCATCATGCTGACTATTATAGACAGCACTGGGAAAACAGACCTGTCGGTTGTAACAATAACATGAAAACAAATGATTTTGTTCATTATTACATATTGACAACATAGTTTACACAATTCAAAATAGTCTGCCTGGCATATCATATGATTGATAACATAAACACTTCAAATTATTTTGCCATCCACTGCTGTTTATCATAAAAGATTGATTAAATATCATCTACAAACCAACCAAACATGGCAGGTATCGATAAGTTTATACTCATTTTTTATTAAAAAGAGCCAGCCAGTTGTTTACTCATAGTGGATCAGAAATAAAGAAAATATTTTTAATTGATAAAATTCGCCCGCTTCAACGGCCATTAAGTGTCGAATGGCTTTTATTTCATGTTTGAATATTTAGCGTCATTTTATGCCATGGAGGGCTTACAGACGATCAATTAACCTAACCATTCTTTCCTACGTCACAGCCGCAAGTAACTGATAAATTTTCTATTTGAATCAGCGGAAATGCATATCAATGAGTATATTACAGAATAGACAGAGGAGTCCCCGATCAATGATCCTTTTATATTTGCGACAGTATATCCTCTTAAAAACAAACAATGATATATGTAATTTTTTTTAAAAACGCATGTAAAAAACAAAAAAGTACATCTAATTCATCAAATCGTACTAAATACAAGGTAAGCAGAATCGAGAAAGGATGTACAATTCTGGAAAAGTATTAGCAGGACGACAGCCACATAAATAAAAAAATATTTATCTGAAGGGAAGGGCCGGACCTAATGTTGGCAGAACTTGTGGCCCGACACCATTTCATGAAATATTGAAATAAAATATGTTTAAACTAATAAATATTTATTTGATGCTTTTAAACCTTATGGATTGAATATATGAAGGATCTTTTTTTAGATCAGAATATCAATAACTCAATAAAGATAATTTTACTTTCATCGTTTACATCCTATATAATGTAACAACTGACATCTTGATTCTAATGATATTTGTAAATTTGAAAGGGGAGGGCCGTATCTTATGTTGATAGACAATGTTGATAACCCGTTTGCTTATTATGTGTATTATACAATCAAATATGTTTAAACCAGACAATTTTACCGAATAATCCTATCAGGACGATATTAACTGTGGGTGATTTGAAGTATCCGATCCCTAATGACGAGATAATATCTTCGATTAGTCGGTTACGTCCAAATTGTTTTTCTTCAGTGCCTCGTAGTGTTTGCGTAAACAAAAATTTATATTAAACGATATTTAACCGTTCCGCAAAAAGGTCTCGCCTATACATTTTATTTCCACGAAATGATCCCTGTACATAGTCTGAAAGAAACCTGTAACTTGAAGAAACCGGTGCGATTTTCTACAACACATGTTACCTTCTAGAAAAACAATATGTAAAAATGTCGTCTATAAACAATTGTATTCGTGATTGATTTTAGTGAAACCAATTACGGATAGTTTCGGAACGCACTTCGCTGATTACCGGAAATTCAAAGATTTGTTATTGTCATGTGACATGAAAAAGGAAGTATCTATCGGCACCTGTCCATTATTTTCCTTATCCGCAAGACGGTCGTACCCATATTTGCTCTTTTCCACATGACGGTTATGTTGATACTGTTTCTTATTGGCAGGATAGGTGCTCGACAAGGGAAGAAAGTCACGACAGATAGTCAGGGGGTGTAAGAATATATCCGGGCACTTTCCAGCATTTCAAAGATTTAGTTAAGATTTATAGGATCTGACACTCGTCATTTCATACAAAGTTTTATTTAACGAGTTCAGGAAAAAGCACAAATTATGTGTGTGAATTGGCAGCAAGTGTCATGTTCTATTTATCACATTTCCCACGTACAGATAAAAATTCAAGTTAGTAACTTATAAAAGGACATATATGCAGACCCCCTTCATAGGCCGAATAATCATAACGAGACGTGTAAGTCTGGTCCAAAAACTTAGACTAACTGAAAAACACATTTATCGATTCGACTATAAAATTAATACAACGACCAGGTGAATCAGCATCAATTCAAAGGTTGTATTAAACGTGCATTTATAAAATATACGTAATGGTTGCATTACATAGTAAACAAGGGTTGTTATGTGATGCACATAAACAAAAGAGAGATGAGAGAGAGATAGAGAGAGGAATAGAGAAAGAGGGAAGAGAGATTGTGGTTGCTCGTTTTGTTCTGTTTCCTTTCTCTTAATACAGTGTTTTCTACCTCTACACTCGTCTTTTCTCGAGGCTGGCTCGAGCTTTCATCTGGATGTTAACAAGTTGGTCCTAAAGTAAGTTGGACATGTTTGAGAGGGACATAAAACTCGTCATTCCTTTAAGAGATTTTTTACAGGCACTGAACAACTTTCGAAATTTGAGGCTTTCTCTACATTGATATATAATGCACCAAACAGAATTTTTTAACATCTTCCGGTACAAAAATTTGCTGCCCACACAACTTAATTGTTTCCATGGAAATAAAACTATATATTTTAAAACGTTTACTGTTCACATGATACTTGTGATTCAGTTATTTTGCTTTATTAAAAACGTATGTTGTGAATAACAGCTTGCATATGTTTCCGAGGCCATAGCGTTGTATTTTCATAATTTGTTTCTTATAAAAACATAACTGCAGCTGTTCAGTTTACCAAATAGTTATTGCTCTTAATAAAGCGTATACCAGTGATGTATGACTAAAATCCCTGTTTAGTCTGGGATATTTTCTTGTTATTCTGATGTCTTCATATGGCAGCCTCCCTGGTATTGTCAGAGGGGTTGTCTTGTGATGTCTTTTCTGCTGCATATTGTGTTATACTATCATGTCGTTTTGGTGTTTAAGCTGCATGTATTGTCATGTCTTGTCTATTTTCCTTTTGTTTACTCATTTAATGTCTGGTCTAATCTTAACTCCCTCAATTCGGTATTTCTCCTCACTCATGTGCTGTGTAAACTTAAATGTTTCGTGCCGATGGCCTCCTTGATATTTTGCACAGGTCTCTGCGCATTTATTCCGGCCAACTCACTCGGGAAACAGCGGATTTAGGACAGTTTTGGTGGTGCATTTAGAGCGGGATGCGATTTAAACGACAACAACAACATTTCACGTCCTGATTGTAAAACACTCATGCCTCTTTAATTGTTTGTTTAATGATGATTTCGACACTGGGAGTCTTTCCTTCAGAATGGGAATTGATAGGAATGAAAATTAATCTTGACAAAATAAAAAAAAAGTTGTATTAAGAAATGGCGGGCTTTTAAAATCCAATGAAAAAATAGACCTTTGAATAAACAAATAAATATGAGTATATTTTTTGGCTTATTTTACTGTAAACCTAAATTGGACGAAATCATAAAAAATGCTGGCATTCAAGACAACCAAAGCGTCATCAGCTATTTTTAAAATGTTAACGGAATTGTGTATATTGAAAGCATGATAAAACCTTTTTGTGTTATGCATATGGAATTTGGGGATTGGATAACTCAGAAAGGTAAATAATGTTTAGATATGTTTCTGCAAACACTATGTAGGACGTATGCAAACTACTGCTAGTAACTTTGCTGTCAGTGAATGTAGACGAAGTCCTCTATATATTACCTATGTGTTTATCTGTGTCAATATTTGATTAAAAGTAAATAGCTTAATAGAGTTACATAACATTAAAACAATAAGAAAACTCAAGATATTGTTAAAAGTAAATTGTTTTTAAATTTATTTTCTCATTGTTTGAAAGATAGTTAAATACAAAAAATAAATAACGATTTGCGTCATTTATCAAAGACTTATAATTATATCCAAATTAAATCACTATTAGATATCAAAACTTATCTTTCCATTGATTTTTCTTATAAATAACAACGCATTTTAGTTATATCAAATCTTCAAGTCATTCACTTAAGGTAGGGACTGGTAGACATCAATATTGACAGGAATTTAAGATATTGTGAACTTTGCCTAGTTTTCAGTCATTGATGATGGATTCCATTACTTACTCGTATATCAATGTTATGCATACGATTCTTTAATGGTTATCCTTTATAAGTTTACAAAAAATGTATACCATTTTGTGGTCAAATATGCAAGTACAATAATACAATGATTTCTACTGTTATATTTTATGTAACACTTTTGAAATAATCGTCATTTTTAGAAAGTATATAAACAATGTAAAAAAGCATTGTTCAACCTTTCAAGAATTTTGTCATGCATGTGTTACTTCAATTTTGAACATGTTGTATTATGGGCCAGTGGCCTAAATTATAAAAAGAAATAAAAATTTGAAACGTATCGCCTGAAGTACGTGGACAAATATTAAAACACTGTGTTTAATGATTGCTGTAATATTAAAAAAGTTTATAAAACCACAAAATGGAATATGACGCCAGATATTCCAAACACGTAATCGGGTACAATTTCCTTGGTTTCAATCTTCCATTTTCCTTCTGTCTCCAGATCGTGTATCATGCGTAACAATGCATCTGTGTAATCTGACACACAACTCAATATTCCTTCCCTCATCACAATACATATCACCCCACCTGGAAAATAAACAAGGTAGTTATTTTGTATGATGTCAATCAGTGTTGCAGAATCTCGCCGGATGCTTCTGCCACTGCTTCTCCTGATCATCTTAAAATAATTTATAATGTAATAATGTAAACATGCTGGGCGGTAGTGAAGTGGATACAGTTTTGGCCGCTCAAACCAGGGCTTGTGGGTTCGATACCCAGCTCAATCCGATGTTTCGCAGACAACAACACTCAATACTGGTTCTACCCAGGAAGCGGACTCAAGAGTTTTTATCGCAATGGAGCTAAAATTAATGAGCATGTAATATAAGTTTAAAAAATCACTAATTATTTAAATTTCGGCAACCTGGCCTTAATTCGTATTATAATTAATGTCACATATCGAAGACCGAGCGCAAAACTACATATTTTACGAAAATGTTTCTTTGTTTTAACTTTAACTGTAATATGGTAATATATAACCTGTAAAAATATAAATCTTGAACGTATATTAAATTTTGTTTAATATTTACATCTTACAAAAGTATTCTATTTCAGATGAGTTAATATAGGCCCATTTAGGCTTGTTCATGATCAGACAGGCACCCACAGACCATCCTTATTAAGCTATTCAATCAAATTCCATGCATAAAAATGACTGATCCTGAAATGATTCGAACCCATTACAGTTAGGAGCCAGTGCTTATCAGTCTAGACATTGTACTTAAATAATTTTGTATATGGCCTTTTTTTTTGTCTTGAAGAACTTTTCTTTCTTATTGTTTTCTATCAATATTACCTGTAATTTTTTAATTTTCAATGGCCTGAAAGAGCAGTACCTTTTGGTAACAGAACTATGGGAGCAATATCAACTTACCATTGAACAATCCTGTACTGGTTTAGTTTATATCAATGCCATAAGCAAACCCTTCATGAGCTTAACAGAGTCACTGCAGGAACTACATCAGTATTCTTTCTTAACAACTAAATGTTACACTGCAGCTTTCATAAAAAAGGACAAAATGTATCATGTGTTTGATCCCCATTCAAGAACTGAAGTCGGGATGGCATGCCCTGATGGTACTGCTGTCCTAACCATCTTTAACAGTTTGGACAACCTATGTTTATTTTTTAAACATTTGGCCGCTAGTTTCAGTCCAGTCAAAGATGAGGTTCAATTTGAAGTAACTCATGTTTCTATAACACATCTTGAAAATCAAACACAGTCTGATTCAGAATTTGAAGGATTGTCCAAAATAAGTGATGGTGAATATTCTTGCGTGCTTCAGATGGCAGAGGAGAAAAAGAATGCCTACATAGAAGAATCTGACCAACTGAGTGATTCATCAGACCTAGACTCTATTATAAGTAAAAGGTCTATAGACAAACTATTAGATGAACATTTTACAAAGATTTTATTAGGTGGTGATATTGATGACTATGATGTTGATGATGAAGACAATATTCCTTTCTAGAATTTGTAAATCTAATGAAGGTATTTAAGAATTTGAATGTTTCTCAAAATATGATACTTCTGGAAGTGAATACTTGTTTACTGATTTTGAAACACACATGTTACACCAAAACATGTCTGATAAGGGGATATTGGTGAGGGAATAGATCATAATGTAGATAGAGAGTTTGTAAATGGTCAAGGGGATATTGGTGAGGGAGTAGGTCATAATGTAGTTAGAGAGATTGTAAATGGTCAAGGGGATATTGGTGAAGGAATATGTCATAATGTAGATAGAGAGATTGTAAATAGTCAAGTGTATATTGGTGAGGGAATAGGTCATAATGTAAATAGTAATATTGTAAATGGTCAAGGCGATATTGGTGATGGAATACGTCATCCTGGGACTAGCGATGCATACTGTAATGTTTGGAACGAGTCAATATCAGGTAGGGGGACATGCGAGATAGCGAGTTTAGTTTAAAAATTCATTAAGAACAAGGCAGAAAATGGTAAGCGGAGGTTTGTTTTTTATTCAGATAAACAAGTTTTATGTAGCTTTGGTCTGATTTGCTATGCAAAAGTTTGTGTTGGAATCTGTTCAACAAAAAAACTTTGAAAAGGTCATATTCAGAACGAAAACGACTCGGTTCATGCCACTTTAGAAACAGCTACATCTCAATTTATACCCCACCCCAGTAGGCTGCTACCATGAGGTTTGCACGCTTAAAAAATCCATACATTGTTAATGAAATGGACACATTTGATTTTTTCATTTTCAAGTAGGTAGCTAGTTTGTTAAAAACTTTGATCTCAATTCAGAACGAGAGGTTTACTGGTCTGATATAAGAGCATTCAAATTAACATAAAATGATCCAATCTCTGTTATCTATCAATATGACTATGACGGATGCATGTACCATTTGAAACTGGCCCAGCGTTTGCGAAGGACATTAGTAGTAGTAAATCCTACTGACATTGTCTTAGAAAGACTGCACACAGAAAGTCCACTTCTCTCTTGGAAGAAGTACAGAGATATTTTATCTTTGTGTAAAAGTGGAATCATAACAAAGACCCATCATGTGTTTTATCTACGTCTACCTCATGAATTTGCCTAGTGAGGATATCTGAATTTAGTCAATCTAAAACAAAGTTCTGGTTTTAGAGCTAGTTCATGTTCTGTGTATCATTCTGCTTTTATACTGAATATAGACAAGCAATTGATAACGATCATTATATAAATATCAAATAGCTGTTCAATGATAAACGGAAAGCCCTAAAGATGAAAGTTTGTTTGAAAGGGGTGGTGGGGGGGATATGTTAGACTTGCTTCACTGGTACAATCACCGTTAATCTAATGGATTGTTTTTCTTTCAATAAATGTCAATGTTGTTTTTGTATGTGTGGTTGAATACTACTATACAAAATTAATATAATAAGATATATATTATGATTTCCTAAAAACTGCAGCACTCAGCAAGTATTCAAATTATTAGAGTTTTTAATGCAAAACTATTTCAAGTCAACAAACATGTTATAAAATCATAATAAACAGAAAATGCTTAAAAATTGAATGTGTTTATTATTTATTTTAAGATTTAGCACCAGTAGATGAAGAGACTATTTTGATTGAGCCAATATTAAAACAATGAAAAGGTTTCGAGACATTGAATATACAATATGAAATATGTACAGTTATCCTTTTATCTGTGTAGGTAATGTTGGGCATGTGTTTGCTGTGATATGTGTTTTCTTTACCTAATATGCCGTATTTAACAATTGTTCCTAAATTTGAAATTTGTTCCTGTAAAACAACTTACCTGTTCGTACAATTCGTACAATTTCTCTGAATGCCGTAGCCGGTATATGACCTTCACCAAACCCACCCGAGCAACCCACACCATCATATGCATCTGCAGCAGAAAGTTAATTGTGTAGATAACGAAAATATAATGGTGATTATTTAAATTCTTAGTTAAGGTGCGTATTTGAAATGCAGTAATACAATCACAACATCTTGACCCAGTGTGATTCACCTACAAATGATCTCGTCACCGGGCTTAAAAGCAGCAAAAATATTTTTCTCTGATAATTCATGATCTGGACCTTAGATATTTTACATGTAGCATTGCATAATGGTCTCCTCACACATTCAAAGACGGGTCCCAGCTGCGGTTAAATTTGGGACGCCAAAGGGATCACTGTTTTCTATAGAGTTAAATAGGGAAATGCTAAATTTCAAAACTTTTGTGTAGACGAGGTACCACCAACGTTTTCATTGAATCTTTATCAAACTTGCACAGCAGTATTTCAGTTCTTGATCCAGTCAGATTCAACAGCAAATACCCACTGTCGCACGTTTATAAGTAATAAGCACTTTTTAAGGGAAACTGAAAAATCACGTTCTCCTGAAGTTTATGGTCTAGACAATATATGTTTTACATGTAGCATTACCTGGAAGCCGTGTCCCTGGTGAAAGCTGTCACATGGTCAATGCAGAGGCGTATGATAAGCTCAATTTATTGGGAACATACTGAAACATTTGCTCTTATATGTTCATCTGTTTAATTGTTGCCAGTAAAGCGATTCAGACCAAATTCTACCGTAAGGTTATGACTTGATAAAACCGGAAAAAAACCTAAGGTTTTACTACAAGTGAAATATAAATCCTCCAGACATTGAAATTTCGGAGGAGAGTTTTTAGATAAAGACGGACTAACGGATGAACGAAACAATCGATCAACATAGCTAAATTGAGTGTTTTGTTTAAGTGAATTAGAAACCCATGGAAATATCAATTTGTACTTGAAAAGAATTGTATCTTACAGTTTTAGAACTAGCTTTGATATAATCATTTGAAGTTTCAGAAACTAATACTGGGATGTTTATATCTCCATTTTGGTAGATGTCCATAAGAATGATGATTTGATGCGTTTTACATTAGTAAAATCGTTTTTAACATTACAGCAATGTACACAGTCATTCTAAATAGAAGTGTAAAAAACATAAACAATCATGCATATATACAACACAAACAACACAACTGACACAATAAAACTGCAATAAAACAGATAATTAATAAAAAACTGAAGATATATTATAAGCACTATAGCGCAAATTTAGAAAAAAGATTGAATGTATTTCAACAAACCGTCTTCAACAGGTACCGGACAGTCGCCACCTATAAAGTCGTTGATGAAGTTAGTGAAAACACCTCTCTCGCGTGCTTTCTGTAGCATACCTTCTGATGGATCGAGGGCATCGATATTTCGGAATCCAAGATTGTATAACTGGAAAACAAACAGGGATATTACACATGGTCCTTCATTTATAAACCATTATAACATATAGGATATTTGTGCGATGTAATGGTCCGCAATAAAGCGGCCGTTTCACGAAGAATTGGGGGAAAAATACAATTTAAAATGCATGCGGATATTTTACAACGCAGGGGTACTGTGAAAATAAAAACAGACTTCTGTCTAACCTCCCGCTTGTTAATCTACACTCTAGTTTCAGATTAGTGAAATGTGAACATCATTGAACAATAAATATATTCAAGTTCAAATTACCTCAGCTCCTAAACGACCAGTTCCTGCTGCTATATCCAGTACTCGTGCATTCTGTCTGCTCTGTGGTGTGTGAAAATGTGTTGCAAGCGCATGTGCTGCTTGAACTGGACCCGCATAACGGTTTGGACACAAATGCTGAAATATATTACATTTGAATCGGAAATAATAGTTTCAAGTTTATTAGTCAGTCAGTGTTTTTTCATTTCTTTATATAACAATTTATACCTGTTCTTGGCAATACGTCCACATCCGATACTATATACATTCAAGAGACATGAAAACGTAGCACAATTAAGAAACGAGTTAGGTGTAATGATATGAATCTCGTTCCAAAAATTCAATATGAAATAGATACTCATGTCAGAGACCATATTCACCATAAAACAAACCCATGGCGACCCTGTATGCATTAACATCGTTACCGATGAGGATAGTTTTCATGGAAGAACTTAATACCGGGATCACGTATATAGACGAAAAGATATGTAGAAGAAAACAAAGACAGATTACTTGGCGAAACAGACACAAGAAGTGAAGAAGAATGTAGAAAGAAAAACATAATAGAGTAAAATATGTTAAATATTGATGTTCACATCGGAATCAAAAAACAAATTATTTTTGGGAATTATAATGCAGCTTCTGTCCTGCAAAATTAGATGAAAATAAGAAGTTGAAACAAAACAAACGATCATGATCTTGTTACATTCACAAGTAACATATGTATACTTAGTTATTACGAATATTTTTTCATGATAAATGAAAAAGCAAAGATTAAAAATTGAAATAAAATGACAGGATAAGGGTTGAGAAATCATATATTACGGTTATTTCTAAACATTTCAGTAGAAATGTGCACAAGTGTCATTAAGCATTCATGTATGTTATCACCACTTTATCATATAGCTTCATAAAATTCAACCTCATCAAGATATTAACTGATTACTTAGCTTTAAAAAGTCACCAGTCTATGTATCAGCACCATTATGATCAAACTAATTTTGAGCATAATAATTTTCGCTAGTTTATCATTGTACTCATCAACATCTTCAGTTTCGTCAAGTATGAAGTTTTAATAACATGCTTTAGTTGTGTATTTGTATATTTAGTTAATGTTTAACAATATCCAGTTTATCAGTTGGACTTATTCCTACCATATATATTGCATATACAAGACAAGAAGTTCTGACGGAATCCTTATTATTTTTCATTCCAGTGATTCTAGCTATTATTGGCGTTTCCGGTAAGGTACCGTGTCTTACTTGGATTTTGTTTGGCGATAGTCTAAAATATATGCAGCGTATTTCAATTAATCATGAGGCGATAGTCTAAAATATATGCAGCGTATTTCAATGAATCATGAAGCTTACAGACGATCAATTACCCAGTTAACCTAACCAATGTTTCCAGTGATCCTGGAAGGTTAACCAACTCGACTATTCTTTCTCTACATTTGTAAATACATAACGGAATGAGCAGTAATTTATCATTCATCACATAAATAATCACTATCATACTTCTCACTAATGTTTCGGAACGCCAGAACTGTCTCATAAAAATATTTTCTGTGTGGTGTCTTGTCAGTATGACATTACATCATGTCAACTGTGATAATATGGTGTCAAGAATTGTTTTATCTTGTTATCATTACGTTTTATCTTGTTATCAAGAATTTAAATCATGTTGAAATATAATCATATCTTTTCATATCTGCGTTTTAGGTACAGGTTATGTCCACGACCATTTCGTTGGGATTTCATTTCATTGTCGTTTGGAATGCATCACAGTGAATATCACAAAGGCTTAAACACATAGTAAACATGGTTCACCAAAATATATGTGAACGTAAGTATAACAGTGGAAATACCTCACTAAAAGTGTGAACTCACCTCAGTGATCATTAGTATCTAGAATGTGTGAACACATCTCGGTGATTACTACTCACTACCAAAAGACGTGAACATTGTATTATGTCATTTGTGTCAAATAAATCAAACGCTACAGTAACAATAATACTGTCAAGCAAGGAAGGCATATGAATACATATTAAAGCCCGGTCTTCAGTACTTTGAGTACTTTGCGTATACAATAGTTTCGTTGTTACCGAAATTAATTTCCTGAAAATAAGCCAAAGAAGACTGGTAAATCAAAGAAATGTAATTTTACATTTTTTTTTCTTTTCATTAGCAGTGTTTTTTAATTCCTTATACTCAATCACAGCTGATTTATAAGATAAGCCCCTCTGTTTGAGTTTTGGGGATGCTCATTTTAATTTACAATCATTGTGTATTATGTTCCAAAAATTGATAACCTAAGCAGACACCTGCATTTTTTTAACAGACACACGGCAGTTAAAGTAATATTTCACTAGAAAGTCTTTCTGACAATAATTTATCGACATAATAAAATCACGAAATCAAAATACCGTTGTATGAGTGTATGCCATTTAATTCGCTTCTAAGGTGTATAACTAGTTTAAATCACTGCTATAAGTTATATGTTTGTATATTTTTATGTAAAATGAGGCAATACGTGCTAAACGTGATCGAATTTCATCTGTATGGCATCAGAAAAATGACATGAAATATCAATTTATTCAACATTAAATTGACATCATTAGCATAATAAAATTTCAAATACATTCTTAAATACGATGTTCAAAATAGTGGTACGTAAACAGGGATATTGATATCACCATATGGATGTGTGTTCATGCGTGTAAAAACTGATTTGTCATTGAGTGAAATGCTACGTGTATTCTTAATATAGTACTTAAAGTAACATAATGGATTCGTAGTATAAAGAGTTATAGAAATGATATAGCCATAATGAGAAATATGTTAATCGAAATTTAAATAACATAATTTATCTACCTAAAAATTGGTAATGATAGAATAATTGTTTGTAAAATGGCTCACAGAGAGCTTGTCCGTCCATCCATCTGTGAAAATAACAATTATATATACTAAAGAGGCCACAATGTGGGGACGTGTAGAGAGAACGAACAATACACAAGTATAGAAAAGTACCATACAGTGTATAAACATGAGTTGATAAACATATTTTAAAACGATCCATTTCTATTTTTTTTATCGTTGAGATATCTTATTTGAGATAACTATATCAAAATCTGATCGGCACATTACGCAGCGTTTCCACCGATATTCATCAATATGAATGCAGCAAATAGTGTGTACATTACAAACTAGTAAATTGTGATATCTGTTTGATTGTGTACACAGGTAAAATGCCACGTATGTTTAACATATGTTTTGTCCAACATATGTTAAACATACGTTTAACGTATATTTTACATGCGTTTTGATTAACATACATTTCAAAATATACGTTTCACATATGTAAAGACATATATGATAATCAGAAACGCACGTTAAACATACGTTTACACAAACATATGTTAAATGCATGTTAAGCGTACGCTTGTCATACGTGATTCAATTCATGTATTTAACATACGTTAAAATGAATATATAATTATTGCGCTAAAATCCTCCACAGCATAAAGCACTCACTATTTTTGGAAATATCACTAGCAGAACCAGAGGCAGTGTCCAATTAAAGGTCGAGAATCATAAATACATGTTTGACAATCAAAAACGTATGTAAAACATACGTTAACATTAACGTACATGTATTCAAACGTATGTTAAACGTGCGTGGTACTATTTTCATGAAAAACGTACGTTTTGGAACATATGTTAAACGTAGGTGAAACATATGTTTGACATGCTTGGTACTATTTGTATGAATAACGTACATATTGTAACATTTGTTAAACGTACGTGAAACATATGTTTGACATGCTTGGTACTATTTGTATGAATAACGTACATATTGTAACATTTGTTAAACGTACGTGAAACATGTGTTTGACATGCGTGGTACTATTCCTATGAACCATGTACGTTTTGACCGTACGTTAGACGTATTGCAAGAAACGTATTTTAAACGCGCGTGGTACTATTTATATGTAAACGTATGTTTTAGTACGTACGTTAAACATATGTTTAACATACGTTAAACGTATGGCCAGAAACCTATGTTAAACGCGCTTGGTACTATTTATATGTGAACGTATGTTTTGGCACGTACGTTTAACGTACGTTTAACATGTGTGGCATTTTTACATGTGTACAAATGGATGGCTGCAGAAGTATACATTTTACAAGATATAAAAACAAAATATTTTATGAAAAAGGAACGTTACACATAAAAATACCAAAACAAAATAAGACAATGTTTTCTGCCATGTCGTTTATATATTTTTTTGCAAAAGAAATTATCTAGTTCTACATAAATGTGCGTTTAATACGATCAAATCAGGTTTCTAATGTATGCCTAAACAGGTAATTTATTTTATTTTTTTTTTTGGAATTAGGATATATTTAATTCAGAAAAAAAGAAAACAATTATATGTATAAACTAACATTATAGATACATGGTTTGAATACCGACCATGCACGTTGTACACTTCCTTCCGCTAAAAACAAAATGCTAATTTAAGTCCATACTATAGCATACTGGTTACAGCCAGGTCCGTTGCGTTTATACATTCACCGCTGCTGTAACAGGTCCGCTGCGTTGATATCGAATTCACCGCCGATATCAGATTCACCGTTGATAACGAATTCACCGCCGATAACATATTTACCGTTGATATCGAAGTCACCATTTGTCGATTACCGTCGCCTCTGGTATCAGTTCCGTCGAGGTTGATGAATCGTCATTTCCCCTAACTCGGGTTTTCACTCGTGATCATGCTGCCAATTCTTCTGCTTCTGAACTGTCTCTGCTAATGCTGCATTACTGTTCACAGGCTTCATAGAATCATGTTTTATCAAGCATTCTCAATTCACGAGCTTTAAAATCATACTTATTTCTTCCTTTATATAAACATCCTATAACAAAAAACATGGCACAGGAATTAGCGCTTGTTCCCATATCAAAATATGAACATTTACTAAAGCAAGTTGAAGAAAAACATCAATCAAATCAGGAAGGTGGTGGAAATGATGAACACTCTCCTGATGAAGAAAATGTTAAAAACCAATACTCTAATGTGGATGATAAAGTTAATTTGAAATCAAAAGTTATAATGTCCTCGTTTAACATTTTCGGTGGTGGTGGTGGTGGTGGTGGTAGCAATGGTTGTGAACACAACTCACTGCTAGATTATGGCGGTGATGGATACATCTCACTGGTTGGTTATGAATACGCTTTTCTAGTTGTTGTTTTTGTTGGTGGTGGTGGTGGTGTATATGTTTTTTATTAATTGTTGCTGTTGTTGTTGTTGTTGTTGTTGTTGTTGTTGGTCGTGGTGTATATGTTTTTTATTAGTTGTTGTTGCTGTTGTTGTTGGTGGTGGTGTATATGTTTTTTTATTATTTGTTGTTGCTGTTGTTGTTGGTGGTGGTGGTGGTGCTGGATACGTTTTACTGTTTGTTGTTGTTGTTGTTGTTAGTGGATGATACGCTTTATTAGTAATTATTGTTGCTGTTGGTGTTGTTGGTGGTGGATACGCTTTTCTGGTAGTTGTTGTTGTTGGTGGTGATGGTGGTGGTGGTGACGGTGGATACGTTTTCTGGTAGTTGTTGGTGGTGTAAGTGGTGGTGGTGGATACGCTCCACTGATTGTTGTTGTTATTAGTGGTGGATTTGCTTTACTATTAATTATTGTTGCTGTTAGTGTTAGCGGAAACGTTTTTCTGGTAGTTGTTGGTGGTGTAAGTGGTGGTGGTGGTGGTGGATACGCTCCACTGATTGTTGTTGTTGTTAGTGGTGGATTTGCTTTACTAGTAATTATTGTTGCTGTTGGTGTTGGTGGATACGTTTTTCTGGTTGTTGTTGATGGTGTAAGTGGTGGTGATGGATACGCTCCGTTGATTGTTGTTGTTGTTAGTGGTACATATGCTTTACTAGTAATTATTGTTGCTGTTGGTGTCAGTGGATACGTTTTTCTTGTTGTTGTTGGTGGTGTTAGTGGTGGTGGTGGTGGTGGATACGCTCCAAAGATTGTTGTTGTTAGTGGTGGATATGCTTTACTAGTAATTATTGTTGCTGTTGTTGTAAGTGATGGTGGTGGTGTTGGATATGCTTTACTGGTAATTATTGTTGCTGTTATTGTAAGTGATGGTGGTGGTGGTGGTGGTGGAAATGCTTTACTAGTAATTATTGCTGCTGTTGTTGGTGTTAGTGGTGGTGATGGTTGTGGTGGATACTCTTCAATGCTATAAGATGGTGTTATCCCTATATCTTCGATGACGTTTGAAACAGTCCATGGATCGACAGTCCGTGTGACAGAAACGACAACACATACTAGACTCCGGTACACACTTTTGCACACTATGCATGTAGTCTTGAAACACCAATGACAAACTTAAGCCAGGGTTTGATCATACGCCTGTTAAATCCACGCGCTTAAACAGAATCCGCGCCATTTCCAAAATAAATCGGTTTAGCGTTTATAAAGGAACTAACTTCATACAGTTCAAATAGCGTTATGAAACAACTGCATTTTTTTATAATTATTTTGTTATACTTTTAACGCAACGCATTAGTATTTTAAACACTTTGTAAACTTAGCAGTAATTCATATCAAATTGTTTACACGTTTATATTTCATCGCTCAGGTCGTCTGCCTACATGTAGAATTACTAACATAAAAAAAAAATTAAACGAGATTAAATCTGAGAAGTTGCTTTGTTACCATAAGCTTGTGGTTCACCAATAATGTTAATTCTTTATAAAAGTTGACACGGGGTATACAGTGTCACGCTATTTTGATTAACTCACATTAACATCAGTTGTAAATGTACTTTTATCTGACACACTTATAAATACCTTCGTTCATCTGTATTAAAACGGTGAAACTAGGATAACGTTAACCCTTTAATGTTATATAAGCTATTTAATAAAAAAGAAAGAAAAGAAAGAGATACACATAAAGTACTGCTTTTATTCCTACATGTTTCAAAATAGATAATTGAGACTTGCGTATGCTATAGGTTTGTTAGAAAGATTATTTCAAAATGTAAGATTTAATATGATTGATAAATAGTTGTGGCTTTTTTATTTAATTAAACATAAGTGAAGATTTACCCGTCCCACTTAATCAACGCTATCAGTCTACAAATGAGACAGGTATTTCATGTAGTGGTAGAGTGGATATCTAATACATTTAAACACTGTACGATTTAAAATTAGTCCTACCTTATCACAAAAATGTGTTCTAATGTTATTAGCAAACAAAAATAGCTTTTTCATTTCTTCTATCTGTTAACATTATCATTTTATCATAAACCGTTTTAAGTTTTTGCAATAGAAAAGGAGATTTAAACACTCCTTATGTTTCTCGATTAAATATAGAACATTACCTTTTTAAGTGACCCCACTGTAGTGATGATAATAAAATGAAGCATAGTTTTAGAACCAATATGTCCCTTTCAAGAGTTGAACGAGTGGTGAGTGAAATGTAGCAGTATTATGCATTGTTCTAATTTTGGTGAAGTTTATCTTGACCTCTTTTTCCCCAAACCTCGACCCCCATCCCCCAAACAAAACTCAAGATACCGCTATTACCAAAAACAACATTATTCTATTTATAGTATCAATGATCTTGACATAATATAATATGTTATGTTACACAAAAATCCACCAATATTGTTTCTTCTTTATATTGATATCATTAAGATAAAATGTGTGCAAATTCGATATGGCAGCATATGGGAAGCACTACGCAACAGAACAGACAGACGGACGAACAAACGTGGGCCATACTATATTCCCCCTTTCTAGCATGATTTAAAACAGGAAGAAAATAATTTGTGCTCATGGGTATCAACCCTACATCGTCTCATGAACAATAAATTCTAAAAAAATAAGTGGAAATAGCGTTTAAGGTTCAAAGACATGTTCTCATCACATGTCTGCACACAGGCATATATGTATGAGCTTATCAACTCATATGGTTGTTTTTGGTTCTAGATAATTTGAAAGTTTTATTCCATTTTCTGTTTCCCTCCCCGTTTAAACATTCTTTTTAAGAACAAATTTACAAACTTTGAAATCGTAAATTAGCCGTCGTAAAGGTCATAAGCAATGACAAGAAATAGTTTGATTAGCCCTAAAAATAAAAAGATTCCTTTAAAACATTTCTGAAATATGTTTATCCAAAGATTTCTTCCTGTCCAAAGTACTAACAATTGCAGTTTGTACTTGTAAAGAAAAGTTTACCTCCCTTTTACTCCCTTAATGTGACGTTATTGTCGGAGCACTGCAGTTATTATTGATAACATATCGGGGTAAATTACAATACTTAATTTTAATGAGGGTTGCAACTGCATGTTTGTATATTATAATCATGGAATTAGAAGGGGCCATACTGTTTGTTTAACGCATAGCACAAATATGATTTTCATATCAATCCATAAAATAATTTCACAGAAGGACAGCTCCTTAAACCCAGTAACATTTATGTTCAGTATATAAGAAGTAGTGTACCACTGTTTCAGGTAACATAGTTTGAACTTCTTCATGCGTTCGGTGCTCTACAACTGGACCAAGCACTCCACATATAACATGAGTACGACTACCTACTTAAAAAAGGAGACATTTTTATGCATATATGTAGAGTGAAACCTTTAAACTTCTTGTAAACCCCTTGTCCGATTTCAAAATTATTTCACAGAAATGTTTCCGTTTTGTTAGATAACGTACGCATTTTGAGGACATTCCATTGTTTTTAATTTAAATCTACCACTTTATCTGCAAATAAATATACAATTCCATACCTCATCGTACTGTCCGTTTTCTGCCCACTTATTGTAATATTGCGCAACTTCTTGTTCAGTTAATCCGCCTTTGAATACATCATGGTTTGCCTTGAATGCCGTGACGTCCTCTTCATTGTTGCTGGCTTCGATAAATGCTTTATACGATTCTACGATATCCGACATCGTCACAAAGTGAATACTTGTTTTATAAAACGGGGTTGGTTATTGCTATTTCAGTGGTCACCTCTCACTGCTCTAGGCAAATCACTTCTCATAATCTATATACATTTGTTCGTATCTTACTAAAAGGCCAATACGAGATTTTAATTTGGTTTAAGTCACTATGTGACATATAATATATGGTTGCCAAAATACAGGGGACAATTACATTGTGTATGAAGTACACGTTTTATTACACACTATGTGTCGTATTATAAAAATGTTGTGGTAAGTATTTAAAGATTGTATTGTTTATTATGAGTTGTCTTGCAAACATGTTGTTATCATTTTACATGTTTAGCGTTAAATTCATTAAGCATTTAAAAATGTTTAATTATTTTACAGGGTTTATGCTGTATGTCGTATTGTTATGCTGAGGTTGGTATTGTGTAGATTGTATCGATCATTGCTCGTCATCTGTTATCATGCTGTAAAAAGAACTAAAGGTTTTAGCAAGTCGTGCTGAAAAACTGTAGTATTAATTATTTTACAGGGTTTATGTTGTATGTCGTATTGTAATACTGCTGTTGGTGTTGTGTAAGTGCTATCTATCATCTTCTATCATGCTATAAACAGGTCATGCGAATCAGTTTACAAATTTTATAATTCAGTTTATAGTTTGTTTTGATATAGTTTTTAAAGAAACTGTTCTCTTCTACCGAATTCATCACACGCTACTTTCGACCACATCTTCAATCAAAAGAGTTTAATTTGAATTAAACATTCACTATAAAACAAGACTGTCGAGACAACGTGGAGATGTGTACTTCGTCATTTCGCGGTGACATTAAACTGTATGAAGAAGAAATTTGGATGTACGCTTTTAAATATATCACGAGAAACTTCAGTGACATTTTAGAAGTGCTCTTTGATTGGAATTGCTAAGCGGAAGGATATTTTACGAGTGTTATTTGTTATATAATATACAAATCAAATCAATAACGATAAAGCATATCCATCTCGGTCCGCAGTCAAACTTTTGTTGTAAGGTGTCTAGTGTCCCTTTAAACAGTTTTTCAGTTATTTTGAGCGCTGTCACACTGAAGTATCATGCCTCACACAAATTGCATGATACCCTACCCCGTCCAATATACTGACACCAGGCCAAACAGACATGACACTATCTTATTAATGGTGAGCACCAAGCGAGACAGTTTGTATTACCATTTAAATCTTTGGTATGACCCAGCCGTCAAACATTCGCTATTCTTAATAAAAAGTCAATGGAAGTAAATTCCACAGTCAAACAGTATTTTCCCTATTAGAAATGTACTTAATCTATTTCAAAGAAAAAAAAACAATTAACGGAAATTAATGGCTTCATTGCGGATTATTTGGGATGTTTTTTTAATTAAATCTAATTTCCATTTAGTAAGAAAATCCGGGGCGGTAGCGTAGAAGTTATGCTGTTGGCCGCTCATGTAAGAGGTTGCTGTTTCGAACCCAAGGTCGACTCGATGGTCCAGACAACACACAGCTTTGGTGTTATCCATGAAGCTAACTCGTGTGTCTAGCACATAAGCTTGAAACTTACTTCGAAGTTGAACTAAAATAAATCTAGAACAAAATTAAACGATAAGAGTAAAGTAGCTTACACAAAAGGGATTATTTTTTAACACAAAAATATCACTCTATTATGACCACAATGATCAAAGAATCTTTAAATTTTTGCTGACTATGATGCAACGACATTTGATTGTGACTAACCAGGATGCAATGACATTTTATTGTGACTGACCAGGATGCAATGACATTTTATTGTGACTGATCAGGATGCAATAACATTTTATTGTGACTTACCTCGATACAATGACATTTTATTGTGACTGATCAAGATGTAATGACATTTTATTGTGACTTACCTCGATACAATGACATTTTATTGTGACTGATCAAGATGCAATGACATTTTATTATGACAGATCAGGATGCAATTACATTTTACTGTGATTTACTAGGCTGAAAGAACATTTTATTATGGCTGACGTGGACGCAATGACATTTTATTGTGACTGATCAGGATGCAATGGTATTTTATTGTGGCTGATCAAGATGCAATGAAATTTTATTGTGGTTGAATAGGATGCAAGAACATTTTATTATGGCTGACTTGGATACAATGACATTTTATTGTGACTGAATTGGATGAAATGATAATTTATTGTGACTGACTTGGATGCAATGGCATTTTATTGTGACTGACTAGGGTGCAATGGCATTTTATTGTGACTGACTAGTGTGCAATGACATTTTATTGTGGTTGACCTGGATGCAAAAACATTTTATTATGGCTGAATTGGATACAATGACATTTTATTGTGACTGACTAGGTTGCATGGACAATTCATTGGGAATGACTAGGATGTAGGAACATTTCATTGTGACTGACTAGGATGCAGAAACATTTTATTGCTGCTGACTATGATGCAAAGACATTTTATTGTGACTGACTAGGATGAACTGACATTTTATTGTGACTGACTAGGATGCAAAACATTTGATTGTGACTGACCGGGATGCAATGACATTTTATTGTGGCTGACTAGGATGCAAAACATTTAATTGTGACTGACTAGTATGCAGTGATATTTTATTGTATCTGCCTAGGGTGCAGTGACATTTTATTGTGACTAACTTTGATGCAATATCATTTTATTGTGACTGATTAGGATGCAGAAACATTTTATTGTGACTGCTTAGGATGCAGTGACATTTTATTGTGGTTGACTTTGATGCAATGTCATTTAAATGTGACTGACCAGGATGCAAAGACATTTTATTGTGGTTGACTAAGATGCAAGAACATTTAATTATGGCTGACTTGGATACAATGACATTTATGACATTTTATTGTGACTGAATTGGATGTAATGTATTGTGACTGACATGGGTGCAATGGCATTTTATTGTGAATGACTTTGATGCAATGGCATTTTATTGTGACTGACTTGGATGCAAGGTCATTTTATTGTAACTGGCTAGGATGCAATGATATTTTATTGTGATTGACTAGGATACAAGGTCATTTTACTGTGACTGACCAGGATGCAATGATATTCTTTTATGACTGACTAGGATGCAAGGTCATTTTTTTGTGACAGACTAGGATGCAAGGTCATTTTTTTTGACAGACTAGGATGCAAGGTCATTTTTTTGTGACAGACTAGGATGCAAGGTCAATTTTTGTGACAGACTAGGATGCAAGGTCATTTTATTGTAACTGACTAGGATGCAAGGTCATTTTTTTTGACAGACTAGGATGCAAGGATATCTTATTGTGGCTGACCCTGGATGCAATAACATTTTATTTTGAAGGACTAGGTTGCAAGGTCATTTTGTTGTGGCTGATTTGGATGCAAGATCATTTTACTGTGACTAAATAGGATGCAAGGTCTTTCTGTTGTAAATATGGTGAAAAAATGATCCACCAATAGGTGGCTGGAATTAAAAAGTTTCGTACTTTTTTACTAGTAGTCTCCATCCTACATATATGACATCACTATGGTTCTGACATAAGTTTTTGCATAGTTTGAATTCACCTAAGAACCCAATAAATGTCTTAAAAACAAAATAATGATCAAAATGGATTAAAAGCATCTTATTATCATTAGTAAATATAATCCGAATAGTTTAGTAAGTAAAATCCACAAAAACGTGACCAAAAATGATATTCAAATTGGAGTGGGAATCTTGAAACAAAATCCCATTCTTAAATAGACAGCACTTAAAACTGTTTGACGACCTTCGCATCGTCATTCGATCAAATACTTTCTAATATAAAACAATTTTACTACTAGTGTAAACCTGTATAACAGATCAAATTGAAATCAAAATGAAATCACTTGACTCATTAAATAAGTAAAAAATTATGTTGCCATCTTAAGCGGGAAAGCTATTTTGAGTCGAACCTGTGCGCGTAGCTCAAGTTGTTGGCAAAACGGAATCAGTGACTATTATATAGGCCTGGTATATTGGGAAAAAATGTTTTCAGTTAAAAATTAAAATTACGAAAAATCCTTGATATAGTCTCTTTAACAACCAAAATCTCGCGTTTAAATAACCGGCTAGTCGGAAAGATCGACACCTGGTGAAAATAATAGAAATGATACATGATAATTTTACTTTCTTATGGAAAAAACTATGGTTACTGTAGACTATTTCTGAAAAATAACTTTCATAGTTATGACCCCTGCAACATTCAATAAAATAATTCACACACACACACACACACACACACACACACACACACACACACACACACACACACACACACAGTGTTTGATCTATAGTAAAGGTGTAGAATACTATTATTTCATTCAGTGGAAATCATTTGATCCAGTATTAACACGGAAAGTTAGAGAAAAGCAGGCTAGTAAAAAAATGCATTTATTTACTTAATAAATTACATATGAGGTGTGCCCAAAAGTTCATGGACACATTTGTTTAAAAACAAACACAGTTATTGCCGTTATCGGACATCTTTTCTCGTTTAATGGCTATAATTTATCAATTTATAATAAAACAGAATTATTTCTTACATACTTACATATACTGAACCAAAAACGAAACTTTCGCTAAGTTTGAATGCGAACTAAATTTGGCTGAAATCTTTTGCTTGATGTATGGTTATGTCTTTTCAATCTTCTGAAAATGCTAAATTGGACAGAAATTATCAATTTGATTGTTTGAATTGAATTTAAAACAGGAATGGATGTATTTTAAAATCGGGTTATCAATAGCGTGTGTGGCCGCCGCGTGCGATGATGGCTGCTTGACAGCGACGTCGCATTGAGAGCACAAGCTTGTTGTGGGATAAAAAATAATATTTAGGTTATGTTATGTTATTTTTGCCAAAAAGCCTAATCATGGTGAGGTTAAGTCTCATTTATAAATCGTGGAGAGTTAACAATGTATTAAATATCCACTCGTCCAAGTTCAGACCTGTCAGATTTGTTAACTGATAAAGGATGATTAAGTGAGTCGAATAAATTAATAAATAATGTCTAAAAAAATGTCAGTTATTTTTTTATTTCCTTCTAACAAATACATTTTATACGCAAGTTTCATTACATCAACATTAAGTACTTGTGTGTGTTAACATGAGTTAAACAAACGTTAGTCTTCCTTTTTAATATATAATAGGTACATTATGTGACACTGAATATCTCCTGTTTTCTTTCATAAAAAATTAACATAATTGGTGAACCACAAATTATGGCTAATGGGCCATTTCACAGATTAAATCTCTTTTAAAGTATATTCTTTACGTTTGTAATTCGACATGTAAGCAGTCGACCTAAGTAATGAAATGAAACATGTATACTGTTTGTTATAACTGCTTATTTTAAAAGTGTTTAAAAAAATTTTTTTTGCGTTAAAGGTATAGCAAAACAACAAAAGAAGTAGGTTCCTTTACATTAGGTAAAACTATTTATTTCTGAAATGGCACGGATTCTGTTTTAGCGTGTGGATTTAACAAGGATATTTAACATCGAACCCTGGCTTAAGTATGACACCGGTGTTACAAGCTATCTATACGTATAAATGAGATATGATGATTATTTGAGGGATCTGGGGAACATTGGTCATTACTTTCAGAGATCCAGGAAACAAAGGCATAATTTTAGAGATCTAGGGAACTGTGTCCTAAAAGAAAAAAAAGTACCTAATTTGATCAATTTTAAATATGTATAACTGATAATGATTTACTTTTAAAATGAGATGTTGCTTTTGGACGGCTTTTGACAGCGTTTGGGTTTCTGACGGCTTTTAGTAGCAACTTGTACTCTTTATCACCAAGGCGCTCTAACTTCAGAGAAGATCAGATTTACTGTTGAATTGAAGACAGCACAAACACTTTGCTTATAATGATGGTGTGTAAATGGTAATAGGGAAGTCTGGTCACAGGCAGTGAGCCAGTACGGGCCTTTTCGAACCCGTGAAAGTGTGTACGCGCTTTTTGGCACCCGTGTATAGTGTAGATGTATACAATTCAGCACCATAAGTCACATGATACGGTAACGAACAGGGATAACAACTTTACGGCACCCGCCTTTATTTCGGAGCTTATTATTTTGTTGTGTTCTTTTTTCGAGCTAATAGTGCCAAGAGGCCATGCATTTATATCAGGGGTGTAACGATTCATCGATGAATCACGATTCACCTTCCGCTGATGTGAGTATCGGGTGATAAATGAAACTTCTAATACATCGCGATACAATGCATTCTTTAGATCTACGATGCATCGATACAAATGTCAGATATCGTACATTGCAATTCAATTCTTGATGAAACATAAGAACTAGTTAATAAAAAATAACAAACAAACAAAAACAGGTTTTAAAATAAGCAAGAGGAATGTTCGGATATAAAACACGTGACGAATATTACGGACAGCATATAATTGTTGTCATCTTCTACTTCCCATTACGTACTTTCCCACTATGTTTATTTCATCGTTCTCAATTATGTAGTGTAATACGTATATTGGTGACGGCAATTATGATTATAATATATCTACAATATGCCTGTTTACTTAATACTTATTTGGCAATTTGACATAAATACAGCGTAAAATTGAGATGACAACGATATAGTTAAACCAGTGATATTCGTCGTGCGTTTATCTATACGTCTTACGCCACTATTACATTTCCCATAGGGCTCCATTGTCACATTTATGTCCAAAACAGAGTGAAAAATAATTCTGCAGCATGTGCCTGGGCTCAAATTCTTCACTGGTTCAAGATATGCAATTATTAAGGTAAAAAGCCTACGACTGTATAACTGAAAAATAATCGGGTCGGGGGGGGGGGGGGGGGACATCGTTTTCAGCCAAGCTACGCCCCTCCCTGTACATTATATTCTTATTTGATCGCATGTCATATCAGTTTTGTTAACTTGAAATACAATCTCATCTTGGTATCGATCCATGTCAGGTGAGCGTGTTGTCCTTTGTAAGGTCGGTACATCTGCTATAGACACTATTCTACAGACACCGTATTGATTCCGCGGAGGATTGTACAAAAGAGGTCTACTCTCATTGTTGCGTTCTTGACATTATCTGATCGCATCTTAGGCAAGTTATCTATCAACCAAACACAAACTATATTTAGTGACACGCATCTGTGTGCAAACATATGCGTCGGTGGTGTAAAGGTTAGCATGGTTGCCTTCCAAGCAGTCGATCCGGGTTCGATTCCCGGCCGACGCACATTTTTTATTGCCGTGCGCCTTGTGTTCAAGTAAAAGTGGTTACATTTATAGATAAAACTGATATTAAAATCCATCAACGAAAACTTGTATTAAACAGTCGATCCTGGCCTATGTGCTTATCTTTGAGGGGACATTAGTCTTATTCACAACGTTGAATGTTAGCACTATCTCGCAACTCTTTACTTATTAAAAACCAGTTTCCGGTTTATCGAAGGAAAGGCATTGTTAAACGGATGATGCGTTGTCAATCTTTACCACCATCACAAGAATATAACAATATTGTTGAAATGTGAACACACAGAGTTCTATTTTCATGAACATGTTTGATGATTAGACGTTCAATATTTACTGGTAAGAACCACAGGCAGGAGAAATGGACCTTGGTTAGTCCCCTACCCCATCTTGTTTTTTTTTCAAATCTACGTTCAATCCATCTTATAAATTAAAAACAAAGTAAACAAAAAGTGACAAACATAAAGTTAAGGCTTTTACTTCGAAGAACAGCCCACATACCCCCAACCGTCCCCAGACATCCGCTGTGCAAAAACTATAACGATTATTCTCGTACAGTATGCACAGTCGGCTAGTGGAGGTATTACGTGACACAATAAGCCCAAACAACAGAAATATTAAGCCAACTGTTCCTGTACAAGACATTCAAATCGCCCATTTAGGTGCTAAAATGTTTAGGCGTAAATAAAGTGGCACAAAATTGTTTGTTTGTTTGTTTGAAAATAAAAACAGATGGGATAGGGGGACTAACCAAGGTCCGTTACCCTGGCTGTGGACGGGACGGCTAACCCGTCGCTATTGTATTTAGTATTTTCGTCAAATATTGAGAAGCGTTATTAATATTTACATAAAACAGAAAAACAGAAAATTATGTAAAAGTGTTCTTTCTTATTCAAGTCCATATTTCAAGGAAATTGCTTTGATTCTTCTTAGAAAATAATACAATGTCAGGTACATAACATGTCAGGTACATTACATGTCAGGTACATAACATGTCAAGTACATAACATGCCAGGTACATTACATGTCAGGTACACTACATGTCAGGTACATAACATGTCAGGTACATAACATATCAGGTACATAACATGTCAGGTACATAACATGTCAGGTACATTACATGTCAGGTACATAACATGTCAGGTACATTACATTTCAGGTACATAACATGTCAGGTACAATACATGTCAGGTACATTACATGTCAGGTACATAACATGTCAGGTACATAACATGTCAGGTACATTACATGTCAGGTACATAACATGTCAGGTACATTACATGTCAGGTACATAACATGTCAGGTACATAACATGTCAGGAACATTACATGTCAGGTACAATACATGTCAGGTACATTACATGTCAGGTACATTACATGTCAGGTACATAACATGTCAGGAACATTACATGTCAGGTACATTACATGTCAGGTACATTACATGTCAGATACATTATCTGTCAGGTATATTACATGTCAGGTACATAACATGTCAGGTACATTACATGTCAGGTACATAACATGTCAGGAACATTACATGTCAGGTACATTACATGTCAGGTACATAACATGTCAGGTACAATACATGTCAGGTACATTACATTTCAGGTACATTACATGTCAGGTACATTACATGTCAGGTACATTACATGTCAGGTACAATACATGTCAGGTACATAACATGTCAGGTACATAACATGTAAGGTACATTACATGTCAGATACATAACATGTCAGGAACATTACATGTCAGGTCCATTACATGTCAGGTACATAACATGTCAGGTACATTACATGTCAGGTTCATTACATGTCAGGTACATAACATGTCAGGTACATAACATGTCAGGTGGCGGATTAGCTGTTCTGTTCAGTATATATCGGATGCAGGCTTTTACTACCAGTGAAAATTTTATAATCCAAACAGTTGATCCTGGTTTAACACAAACTTCTTTGTTTCTTGTGGTAAAGTAAACCGTGTGGTTCCGAGTAAGAATAGAATCACCGTCGATCTCTGCAGACGGGTAGGAATCCTTCGAATGGGTGTCGGGTTAATTTTGTTTTATTTTCATTTTACTATTTTGTTAAATTACCAACCCTGTGTGGTTCCAGAGAGCCAAGAGTGATGATAAGAATATGATCACTGTGGCTCATTCATGTTGTAAGACGGGACAATTTGAGTAATATAGAATTTGCTGAAACTCTGCAGGTATCAAGGTTCTAGGTTCATTCATTCTGCATATTCATTAATTTTGTTGATGTGATCTTTTTTAATATGTATGTTAGTTTGTTGTTTTTTTAGAATGAACCTGAAATCTTCATTCCTGTTTGCGTCGAAAAACCTACAATGTGTTGGTACGCCCGAAAATCCCATTCATTCATTCATTCATTCATTCATTCATTCATTCATTCATTCATTCATTCATTCATTGTGGTAATCTGAACATATTGATTTGGTATTCACTAGCATATATTTCAATATATTAACTGATCACTTAATCTGATGGTGGGATTCACTACTTATGAACATAATGTTTTATTTAGCTGAAAAACTTGTTGATTTAATATACACCGATGGTGTAAAGGTTTTGCATGTTTGCCTTTCAGGCAGTCGATCCGGGTTTGATTTTCTGCCGATAAATGTAAGTTTATTATTGGTTTCCTGTTTGAAAAGTAGAAATTGTTGTACGTTGTTTGCGTGGCATGATCACAAGAGTGCATTAAAATATATTTTATAACAGAGTCACTTTATCGGATATAGGAATTCACCTCAAGACAAAATGATATTATTATGTTTAAGTGAAAGAACTATTTATGTAAATGTCAGATTTATTGATGGAACGAACATTTTCAAATGGTTTAGGCTCAGACCTAAAACTTTCGTGGTGAGAGAAAGTGATCTTAAAGTTAGTACCTGAATAGTGGCCCATAATTTGATAATTTGAATAATTAATTAGACTCGAATGTATGACATAGTCTCTTACAGCTCTGTATAGAGTCAGCTTAAAAAACTGCATAAAATGTATCACATACTTATAAACGTTATATTTATAAATATGTTACACGTTATCTTATTGTGAATATATCTGAGGGCTTCATGGAAAAAAACACTGTATTCTCTATTTAAAGATTGTATTCGTCATTTGTTAGTAGTATTGTTTTAGTTGTTATTGTTATTGTTGTTGTTATTTTTGTTGTGGTTTATGTGTTTTTTAATTTGTCATATATGTGAGGAGGTTATGGAAGGTCACTCTCCTTCATACCGTACAAAAAGAAAAAACAGTAAAATTTTTACTTGACATAATTAAAATTGGGATTGATAATGATTGCTACTCAAGCATTGCTTTCTTCAATTTTTCAGTTTATCACGACGGCGTCTAATTCTAAGTGCTCCCACACTGGAGTATCGTGCCACAGATTTTTAAGTCTTTGATAAAACCCCACCAGGGATCGAACCCACGACATTCCGCACGCGAGACGGATACTCTGCCCCATGACCACTGCTGCGGTCAAGAATTATGAAGATATGGAGGGTGAAGACGACGGCTGTTCACAAGTACAAATTTTTATACAAAGTAGAGTTTCTACAAAGGGGGCATAAAACTTTGGTTTTGTCAATGCTGTTGTTATAAGGCGATCCAACACAAAACGTTTATATGACCCGGCTCCTATTTCACCAACATATCCATAAATCTTAAATTTAAGGAAAGCAGCCATGTGATCATGATTTTAGACTGATTCCATAAATACTGCATATGGTGTCATTGATATTGATTATATAATAGAAACAATAACTAGTCAAAACTTAGTTACGTATTTAATAATTTTAGTAAAAGTGCTGGTGAAACAAAAACTTGGTAGCCAAAATCTGTACTACAGTTTTTTATGGCATGCAATATAATCGAACTGGAAACCTAGTTTCCACCAGTCTGTTATGGAGTGCTAGCGTATTCAGACATATATAAGTGCTATTAAACATGAAAAGTCGAAACAACGACACTACGATGGCGAAAAGTCGAAACTACGATGGTGAAAAGTCGAAACTACGATATTAAAAAGTCGAAACTATGATGGTGAAAAGTTGAAAAGGCGAAACCATGATGGTGAAGAGTCTAAATAATTTCGACTTTCCACCATCGTAGATTTGTTGTTTCGACGTCACCATCGTAGTTGCGACGTTTCACCGTCGTAGTTTCACCGTCGTAGTTTCGACGTTTCACCGTCGTAATTTCGACGTTTCACCGTCGTAGTTTCACTGTCGTAGTTTCGACTTTCACCGTCGTAGTTTCGTTGTTTCATCATCGTAGTTTCGATGTTTCACCGTCGTAGTTTCACCGTCGTAGTTTCGACGTTTCACCGTCGTAGTTTCGTTGTTTCATTATCGTAGTTTCGATGTTTCACCATCGTAGTTTCGACGTTTCACCGTCGTAGTTTCACCGTCGTAGTTTCGACATTTCACCGTCGTAGTTTCGTTGTTTCACCACCGTAGTTTCACCGTCGTAGTTTCGATGTTTCACCGTCGTAGTTTCACCATCGTAGTTTCGACGTTTCACCGTCGTAGTTTCGTTGTTTCACCATCGTAGTTTCGACGTTTCACCATCGTAGTTTCACCGTCGTAGTTTCGACGTTTCACCGTTGTAGTTTCGACGTTTCACCATCGTAGTTTCACCATCGTTATTTCGACTTTTCACCATCGTAGTTTTCGTTGTTTCAACCTTTCATCATCGTAGTTTTTTTCACCATCGTTGTTTCGAATTTTTAAAAAAAAACGTTTTGTTTAGAAAGACTCATCTAAAATGTATTCCCAAAACCAACGCCAAGGGAATACGGATTGTAGCATCCAGATCATGTGACCTTTATATGTTCATTCATTCATTCATTCATTCATTCATTCATTCATTCATTCATTCATTCATTCATTCATTCATTCATTCATTCATTCATTCACTTTTCATTATTTCTCTCATTCATAAAGTTCTGTTAATGAACAAAAAATGCGAAATAGAAAAAAATATATGAACGAATAAACACGTTGAAAAAACGTGTACGTAGATTTTTTATTCTTATTCAACTATATGCAATAAATTCATTCAAGTGCACATTACTTCTTCAATATTACTCAATTATTTTTTTCTGGGGCCACTCGTAATCCCGACCACTCCGTCACTCCCTGGTCTTCATTGCAGGTGAGTCATATTTACATTGGTGTTTTTATTATAACTATTATCTTGTCACGACAGTGAAGTATGTTAATTAAGCCGTAATTTCACCCCTGGTTTTGCTCTTTACTATTCTTTAAATATAAGCACAAACAATAAATATAAATAAAAAATATCACGTATCGCAAAATCACCTAAAATATAAGAAAATCCTGATTAAAGACTAGAGTAAAAGTTATCGTCAAGATATGGTAAGAATCATTCACTGGCTCTATACTTGCATCAATATCTGGTGCTCTTGTTTCAACGTTACTGTTTTTGTGCTGGTGCCTGCGTTACAAATATTACAATTAGTCTATAGTATTGCTTAAAACTAAATAGAAAGTGGAGAGAGTTTGATGTTCAGAAATTAGAATGTGCCATTATCCGTGTCCGTCTCAGCTGTCGTCAGGGCTTGTTGTCGTTAAATAAATGGGTGTATATCCAGGGCGTGTATTTGGAGACATCCGTGTAGGCGCCAGGCTGGTTTGGTTCGGCACATCCCTCGTAGTTCTTGCCTCCCCAACTCGTTACACCTGTAATATGAAAATCGGCTTAATGGGAGTTTATCGTTGCAAAATTTAGTATCTGTAAGATATATTAGTAACTTTAGATCAGTACATATTGATCTGTCAAGCAGGCTTCGTGATGATTGATATACGACATTGTGTCACAGTGTCAGTCGTATCGCACTGCTGATTCAAGTAGGAAAGTTCTCAGTTACTTGCGGAGATGGGTGTGCTCGAGTACTGGTTAACCTTCAATGATCCCAAAAAAGAGTGGTAAGGTTAACTGATTTACCTGCACTTTATGGTTATAAATATTAGGCAATATGACAGTAAAATTATGTTGTTGTTTTTTTAAGTTCAGTTCAACTCCTATCTTCGGATATTAGTTAATTTTAAGACTGGTAATTCATTTCTAATCTAAATTTCAACAATCTCTTCATCGGAACTTACCGACAAGATACCATATTTTCTCGACGTAGCACTGTAGTGGCACTTCGCTGTCGCCCTGTAAAACAAACATTTACTATCACATGCATTATAAATTCAAACTTATTTACATGGAACTATTGTTTTTAAATAATAAAATAAATTGCATGAATATTTAACTAGTTGTAGCATTTAATTGGTGCTTTGCTATATATGTATTACGGTCAATCTCAAATAACTGAGTATGTCTAAATTGTGCTGTCTAAACATACAGACTGAGTGTGTCCAAATTGTGCTGTCTAAACTTACAGACTGAGAATGTCTAAATGCTGTCTAAACTTACAGACTGGGTATGTTTAAATTGTGCTGTCATTATTCAAAGACTGAGTATGTCTAGCATTTACGGGTCAGAAAACGGAAAATAAAGGTCAATCTTCATTGAAAACAAAAACGGACACTTTGAGCCAGTGTTTGATGTGCAGGACGTACAGTTGTCCAGGGGCCGTATTCATAAAGCTTCTAAGATTTATTTTCATCTAAGATATTCAAAATTTTCTTAACTTTTCATCTTAAATCCATATTTTCATCTAAGATTAAAACTATTTCTTAAGTGTTATTCAGAAAGCATCTTAGCGAATAAATCAACTAAGAATAGAACGTTTTTCCTCTCAACTGTAAGATAACTTTGAGGTGTATTAACTATTTCAGAAATTTCTTAAAACCTATAACTTGGTTTAAAGAAATGATACTTTGAGCACGATTTCAGAATACATGTGTCATTAGACTTTATCAACTGCTATTAAAGATCTACATTTTGTATTGATTTACCTTTATTCTTTATTTGTAGTTGACCTATTTATCCGTTATGTATACTTGACAGTTAAAGCGATTTGTCTGTCTGTCTCTCTGTCTGTCCGTCTGTCCGTCCGTCCGTCTGCCCGCCCGTCCTTCCGTTCGTCCATCCATCCGGCCGTCTATCTTTGTTCATTCGTTCGTTTGTTGTTTGAATATTTAGCAATATGTTTACGCCATCGAGGGCTAACAGGCAACCACTTTTTCCTTGGATCCTAGAAGGTCAACCAATACTCGAGCACGCCTATCTCTGCAAGTAACTGATAACTTTCCCATTTAAATCAGCGTTGTGAGGCAAATGACAATAAGGCGCAATGCCGTATATCAGTCAGTCATCACAGAGACTATGGCTTGGCGGTGTGTCACGGAGGGTCAAATAAGAAATTCGAGTAAGAAAAACGAGTGTCGAGTAAGAATGTCGAGTGAGCAAGTCGAGTAAGAAATCGAATGTCAAGTGAGAAAGTTAAGTGTCGAGTGAGAAAGTCAAGTGTTGAGTAAGAAAATTGAGTATTGAGTAAGAAAATCGAGTTTCGAGTAAGCAAATGGTTTTGGTTGTTACACACCCAATTAAAAGATAGGACATTTTTGTGATGACGGCCATCATCGAGAGTCTATCATTTGTATGAGATGAACAGGAGATCAAATCCATCATCAGTTCATCCATGTGGAATAGACAAATCTTACCCTCTTGGTCAAAATTGCAGTGAACTTGGCAGAGTCTCGTCTCTGCATATAAGTTTGACCAAAAGTGTTAAATTATTCTATCATACAAAATTCTAATGATAGATTTCTATATTCTTACTCGACACTCGACTTTGTTACTCGACATTCTACTTTCCTACTTGAAATTTATTTTATTACTCGACACTCGACTTTATTACTCGACACTCGACTTTGTTACTCGACACTCGACTTTGTTACTCGAAATTTATTTTATTACTCGACACTCAACTTTTTTATTCGACCCTCAATATTTTCTTTCTTGACACTCGACTGTCTTACGAAACACTCGATTCTTTTTAATCGATATTCGACTTCCTAACTCGACACTCGGCTTTCTTACTCGACGTTCTTACTCGACTGTCCTTACTTGACACTCAGTTGTCTTACTCGACAGTTGGAAAGCATATATCCCATTTACAAAGACTAGGCACTATTCTTGATATTAGAACGGAGCTTCAGGGCTTGTGTGCAGAAGTGATCAGGGTCATGAGTGTGTTCAGTGGTAGACTTGGGAACCGTAAACTAGAAATTAAAAATATATATTAAGAACTAGAATGTGTCCATGGTACACAGATGCCCCGCTGTATGCTGAATTTAAATCAGGATCATCAATCAATTAAAAATTAGTCACATTGCTATAAAAACTTTTTTTCAAAAAGGAATTAAATTAAAACTCTTTTTCGAAATTCGAGCTACCCGTTTAATCAGGATCATTAATCAATAAACTAGAAATGTGTCCATAGGACACGGATGCACCCACTTCCACTTTATCAAAATCACCATTTGTCACAACATCAAGACCCAAAACTCCGTAAATGTCCATTGCAGTTGGATGAACATACCCAGGCGCACAAGTTTACATGCTGATTAATAAATTCCCAAGGTTTCATCATTCTAGCACTAATAGTTTCATAGTTACATGCGACACAAACTTAACATTCCATATTTTCACAACATCAAGACCCATAACTCTGTAAATGTTCATTGCGGTTGGATGAAAATACCCAGGTGCACAAGTTTATATGCTGATTATTAATTTCCCAAGGTTTTATCATTCTAGATGTATGTAAAGTTTGGTGAGAATTGGACAAATACTTTTCAAGAATTAGATCATACAAAATCTTCGGGACGGACGGAGCATGTCAATTTGCATTTAAAGCATTTAACTCTTATTTCTCCCCTTCTTTAACACTTTTTGGTACTTAGATTGAAGTATGGCAGAAAATCTTGATTTAGAGGTGTTAAGCCAGTATTAATACAATAAAACCCCTGTAATGCGACCACTTAAAATAGTCCATTTGGACAACCGGAGAGATAGGTGGTAGCTTAATGCAGGTCAAAAGTCAAAAGAACTTTTGTTCTACATTAAGCTACCACCTGTCTGCTGTGGGTATTTTGAATACCCTGAAAATTCTGCTGTGGGTATTTTGACTACTTTGCCATTTTTGAGGTGTGGGTATTTTGACCGTGGGTATTTTGAGTGGTACCCGCAATAATCAGTTACACGGGTGTTATGCTAAAATATGACTATATATATGCAGTAATCGGTTACACGGGTGGGATATAATAACATTAAAAGTTTTATTGATAACAAACGTGCATTTTATTTCAAAATAATATTTTTGAAATCAGATGGCAAATAATCCGTATAACTTTTCAAATTAAGTTTCAAGATAATTGGTTTGATAAATCCATGCACTATCAATATGATATCAGAATTATATTTAAACGAGTGTAGTATCATGCTCAATATTGCAAGATGGTACAAGAATGTAATTTTTACCACTTGTCACTCACTCCTGCAGTACATTAGATTCGTTTCTTTTTATATAATAAAGATACTTAATATCTGATCAACTGAAAATCAGTTTACTAAGCTTCTGCCAAAATATCTATTATAGTAACACTATTTGTTATTTCTATAACACTGTTTGTTATTTCTATAACACTATTAGTGGCCCGGTATTCTGATAGTTGATGTTATGTCTATTATAGTAACTATAACACTATTAGTGGCCCCGTATTCTGATAGTTGATGTTATATCTATTATAGTAACACTATTTGTTATTTCTATAACACTATTAGTGGCCCGGTATTCTGATAGTTGATGTTATATCTATTATAGTAACTATAACACTATTAGTGGCCCTGTATTCTGATAGTTGATGTTATATCTATTATAGTAACTATAACACTATTAGTGGCCCCGTATTCTGATAGTTGATGTTATATCTATTATAGTAACTATAACACTATTAGTGGTCCCGTATTCTGATAGTTGATGTTATATCTATTATAGTAACTATAACACTATTAGTGGCCCCGTATTCTGATAGTTGATGTTATATCTATTATAGTAACACTATTTGTTATTTCTATAACACTATTAGTGGCCCTGTATTCTGATAGTTGATGTCATATCTATTATAGTAACACTATTTGTTATTTCTATAACACTATTAGTGGCCCGGTATTCTGATAGTTGATGTTATATCTATTATAGTAACACTATTTGTTATTTCTATAACACTATTAGTGGCCCGGTATTCTGATAGTTGGTGTTATTATCTTGTTAACAACGTAGACCCCGTTTCCATGGTTAAACGTTTTTATATGATATTTAAGATTTAACTTAAAACAAAACTGTCAGGATTAGCGACACACACATACTCACTTGAATATACATTTATGTTATATATTTATCATTTTATAGATATGTGTATTAACAACTTATCAAAGGTTATCTTTGTCAAGTATTTGTGTTCATTGGGACCGAGACTATTTTTATTTTCATGTTGGAACCAGATCCAGCACCTTGATAGTGTTGCTGCCCAAACTGGTAACAATCATCCTTGAGTGTGATCTATCATAACACACTGACTGAGGACAACTAATACCATGTGACATGCTGGCTATCACACCAAGTTTATTCCCGCTCGGTCCAATCTGTATAACATTGTGTGAACTATAACCACATACCAGCACACTCCCACTCCCATCTGTACATACTCCCATCACTCCCGATAACTCTGGATCAGTGAACCGTGACAGTACTCCCCCCTGTCTGTCCAGGGTGATGACACCTTTGTTGTAATCTGCGACATAAACAATGTTGCCGTCATCACTTATAGCGATATGTCTGCTGTCCGAGAATATATCTCCACCTGATTGATCCTTACTGATCGTTCTTATAGGTGTCCCGGATGTATCATGTACATAAACATGGTTGTCCCAATCTGATACAAACATCTCACCGCGACTGAACGCCAGGCCGTAACAACCATGATTCATCTGTATCGTCCTGGTCAGTGTCATCTTACTCCCCATGGAGACGACCTGTATGGTCCTGTTGTCCAGGGTCACGGCGGCTTCCTGTGGACCTATCTCACATACTGCTCTAGGCCAGGCAGGCAGATCACACTGATCTATCTCTTTGTACGTTGTACCGTGAAGCTGCTTCAGCTCATTGTTATTCCAACCTATCAGTAAAATATTACCTGACGTCATGATACAGAAACCCTCTATATAACTGTCACATTCGTCACCGCTGATCTTTACATTATAACAGTTTGTATTTGTAACTTTGTACGGGGTAGACGGTTTTGTCACTTGATGCAAGTTACTATTTGACTGTTCAATAAGTTTTCCAAGTGTGTTCAGCTTGTTCAGGAATATTTCTATTGAGCGATTTTCTTCGAAGTCAATCTTTACATTTTGCGACGATTTTTCTTCTTCTCTGCGTAGTTTTTCTGTCTCAGACAGTTTCTGTTGTCCTTTCTTCAGGCACACGAATTGTTGTGATTGATTATTCTCCGCTGATTCCAGTTTCTGCTGACATGACTCAACGTCTTTAAGCGCGGTGTTCATGGCTTCTAAGGTTTTATTTATTTTGTTGGTAAGAGCTTTAATATTTGATTCAAATTCGTTAATTGTTGCTTTCTCCAATCGATCAAGGGTTGTATTAACCTTTTGCCTAAAGTCTTTGATCTTGATCAAAGCGGCGGCTCTGTCCTGGCCGACACGTTCGATACCGTTTTGTCGAGTTTTAACAAAATCTTTCAAACAAAGCATAACTTTTGTGAGATCTGTCTTGAGCCGGGTAACATCACCTTCGTTATAAATGTTGTCTATTTCTTGGGGAATGTAGACCACATCTATACACGACCTGAAAATCGTTAAATATATAATGATCAATTGTTTTGTAAAAGAAAATTAAAATGTAAACGTGTTTTAAATTGCATCGTTCAGATCCACATAGCAAAACATATATATACAAAACAAAACATGCCAATACATGTGTATACAGAACCTATAAAATACTGTAATTGCTGTAACTTTGGATTGTTTCCCTATATTAGTATTTTAAAATCATTAACCCGAGGGTCACAGGTTACAGAGAATGACAATTTGAGAAAAAAACTTAAATTCAAAATATCAAAAGAATTTTGCAAGATACATTTGGTTGTTTACCAATATCAATGATGTAGATATGTGTCAAATTTTGGACCCAACAAATACCCCTCCCCGCACATCTCGACTTTATATCTACCATGATATTTAATAGACAATAGTAAATATCAATTACCGTGTTCCTAAAAGTATGCATACATTTTTTATTTACTATTGGTTCGATCTTTCAAACAGTTTCGCTTTTTGAATTTATTATAAATATTGAAATTTCTGATTATTTACTTACTGACTGACCCACTCATTGACAACTCACTCACTCACTGATTCATTCACCCACTCACTCAATGACTCACTCACTCATTCACTGATTCATTCAATCACTCACTCAATGACTCATTCACTCACTCACTCACTCACTGATTCATTCAATCACTCACTCAATGACTCACTCACTCACCCACTGATCTATTCAATGACTCACTCAATGACTCACTCACTCACTCACTGATTCATTCAATCACTCACTCACTTACTTATTCACTTAATGACATACTCAATCACTCACTCACCCATTCACTCAATGACACACTCACTTTCTCACTCACTCACTCAATGACATACTCAATCAATCACTCACTGATTCATTCAATCACTCACTCACTCATTCACTTAATGACATACTCACTCACTCACCAAATGACTCACTCACTCACTCACTCACTCACTCACTCACTCACTCACTCACTCACTTACTGACTCACTCAATTACACACTCATTCACTCACTCAATGACACACTCACTCATTCACTCAAATGACTCACTCATTCATTCATTCACTCATTCACTCATATACTGGTTATTCAAACTAATGGAGTTAGATATTTTAAAGTGTTGTCAAAAATGACCTCAAATATGCCAAAAAGGATGAGTGTTCATTATTTATAAGAGCTTTGTACTATTCACAACTAGATAAACTATATAAGAGACTGCACACATTCTGTGATACTTCAGTTGCATATTTGCATTTATAAAACAATCTAACTTGAGTATTTAAGCGTGTCAAATACGTATTCTATTGATACAATTTGATATAGTTCGCGGTGTTCCTACTCGATTTTTTGACATCTTGCGTAAGTTATCAATATTCTGTACCCTTATACAATGAAGTCTCAGTTTTCGTTTTAGCTTTGTTTTGTTAATATAGTACCGCAGTTTATCATTAATACCGCCCCCCAGCGGTACGTATTTTTCGGACAATATTCCCATCATATAAAATGGTAAATATTATTTGAAAATTGTTTTGATAACATTTATACATTATTACTTTATTTCCTGTAATATATATATATATATTATATATACAGAAAAAAAAATTGTGTTACCTTTACATCTGATTTTTACGAAGGGGTTTATATAAACACGGGTTAAAACCGCTTTTGATTGTGCAAAAATGCTCTGGTACAAGTTCTTTTTTCATAAATTCACACACTGTGCAGTTTGAGCTTATGGTTTTCGAGAAGAAGTCAAAAATGTGAATTGTTTACGGACGGACGACAACGGACAAAGGCAATCGCAAAAGGTCACTTGAGACAAAATCGCAGGTGACCTAATAAGTTATGTCAATTTCATTTTTATGGTTAAATGAATCCCCGTGAGACTGTTTCAGGGCGCTAAAGGAGTGGTGGTAATACTAGTGATTGGACAACTGTGTCAATGGCGTGGCGTAAACAATAACAATTTACTTATTAGATTATCAAGGTATATGTCCATTGTTCGTGATTCAATTCACTCTGTATGTAAGCGTTATGTTATTGTACATTAGAGCGTTAGCCTGGAATGTAACTTCTAGTTGGTGCCGTAGACTACTAGAATATGTTGTATTTGTACACCGTAGCACACATTCAGTATACACTATTTATTCCCGTCATGTTTTACTTTCTAGTCGGTGATTCTCCAATGTATAATATAATGTTTAAAACCTAACACTGTCGACTAGGGATGGGGTCCCAACCCCTCCTGGATTCCTGAAATATTGCTTATAGACAGTTTATTGTCTTGGACCCCCACCTTCAAAATTGTGCTTCCCATCTGACCAGATAGCCCTGGTCCGCCTATGCATAAGGAGCTTAGCTGATTTCTCTGCCATAAACGTTAAATGTTAAAGTTATCAAATCCAATCTTTTACAGGTAAATTATTAGTATAACATCTATAACTATACGATTAAAAGTGCATACCTGTGTTTAACGGCCATACAGGCGTGACATCCGATCTCGTCGTCGTTCTGGCAGTACATATCAAGAATTTTAGTCGGATGTAGTGGACATCTGTCCGTCGGCACAGACACTAAACTCCTAGATATGCTGGTCGGGAACTCTGCCCTTCCCAGTATTTTATGACCTTCCATAAATGGCGCATCGTGAACGTCAACACACGTACTACAATAAAAATCCTGGCACTCGACGCAATACTTTATAGCTTCCGTGGTTCTTTTCTTTTTCGTGCATGTCGAACAAATAAAATCAAACAGTTCATCTGACGCCCCCTGAATTGAACGCGTCTTATTTCCTGAAGTCGCCATTTTACTCCACTCTGTTTGGCTGACACCCAGTGTGTGTTGTCTCGTTATCGTAAACAGATAATGTCTTTGTGATATATGTTGACCTGGTTTTAGTTGAGTGAAAACGAAAGTAGATTATGTTAAACCTAGTAGTTAGAATGCATATAATAGTTTATCTGGTATATGATTTATACAACTGATATAATAATTACAATATTAGTTTCATGATACCAATGACGTTATGTTGGATTAGAGGTGCAAACGCTGATTTAACTAAATAAAATGTTGCAATTAACCGTAGTATCAATTATCGCTCTCCAAGAAGGACAGCTCTTGTTGTATAACTATGATATGTTATACTGTGTTAACTCCCTTTATAGTTTTGGCCATCACATCAAAATGCGATCATAGACTGTTGGTTGAACGAATACTGACTTCCAATATGCTGCATGTTTCCATAACCATTTATATTAGGTCATATTATACAACGTGTATTTCTGGAAGTTTTTATTCACTTTCACCATTGTGCACTATATGCCCTTATCCACAGAGGTTTTTTTATGAAAAAGTCTGCAATATTCTCTCTTCAAGACCTGGTTTGTTTTCTAAGACAATAGGCGTAAAACCCTATCTCTGGATCTAACTAATGGTTTCGTCTTTGTGGAATAGATGACTTCAAGCGATTTGTTGTCTGTCACCAAGTCATACTTCGTCTCATACAAATATATGCGCGGTTTATTGCTGCCATCTTAAATTATAAACATAATGACATTTGGTTTTGCTGTATTAATTCCAACCGTCAATTCATAACAAAATGACGCCGGTCATGTTACGTTTAGACGTTGTTGCAATTTATTCGCGGATTCGGAAAATAAAACGATATGTTTACTTGATAAAATAAATGTATAAATGTATCAATAAACTACATAACCAGTAAACTCTACTCTAACGGTATTTTAATTCAATAACACTGGTACAGTTGTAATATTAAGCATAAGTTGTGGCCATCTGGTTCATATCTACTGCATGTTTTGCAACTCGCTATTATCTCCAATATTTAAATAGACCTGACCCAAGGAATAATGCTAATACTTTGATGTAAATATAATCTCAATTATATCCGTAGACGTTTAGAAATTCCCTGGCATCACCAATTAAACCCAAGCAAGCAGTTAAGTTTAAACTTGGATTTATACAGCCGATCTTGTTATATACCAACATAGCCAGTAGTCATAGCTATGGTTTATGATTCCGGAGATCCGGCTTCAAATCTTGTGAGAAGAATTCTGTAGATTATTTTGTTCATTTTCCTGCCAACACAATTTTACCCTACAGTGCTCCATAAACGGCTTCCCATATCCAAAATAATAGGTTCCAATAAAGTGGGGAAACATCCATTTTTATGTGCATTTATACCTTTGCACATATCCAGCAACCGTTCAAATATCGAGTGATAACGCAATTAGCTGATTGAATCTGCAATGTTATGATTATTTCCATCAGCTGGGAAGCTAGTTTGTATATAAGAATTACCGATCAGTAAATATAGATTTAAAACACGATTTATTCACGTTGATTGGCTATAATTATAAATGTATCGAAAGCCACGAGCATTCACGAAAATGTTTGTTATTCATAAACAAGTTGTCTTTTGTTTTTTATCTTCAGATACTGGATATGCCGCTTTAAGAGGAGAAACACAAATGTCGGAAAACCAGAGAAAGAGTCGCGAGAATTGCGCGTTAGGATTCCTGTTGAGAGAGCAAATGTCAGGCCTTGTTAGCTCAGTCGGTAGAGCGTCTGGCTATCAATCCATGGGTAATGAGCTCGAATCCCGCACGGCCACAGTCTGCGTGATAATTGATAGCACGAATACTAGTTCCAGGATCCCAGGAAGGAGTAGTTATGTTAACAGATCGTCTATTAGTTCTCGATGAATTATACATGACAGCCAAATATTCAAACAAATTCACGAACTATCTAACAACTGAATTGATTACATGAATCATTCTCATACACTACAGTCAGTCCCATACACTACAGTCAGTCTCATACACTACAGTCAATCCCATACACTACAGTCAGTCTGATACACTACAGTCAGTTTCATACACTACAGTCAGTCCCATACATTACAGTCAATCCCATACACTACAGTCAGTCCCATACACTACAGTTAGTCCCATACACTACAGTCAGTCTCATACACTTCAGTCAGTCCCATGCACTACAGTCGGTTTCATACACTACAGTCGGTTCCATACACAACAGTCAGTCGCATACACTACAGTCAGTATCATGCACTACAGTCAGTTCCATGCACTACAGTCAGTCCCATGCACTACAGCCAGTCCCATGCACTACAGTCAGTCTCATACACTACAGTCAGTTCCATACACTACAGTCAGTCTCATACACTACAGTCAGTCCCATACACTACAGTCAGTCTCATATACTACAGTCAGTTCCATACACTACAGTCAGTCTCATACACTACAGTCAGTTCCATACACTACAGTCAGTCACATACACTACAGTCAGTCTCATACACTACAGTCGGTTCCATACACTACAGTCAGTTCCATACACTACAGTCAGTTCCATACACTACAGTCAGTTCCATACACTACAGTCAGTTCCATACCCTACAGTCAGTCGTATACACTACAGTCAGTTCCATACACTACAGTCAGTCTCAAACACTACAGTCGGTTCCATACACTACAGTCAGTCTCATACACTACAGTCAGTTCCATACACTACAGTCAGTTCCATACACTACAGTCAGTCTCATACACTACAGTCAGTTCCATACACTACAGTCAGTCTCATACAATACAGTCAGTTCCATACACTACAGTCAGTCTCAAACACTACAGTCGGTTCCATACACTACAGTCAGTCTCATACACTACAGTCGGTTCCATACACTACAGTCGGTTCCATTCACTACAGTCAGTCTCATACACTACAGTCAGTTCCATACACTACAGTCAGTTCCATACACTACAGTCAGTCTCATACATTACAGTCAGTATCATACACTACAGTCAGTTCCATACACTACAGTCATTCCAATACACTACAGTCAGTCTCATACACTAAAGTCAGTTCCATACACTACAGTCAGTCTCATACACTACAGTCAGTTCCATACACTACAGTCAGTCCCAGTTTTGTATAATTGTCTTAGTTACAACCGTCGCTTATTGAACTCATTTGATATCACGGATACAATGGCCATATACATAAGATAATTAGAAAAAATTAGCAAAAATTACAAAACTATATACTAAAATACATGTACATGCCTGTATAATTTATAAATAAAAATAAATATTCATTATTATTCTTCATTTTCAACATCTTAGCTCAACAGAGTTATTCCCGTAGCAAACTTCGTCAACGTTTGTCGTCATTTTTAAAAATAAACTTCTCCAAAACCACCTTATTGGAAGTTGATCACAATGGTCCTCGGTAGATGTAAAAACTTTCAATATGAACATGTCTGGGAGACTTGCAGCTTTTCTCGGATGCATATTTGAATGCTTGCTCAATGACTTGATTACACCAAGTCCATCATCTGCTTAGCCCGTACCACCACTCACCCAAAATTCTGAATTACTTTGACTCTGGTGATAGATTTATTAAAGAGTAGATCCGCCATTAGAAACGGTCTATGTATGTAATTTACCATCAAGAGTGTAGCAGTATAATTGTAAACTACAGTTTTGATATTTGCCAATGTTGGTCAAATTTTACGGACGTTATGACCATTTTTAGCTCTTATGTTACTATTAATTCTGTAAACTGATAAGCGTCAATAAAAAAAGTTTACATCACTGACCTTGACCTATTTAATGGACTTGGTTAATACTTGCA
The DNA here is from genome assembly GCA_029582155.1 of Panopea generosa. Lineage (NCBI taxonomy): Eukaryota > Metazoa > Mollusca > Bivalvia > Adapedonta > Hiatellidae > Panopea > Panopea generosa. The sequence goes on along the minus strand of CM055895.1, from coordinate 2,536,563 downwards.
TTGTCCAGTTAAAGTTTTATGTTTATCTCAGTTTTGTTTTCTGTTTCTGAACAAACTACTTACAATCTAGTGACTAAACTTCACAAGAACATTTATTAATGGACTTTTATAAAGACGAGCGTCTGCACCCGCCCGCGGTGCTCTTGTTTATGCATATAGATATGCATATATCTGAGAGGCATATATACATCGCGGTGTCCGTTCGTCCATTAATCCATCCTAGATATGTCCGGTCTGTAACCATGTCATCCATGTGTGACATGGTTAAAATTTAAAAACTTAGCACAAATGACCAACTGATCATGACGACGTATCACGCGTTAGACACAGACCTGCACCTCACCGGTCAAGGTCACACTTTGAGTCTGTTCGCCAACACTGAGAAGCTATTGAGAATGTCGTGTCCGGTTTGTAACTTTATCATACATGGATGAAATTCAAAATCACATGTCTCAATTGATCCATATGCCAGCACGACGTGACACGTTAAGTCTGTTTGAGGTTTTGTGTCTGATCTATGACTGTTTTACATGGAGGGATTTCAAAATAAATTGGCACAAGTTATCAATATGTCAAGACGATGCGTCACGTGCAATACCCAGATTTCGCAGTCAAACAAAGTCAAGGTCACATTTTTTTCTTCTTTAAATCCCTACTTTTGGAATATATTGTTATTTTCGCAGAACACTTAGGGCACATACCAGAAACATTTCTTGTTTTAACATACATGTACCTTATATATATTTTTTTCTCAATAAACCATTTAATATACACAACATATTGGTATAACTAAAAACCATATTTTCATCATGAAAACTTACTAGAATGCAGCAGTTTGGTGTTTGTGGTATTAGTATTCCTACATTCAACGGTACCGCAGCCCTTCCCTAATTGAAACACTTCTGGGCGTATGCAACAGCAATTCCAGCTTTAGTACATTAAATACGTAGATTTTTTAAAAAAAGTCCTCAGATGCTCATAAATGCATGCATCTGTTAAAGCCTATGAAAGTGATGTGTTATTGCAGTATATGCTACGATATTTTTTTTTTCATTCTGCCAGCAGAACAGCAGAAAAGCAGAATGATTTTTTTTTCATTCTGCCAGCAGAACAGCAGAATGAAAATTGGTCTAAAATGAAAGTTGTTTTTTTATCACTTATTTTAGTGCAGTTACACACATGAACATACCGGAAGTCTTTAGAAATGTTTTTTTTTTACAAACAATCACTACCCGAAGGTTAAAGAGTCACTTTTTCTCATTTCACCAAAAGGATAATACTCATTTTATCACCGAATTTAACTTCAAACTAACAATTATTAGGCGAGTTCAAGTCCATGTACCATTTTACACAATTTTTGTTCATACTGTGTTCAGCTAAAATCACAAACGATACTTGTACACGTGCTCAACCCGTTCCAGAAAAATGAAAATGAGAGTTTTTCATCATTTCACCTTGGATTCGCATTGTAAAACATTTTTGCCTGACGTATTTTGCTCGCCAACTACTTTATCTAACTTTTATGTTCATTCTTGATCAACGGAAATTGTCCGCTGATATAAGCGTAACACGACGTTAACGTTAAAATTGTATAAAATGTAATATGACGTTTTTACTCATGTATTTCGTATCATTTATTTTACAAGAAAATAGCCGAATATCGGAAAATCAATTACTGCAATGGAATCATAATTTTCTGCTGATAGTAAATGGATCATAACCAAGATATTACTGTACCTACGTTAACTATGAGAATACAGTATACCATGTACATAACTAGCGGCGTCCATAGGTTTTCGCCGTATTGAAAGAACGTCAAACTGTCGTTGTAAATATTTGATAGACGACATCCGAAATGCTTGATACGAGGTGTAAATGATTTTCCAAATTTTTCAATATTTTAGGACACTAACAGAAATTAAATTTACTCGTAAAAATATTATTTAAAAGGCAATATTCTGTGTTAAAAATATAGTAAATATGGCCAAAATATGAGGACAGACGTTATTTTTTGGTAAAAATGATAAGTGGTGGCAAATCATAGAGGACATTTTAGATACGAAATCTGTACCATTCAAACAAAGTGAAAATAATTTATTCCACATAAATATGTTCTACTGAAATTTTACTTTAGCATGATATGATTTTAAAATTTATATGTTCGCGATTTTTTCTAAAATAATTAAATTAATCAAATACGCTTCAATTATTTCTTTTAAATAATGTTGGCGGACAACACCTTAAAAATGTAATATCTCATAATCGCATTATTAAAAATGTCATCAAGTACCATATAATAAAACTATGAATATATATACACATATGTTTAATGCAATACTAACCATTATTTTTCATCTTGACTGTTCATTATGCCTTTATTGACGAGTTGTTTGTTTTTCGGGACATTTAGCATACTGTATGCGTAATGAACCGCGTGTTTCGTAATGGTCTTTAAGTTTGTTGTAATAAAAACACGTCTGTAACCGGAAATTATGTCACTTTCTCCAGTGAATAGATCCCCATACAGATGTAATCGAGACTTCGTCCCTCAAACATACTGGCAATGCATTACTGACGAGACGTTGAATGGGGCACTTGTTGACAACCCCGAGGACGAAAAAATCTTTGAAGAGGAAGGTATTCAAACAGTATTTGTACAGTACTTTAAAGACACCCCATTTGACTCTCTCTCTCTCTCCCTCCCTCCCTCCCTCCCTCTCTCTCTCTCTCTCTCCCTCCCTCCCTCCCTCCCTCTCTCTCTCTCTCTCTCTCTCTCTCTCTCTCTCTCTCTCTCTCTCTCTCAATAAATAGAGAAATGAAGACTATGGCGAGTGCGCCTAGCTACAATGCAAAACATAGATACCATATAAAGACCTCTGCCAAACCAATAAATTTGGTGTCGACCATGACTTATATACTATGAAATTACATGCAACACATCTGGACAGGGTGGACAAACATACATGAACTGAAAGCTTTATATGAGTAGGATTCAGTTAAGGATTCATGACTACTATATATATATATGAGTGGAACTCTGAAGTTATACGTGAAACTTGAGTAAAATGAGTTCTATTTTCTAAATATGAGGAAAACCATTTTATCGTATTTCTGCTTAACTTGTACATTTTCAATTTTTGAACAAGTACGTCATGGTCAACTAAGTCGTCGAGGTTGACAAACAGTAAAATGTAGGTTTCCCTTCTTTCATTTGGGACCCTTTATGAATGACAAGCCTTCAAACTTTTATTATTTACTAAAGAGTAAAGAACAAAAATCAATGGTGGGGTTACACCTATAACTTGATTTATCATTTTTCGGTCCCTTTTTGTGAATTGGGTCATTTTTGCTAATTTAAATAATTTAGGAAATGTATTGGTGTCTAAACTACTATTAAATATCTTTGTTAGTATTTGAGCTACAATATAGGCTGACATTTTAAGAAACTTGGCACTCAGGCCATCTGATCCTGTAGATTTTGCTATGTCGAGAAGATGTAGTTGATTTTCAACAAATGAAGGTGATATTGCTGTTATTTGAAATTGCCCAAAATTAATTTACTTATCAGAATTAATATTTATCAGATGGATATCACAGATATTCACACTTTCACGTGAAACACATTTGTTCGGTTATATTATAATAATAAAGTATATATTATAAATTATTAACATGAATTATATGTACACATGTTATTACTTTAGACAAGAACATTAGACTCTACATTAGAAAACATTATGATCTTAAATTATCGGATAAACATGACATAATATTTATCAGATGGATATCACAGATATTCACACTTTCACGTGAAACACATTTGTTCGGTTATATTATAATAATAAAGTATATATTATAAATTATTTACATGAATTATATGTACACATGTTATTACTTTAGACAAGAACATTAGACTCTACATTAGAAAACATTATGATCTTAAATTATCGGATAAACATGACACATCGAACTGTGATTGGTTAAAAAAATAAACATATGTCGGCAGTTAATATAATATTAAAAATGTAATTTTGTAATGTCAGTAGTTTACAAGAAAATACATATACATTTTTTTTATAGATGATCAAAGCAAATGGAATACAGAAAACATTTAGATGCTATATAGAACCTGCTTGCCAAACTCATTTTAATGGATCTAATCATTGGGCGACGAGTTTTAAAACCACTTCCGACAGAGAATTTATATATTATATGGACAGTTCAGGAGAAAGTTTGAAAGACATAACATTGATCGTAAAAAAATCAACTGTAATAAATATACGCAACGCTTAATGATAAATTTATTAACGTTAAAATCCCAAGAGTTCAAAAACAGACGAAATTTTCGACTGTGGATTATTTGCGATTGCGAATGTAGTAGAAGTTTGTCATTCATTGCTTTCATTTAATTTTCGAAACATATATATTGTACAAGCAATGCGCAAGCATTTTATTAATTGCTTTGAAAGTGATAAAATGACACCTTTTCAAAAGGAACACAAGCGCGGAAGAAATTTAAGTCTTTCGTGCTTCAACCCCAAAGTTATTAATATACAATTACGGTGCCACTGCAGAATGCCAAATTTTGTAGACAGTCTCATTTAATGTCAAAATCTTAAATGTAAGCAATAGTAACATTATCATGTGTTAATAAAATAACTTGAAATTATGACATTGTCCGTCCTGTTTAAAGGAAAATAAGATATAAATATTTCAATAGTTAAACTATTGCATCAGATTATTCGTAACACCCATATTAATGAACTTTCATGTTGTATATATTATACGCCCTGTTTTGTATAATTTCTTTGTATCTGATTTCCTTTATATTTTGTAACATGTTATATCATTTTGTTAAAATGTTCACATATGAATCGTAAAGGTGTTGTATTATCTATACATATGTTCATAACTCATGATTACTCTTAAGCATATTCTATGTCGTAGTTACTTCCCTTTACTTAGAATAAGAAAAACTCTTATAATTTGCCTCTATAATTACATACGTTTCCATACCATGAATCACATGCTACTTTGATACTGAGCATTAAACATCTTAGTTAGAGCACACGCCTTGTCGTTTATTTTAGTTCCATTACTTCAGTATTATTATTATGCGTTCCCGTGTATACCAAAAACACAACAAAAGGTAAGCCTTCTATATACAGCATAGTAGCTGCACACAACTTTATATTTTATTTTCGTTCAACTTTTGTTATAAAGTTTTATTACTTATTGTAAATATTGTCTAATTCTTACAACATGCGGTAAATACGCCACACCGATCAAATCGCTATTCCTCAGTATCGGGCAAAATAAACAATTATACGTTATTGATTTTGCTATTACTTTGATTGTTATAGATTCAGTATATCACAAAATGTTTAAGAATTGATTAAAACCATGGTTAGTTAAAAAGAATATACTTTAAATAGCCATTCAAACTCAGCTGGAATTAGCAAAAAACGGCAAACAATCGTCAAAAATCGTCATTTTAAGGCGTTATTTTATTGTTTTCATATATCTTCTTGGTACATACGCCAAGGGCAATACATAGTTTTTGGGATTTAGGGCATCTAAACACCATAAACACTATTATACACGCCGCACTTTTCCCCTCGGCCTGAAAAGTGGCCGATCAGTCGAAACCTGGCCGGGTTTTAATAGTACCCCTTTTTTCACGACCGACTTTTTTTCATGTTACACCGGCTAAATATAATTAACATATAAAGTAATATACCGTTAAAGTATTTTTCAATATAGTATAAATATTGTTTCTTTTGTTGTGGGGTATTAATCTGATCAATATAAAACTCTTAAATAAAAAATAAAGATCTCATTGTAACGAGAAAATATTTAGTTTCGGCTGTCTTCTATTGTTTCCCTTATAAAATCAATTTTAGTCCAATATGGTGAAGAGAGGATAATTTTGCAGACGATTAGGGGAAGAAATTTGAAAAATGTCGAAAGGAAAGGCAATTGTATGTTTATTTCTTATAGCCAATATTATCCTTAGTCACAAATTAAAACATAAAATACGTTTTATCAGCATGAATAACAGTATTTTAATCCAGATCGTATAAAGTGTTCAAAATTGTTTGATGACTGGCCACTTTTGAAAGTTGTGTCATCTCTATTTTCAATTTTTTTTCATAAACGAATCACGACATTATATGTCTTGACACACTAAATAAAACCTTCAATAGGGCAATTTGACCATAAGTCAGACAGGTTTGTTTTTGTTTTAGATTTACAAGAATGTGTATAGATTTTACCATGCAGATAATTTGATCAATTTGATATGCGAAAGTGTTGGTGATTTCTTACTGTTGGCTACAAGCAAAACACCAGTAATGCTCATAACACAGCATTCATTCATGTTAGCACCTCTGAGATATACCTGCTCGCATGGAGTGTCAAAGCCCAATGGTCTATCAGAGTGAGATGGGGTTTGAAGTAGCAATTTCCCATTTAGTTTAAACATATTTTATTGCCATAAATACACAATTGGGTCGGGTCACAAGTTCTTACAACGTTAGTTACGACCCTTCCCTAAATACAATGTTACATAAAATTAATGCATGGCTAAAATGTTGTTAGAAAGTTATACTTTTATAAACAAATGCAATGCTTAAGCGAAAACAAACATATTATCTGAATAGTATACAATATACATGTAAACAATGGAAGAATAAGTAAAGTGCGAAATGCTTAGTATATTGATCAAGCAGAGGATAAACAGTAATTTGAAAAGATAAAAGTGGAAAGATAGAAGAGAAGATATGTGCATGTTCATGTCAACCAAACATCATTGTTCTGTAATTTAACATTAATCAATAGGCGGTATATGTGGTCAAAAGCATCCACTCTCTTTAATAAACTTATGAACGCATCTAATTAAATGTTCATTATGTTCTTTCTTTAATTCAGTGTTTCCATACAAGATAATGTTTATATTAAGCGGGTGAAAGTTCCTGTAAGTGAACTATCATCCGCAAATAATCGAACGATACTTAGCAAATTTCCACTTAATAAGGAAGTGGGGTGAAACCCCCCCAAAAGGCAACTTTAGACAATCTTTATTCATTAATTTTTTTAGACTGTCTTGCTTCAGCACACCCATGTCTGGAAATCATCATTGCAGTTTAAAAGTTAATTTAAAACAACTTTTTTTTATAAATTAACTATTAAAGCTATCCAAATACAAGTTGATGGTGTGTGGCCTCCCTGAAAGAGCCTTCGAATGTAAAGAAGCCTTGAAGGAATCCACAGTTGTAAATGCCCTGATTGCAGGGATGCTCCAAGTGATGATTGTTCTGGGAAGAAAGCTATGTTTGTAAACATCAGTTCTGTCAGGGATTTATCTGAATCTGTTATGGGAGGATCCTCTGCTGACAAAAATAATCTCTGAAGTCATGGTGTCTGTTTGCACCACCATTTTTCTGTTACATTATATGCACCCTTGTGTAAACTCATTAGATTCTCTGGCTTTTCCATAATCGTAAATATGCTGAATGTGTTTGTGCAAGCTTGTTATGCTTTTCCAAACTGTGACCATGTATTTGTGCATTAATTACTCCTTGATAATTCGGACTGAAATGATAACAAGTTCTTAATGTTATAAACAACATCGCTTTTAATTGATTTACACCAACAAACAATGGTCTGTCATATTTATCACACATAATCGTGTGTTTGTTTACAGTACTTAGACCGGAAACAGTATTACCAAATAATATAGGGCAGTGCACCTTGGGATATTTATAATGGGGTTCCGCATATATTGCGTTTTCATTCCATGGGTTCTTGCTACCACATTATAACTGGAACTGAGTGTAATTAGATTAAAACCATATTAGAATATATCATAATAATATAATTGGTAATAAATGTATAAAAACATCAATACAGAAAGGGATATTTGCACTTAGTAATGACTAAAAACAGCATAAAATAAAATAAGCATTACGTTGTAGGAATACCAATAGATACCGGGATCAAACAATACAGGATACCAACATATAGTCACGATCTGCAAGTTTTCAGTTTCCGGTTTCATTTTCAACATAGTCGCTTGTGATTCTGAACAAATATTCTGCCCCTGAATTACTTAGATTGAATGAGGCAAGTAAACTACCAGATTAGCTACAATTTTAGCACTCGTCCTGCAGGACAAATGATGTGTAAATCTTTTCTCACCCTGCCCAATTTCCATTTGTAAATACAATACGATGAGTGGAATTTTTATTCCCAGATAAGTCGCTCCAACCTCAATCAGCCTCTCTGCTATCTTTTTCTGCAACCTCTCGTACACTAAATTTGTAAAACACAAATGTATTATTTTTCAATATTTGTTCTAACATACTAGTAAGTATTTACAATAGTTATTGTTGTAGCTCAATATGTAATAGCAAAAGTGTATATTAATATGTATAATTTGTGTATTTCCATACAAAACGTCTGACATAGACCCAGCTTAAATTACTAACTCTCAGAAGTGTACTTGTACTGTGAAATTGACAGATTAGTTACTGTTCAATCTTTACAAATTTAGTGTTATCACATAAGTTCAATATTGTTTGCTCTCTAAATAATAACTAATTATTTCTATAGAATATAATTACGATTGTATATCCAATGCTTGCCATCTTCGTATGTAATTAATCTATAAGGAGAGGAACTCATTTAGTTAATTTTATCGTTCCAATCCTTTTCACATTGTATACATGCTTGTCAATTGTTTTACAAAGATGTACTTATGAAATAAATATGTTTAAAGTAACACATCCACGTTTAAACTTTTTAAAAAAGTTTTTCAATTGAGTTGTGAGCACAATTCCCATACATAAATATATGGTCAGTGAGCTGTATATGTGCTAACAAACTCTATCCAGAACGCTTTAGAATTATAAAAAAAGATGTCCAAATAATAAAGCGTGACAAACGCTTTATAAATTATTTTTAAATTGCCGAGGATTCCAACTTGGCTTCAAATTGAATTGTGCGAGTCGTATTAAAAAACTTCACGTTTTAGTGCGTAGTGTACTTTACCTGCCTTGAAAGTCATTTTGACAATTTTTTTTGACTCGGGTGAGTTACACGCTTGTTTTATAAAGTGTTAGTCACGCATTATAATTTGGGCATCATTTTGTTCGGGATTGTGTTTATATGCTCATATACAGCTAATTGATCATATGTTTGTATGGGAAATGTGCTCATAACTCAATTAAAATTTTTTTTTTAAAAGTTCAAACGTGGATGTGTTGCTTTAAACCAAAGGATATAATTTAAGGCAATTGAATTGCTACTACAAATATATATATATATATATAAATAACATACCACAGTGTGAATGTAACCTGTTATGGGAGAAACGTATATAAGCAGGTTGGTTAGCTCAGACATTAGATCATTTGCCTTGTAAGTGAATGGTCCCAGGTGCAAGTTAATGTAAAGTTTATGTAAATTTCTGTACACTGTTTAGATGCTCATGTTATCTTTCAGGTTGTGAGGATACAATGTCCTGAAAAGGGTACTAAGAGGATCGATACCAAAGGAAATGAGAGCATAGCTGAATTTCTCAATAAGGTAAAGTATCATTGCCCATTTTAAGCTCAACTTTGAAGAAAAATAGAAGCTATTGTACTCGCCAGCCATGATGTCAGATTAAAATCTTACATCAAAGTTTTATAACAAGCTGGCATCTTACTAGCTATTGGTCATGAATATCTGATATTTCATATGTTGTGAATATCCTTTAACCAAGTGAGGCAACTCTGTTTTCAAATTAGGTTTACATGTACAGCGTGGTTTATACACTGATATCATTGGAGGATTTTAATTGTATCCAGATTGGGGAAATAATCCATAGCAAAACCTATATGAAATGCATTTATTATTAAAACTTTGAATGTGGTTCACTTACAGAACTATAAAAGTTTATGACTATAATTATTTATTTAAATTCTAGGTACAGAAGGTATTTGAAGTCGGCGACATAGGTTGGACTGTATATAAAACACGAGAAAAGAAGGATGTTATCAGAAACTCTCGTGCAAAAACACTTGACTCATATAAGATTAAGTGAGTAACTGTGTATTGTGAGTTATAAACTATTTATCAAAAAAAAGGATCTTCTTCAGTTATTTTGTATTTCACATTGATATACACATTTAACTATTTTATGAAAAAACTTTCTCGGCAAATTAGTTCTTTGGAACTGTTGACAATTGCAACAATATTATATATTTGTAACAAAATACAATTTATTTATTTGAATGATACCAAAAATTTTTGGGATGACATATAATAATCGCAGCATCCGTCCGTCCGGTATTTTGTGTCCGACCTGTAACTTTGTCATGCATAGATGGATTTTATAAATACTTGCTACAAATAATCAACATAACATGAAGACATGTAACATGTAATATCCAGACTCTCATTTTAAAGGTGAAGGTCACAATTTAACTTTGACGACACTCAGTTTGCTTGAGATTTCGTATCCGGTCTGTAACTTTGTCGCCTATGGATAAATTTCAAAAACACTTTGCTCAATGCATTTCTCTAAGGTCTAGGTCACACTTTGTGTTTATTTGACAACACTTTGAGTTTGTGTGAGATTTTGTGTCTGGCCTGTAACTTTGTGGCGCACGTAACATCCAGACTCCCACTTCAGAAGTTAAGGTCACAATTTAACTTTGTTTGACAACACTTTCAGTCTGTTTGAGATTTCATGTCTGACCTGTAACTTTGTCACCTATGGATAAATTTCAAAAACACTTTGTAGAGTTGATCAACATGACATGATGAAGTGTCGCGTGTAAGACCCAGAACCTTACCTTAAATGTCAAGCTCACAATTTCAATTTGTTTGATATTTTGTATCTGTTCTGTAACTTTGTCTTTAACTTGGCTCAATTGATTAAGATGACATGAAGATGTATCACGCGCAAAACCCAGACCTGCACCTCAAAGGCCAAGGTCACACTTTGAGTTTGTTCAACAACACTTTGAGTCTGTTTGTGATTTCAAGTCCAGTCTGTAACTTAATCAAACATGGATGGATTTCAAAAACACTTGGCTCAATTGATCAATTGATCAACATGACATAATGAAGTGTCATGTTAAGACCCAGAACCTTACTTCAGAGATCAAGGTCACACTTTCAAATTGTTTGATATTTCATTTCAGGTCTGTAACTTTGTTTTACATGGAGAAATTTTAAAATAGCTTGATACAAGTGATCAACATGTCATGATGATGTGTCACCTGCATTTACCTGTAGAAATACCCAGACCTTTACATTAGATGTCATGGTCAAGGTTACTCAAAGGTCAAGGTCACATTTTAATGAAGAAAAAAACATGAAACTGCGTGTTTAGTCTGAAATGCCAGTCCATGACTCTTGATATCCATGGATACATTGCTACCTATCAATAAATATATTATTATTTTCACAGACCATTTGGGGGGCATGCGACACTTACCAGTGACATTTCTTGTTAAATTTGTATATAAAACAAGTTTGGGTGGGTAGCAAAATTGTAAAAATAACTTTGTTTCTGATATTTTTGTAGACATGGGGACATGTTGTATTTGTTCACAACAGCTACACATGGTGGTGGTGATCGTCCTGGAAGCAGTGACAGTGTTGCCATGGATACAAGTCCATTTACCAGTAATGGGGTGGTGGAAGATGAGGTAGATCAAATACTCTACAAGGAAGATGGAAAAATATACAGACAAAAAGATGAACAGTTGTAAGTTGGCTTTCATTATTTTACAAAATTACAACACATTGACCACCTACTTTTAGTGTGAAAAACATTTTTTTTTAGAAATAAAGCAGCAACAGGTGTAGTTAAAGGGATTATATTGGCATATTACCATCAATTTCCTGTCCTAAATACACATGCCCAGCATGAAGATTCACTTATAACTTAGAGATATACGTGCCTAAAGTGTCTAATTACATAACCTCTTTACTACAAACGTCGGGTTTCTGAACCTAGTTTTTGTTTTTGTTTACATTTGCCATTTTCAATGAACCGCTTTTGGGTTTCCGATCAGTCATCGGATAACATCATGAAGACTCATTTCCGATTTCTTTTTCGAGGCTTTGTTTGGGAAGTTTACGGAGTTCAATGTAAACATTGCGCAATACATGTACTTTATTGCGGGACGTATTAAAGTTTTGGCCAATATTCAATTACTGTTAATTTGATAACTTTCAAGTAATCAACGTCAATACATAAGCATTATTTTGTGCACACTGCATTCAGGAAAAGTCTGGATTAACAGCGTGTTTGTGTTACTTGCCAATATATTCCTTTTAAGTGGGGTGGTGATGTAGTGGATAGGGCATTGTCTAGTCATGTAAGAGTTGGCAGGTTTGATATCTGACTCCATTTCATGACCTCTGTAAAAGAAAAAATACTGATACTACCCAGCAAACGGACTCTACACCAATTCACAAAAGCTGTGATTTGTTTGTTTGAATATTTAGCTGTATTTTCATGTCATCGAAGCCTAAGAGACAATCAGTTAACCTAACCCCTTCCTTGACTCCTGGAAGGTTAATCATTACTCATTCACACCCATCTCCACATTTGGTAACTTTCTAACTTGAATCAGAAGTGACGGAGGCATAACGATGAGATGCAATGTCACACTTTTATTGTCACATAAATTGTGGCTGGGCATGGATTCAAGCTTGGGACCCCTGGATTGATTGTCGGACGTGCTATAAAAAGAGTGAGTGAAGTTCAAGATCAAGCTAAAAATAAAGTATTAATAATTATTAAGAAAGACAACAACTTATTTTACATCATTGAAAATTAATCCACATATAGACCCTTATTTGAGTCAGCAACTTGAATGGGGATGGGGGATGAAAATCATGAAATCATTGCTGATAAGGGTAAGGTAAGATATAACTGAAAAAAAGATGTGGTTGATATTTTCTGATTTCCTATATTGTTATTGAATGTTGAATAATATAAAAACTGAACTCCAAAATCGGACTGTTTTATTTTCTGTTCTCTTAATTCTACACTTGTAATTGTTATAAATGTTGTTGTTTGTTTCAGCTGTCATCATGGTCCTTCAGGAAAATGTCTTCATTGTGTTCCTTTAGAGGTAAAGTAAAAATTGATAATTTCTTTATAAGCCAAGGGCTACATTTTTAAAGGGATTAAATCAGGATTTTTCAAAAATGTGAAACATTTTTTTCCAGTATAACAAGCCTATATATACTCACTGACCCCATAATGTTAAAATAATATCTATCTAAACATACCAAAATAATATATTGAAAAGAGATTTCCTAATTTGGGCTACACGCTTAGGTTAGGCTAAAACAGATTTCCTACTTAAAATTTAAACACATTTTGTGATGTAATAAAGAAGTCACATGATTTTATTTCAATTTCAATTTGATCCTTTATACAGGTTTACGTGCAGTCAAACATGTTTCATCTAAGAAAGAACCCTAATGATGATGCAAAGATGTCGAGCAGTATTCAAGTGCTATCTAATTTCAGAATGGGAATTTCATTTCAAGTTTACCACTCCAATTTAGATATCTAGTTTGCCACGTTTTGGTGGACTGACATACTAAACCATTCAGATTTTATATATTAATGATAATAAGATGCTTTTTATCCATTTTAAAAATAATTTTAGCTTTTGAGACATTTAAAACATTTATTCCTGATATATTCCCTTTAATTGTCTTTTACAGACATGCGAGAAAGCGTTATACACTCAGGTCCCGTTATAACGCGGTTTGATGTAACGAAAAACTTGTTATAACACGTTTTTCTATGACTCCCAAATTTAAAATTGATATTTTCAACCAGATTAATAAAAAAACGCGGTATGATAATTGATGAATTAATCGAAAACCTCAACTAAATCACCAACTGTTCGCAAGCTTGTTTTGCTGGAACCGTGTATTCAATTACACCTGATAATTCAGACTGACATAATAACTTATTGTTATAAACAACATTGCTTTTAATTGATTAATGCCGACAAACAATGGTCTGTCATATTTATCACACATTGTCTTGTGATTGCGTATGGTATTTTGACCGGAATTAGTATTGCCAATTAGTGTAGTGCAGTGCACCTTTGGATGTTTATATATGCAAAAAAGCATTATACTTTACAGGCATGCAAAAAAGCTTTCAATTTTAATGCTACATTGTACTTGCAATACAATTTTTTTACCAAGCAGTAAGGAAAAATGTAATTGTATTGCCTAAGTCACTTTATAGTTTGATCATTGATGTTTCTTTTAAAAAAAATAGATAGGGGAGTTTTTGTACTTGTGTCTGCATCTTATTTGTTCATAAGTGTGAATTATTTGCAGTTATATGGATGAAACTTGGCATGAGTGTGCTTATACGTGTACATTAAGGCAGTATGTAACATATTGGAATCCTAACTTGACAGTCAAACTCATATTGCTGGATGTAAAGGCTATATTTTGTTGTTAAAGTTTTGGTGCAAGTTGTGATTGATATTTGTATTAACCAATATCAGAAATACTTTTATCTCTGGAAGTCAGTGACTACTACCTCATAACATATTCAGAGGTGGGCAACTCATGACTAAAAACTTCATTCATGATCAGTCCACTACAAAAACTACTGTTGGGTGGGGATTTGACTTCATAACCCCTGGAGACCCATTGCTAACTGAGTCAGTCAGACATAGACATATATATAGTGTATATTCTGCCTTAATAGTCTTACATGTATCTACTATTTTGCTCAGATTAAAGATGGTTTGATTGATAGAGATAAATGCCTGTTTTTCTGATGGTACATATTACAGATATTAAATACTGTTCTTTGACAAAACCAGGATAGTCAAGTTAGCACTATTCTTTGACACCTCTTATTCAGTAGATTGAATATATATGTGTACTTGTGTGTCTTATTAAAGTACTTATGAAATAAATTATCACAATTCTTCATTTGTCACGCTGAGGTCATGGGTTTGGGCCCAGTTTACATGTAGTTTGAAAACTGTGAAAATGTTTGCCATTTTATTGTGGAAGTGCAGTTGTTCTACTTTGAACTATTCCGAGTTCTTCCATCTCCGATGAAACCATATACCATAAACAACATGTACACAGTGTGTTGTATATGTGCTGCAGTTTTCCATTACTAACAGTTTTGTGTTCACCGGTAATTTTTGGCGATATTTCATTACCTTCTTGACCTGCATGCTATTAGTCCTGACCCAATCTGGTCACATGACACAAGATGTGATGTATACTAGAGGTAACTACACGCCCTTGTTCCGAGTGAGAGATGACTTCTGCTGTTGGATGATGATCACTTCCTTTACGTTTCTCTTGGTTAAATTGTCTTCAATAGTAATGATTTTGGTGTTTTTCAGAGTGATTGAATGTCCAGTTGTCCAATGTTTATTAATAGCGGAAATGAAGTATGTTCTTGTGATTTTAATTCTTAATTCCTCCACGTAATCATTGTTGCAGTTACCACAATTAAATTGGTAAATCAGTCCACTCTTTTTTTTTTTACTTACGTTAAAATTGTTCCCTCAAGTACCCATATCATTTGTGATACATGTTCACGTCATGTTTCCTAAACATTGTTTGAAGAGTGTCTGATGTCCCCCTGTTGTACATGGTATTATCCACATTAACTTGTCACTATCAAGCTGTATATATGTGTGGTACTTGTATATATAAATTTCTTCTTTCAGCCTTATGATGAAACATACCTGAAAACGTGTGATCCACCAATAAAGTATCTCTCCTTCCATTCTTACATCAGGAAACTTACAAGTGGAGTAGATAGGTAGGTAGTAACTATTTCATTTCATAATTTCTTTTCATTTGAATATAAATGTAGGTAACTGTATAAAAAATCTTTGAGAGGGCATGGTCAAGTGGTAGGGCATCAAATCCAGAATCTAAGAGTCATGAGTTTGATCCTCCCCCACAGCAATGTGTGATGTCCTTGAGCAAGACTATTTCTGCAGATGCTTAGTACAGGATCATTTTTTTTATGCATGTGTAAAGAATGTTAAATGGCACACAAATCTGACTTTATTTGATTTTTGCGTGTTTTGACATTCTTTACACATGCATAAAAGCCAGAAAAAATTGAATTTAATCCTTATAATTCCAAGGCTGGTGATAATATATATATTTTTAATTTGAGTCTCAAGTGAAAAAATTAAAACTATACGTTGCAATGTAAACCAGTGAGAATACATCAAATTCTGTCCTGGTTGAATTCATTAGATTTAATTTCCAATATCGTAACTGTTCTTGTTTCGATTATCAGCTGAACTCTGCAACAATAGACTTGTTGGTTTATTGTAAAATGAAGAAACATTTAAGATGAATGAATTAAACAACCGCCTTTTATCTCCTCATTTGGACAAATAAAAAATCGATAATTCAAGGAAATACATGTACCCACATGGTGTTGATGCTGATGTCATTGTATAGCTTTGTCTACACAAATGTTTTTAAAAAAGGTGTCAACATTTATGACGGTCATATAAATCCATGCTCATTGATAGAGAATCCGAATTTGGAACATTTCAAACGACTTAAACATGCAAGGTTTGTGTATTTACATTGTCTCACGATTGTCTGCTTCTGAACTTCAACTACATGTTTTTATTTCATTTTTTCCTGTCGAATAAATTGGTCTATGGGGATTTTTGTCAATGACTAGCATTCCCATTTGGTCAACTGGGGTTGTGTTCAATGGTACTAGATATTGTATTGTTACATCTCTAATCTGAACATTTTATAACCTACTTCATTGTTTCCCTAAACAACTTATGGTATGATTGTGGCACCCGGTTAACATCGCTGAACCAAAGAAATCAATAAAACAGTAATTATTTTTTTATGCCATCCCAAAATTTTTTAAAAGTAATCACAGTGTCTGTCCGTCCTTCCGTCCAGTATTTCGTGTCCGGTCTGTAACTTTGTCATGCATAGATGGATTTTGTTAATACTTGCTACAAATAATCAACATAACATAATGATGTGTCGCACGTTACACCCAGAATCCCATTTCAAAGGTCAAGGTCACAATAATTGTGGGGAAGTAGTCATGAATCTCCCAACTCTGAATATGTTGGGAAGAAGTCATGAATTTTCCACTTCTGAATATGTGGGGAAGAAGTCATGAATTTTCCACCTCTGAATATATAGGAAAGTTATCCTGAATCTCCCACCACTAAATATGTGGGGGAAAAGTCATGACTTTTCCATGTCTTAATATGTGGGAAAGTAGTCATGAATCTCCCAACTCTGAATATGTGTGGAAGAAGTCTTGAATTTTCCACCTCTGAATATGTCTCCCACCTCTGAATATGTTGGGAAGTAGTCATGAATCTCCCACCTCTGAATATGTGAGGAAGTAGTCATGAATCTTCCCCCTCTGAATATGTGGGGAAGTAGCCATGAATATCCCATCTCTAAATATGTGGGGAAGTAGTATGAATGTTCCACTTCTGAATATATGGAGAAGTAGTCATGAATCTCCAACCTCTAAATATGTAGGAAGTAGTCTGGTGCCTGTTTTTTTGTCTTAAAAAATTGACGTTGTCCAATGAAAATGCTTCAAATACATATATATGATGATGAGATTGGAATTATTCTAGTTATACCCAGGAAGACTTTGAGCATGTATAATTTGTGATAACTTGATTCACAATCAGAGTAACATAAAGAAGTTTAAACTAAAGGATATTTGAAAAAAAAACAACTTTATATAATTATAATAAACAGATTTAGTTGCCTATCTCTGTTTAAAGGTTTTTGGTTTAACATGCAGAACTTTTATAAATCTCAAGTGTAAAGGGTAAACAGTACCTTTGCATAAAGCCATGCAATATCTAAAAAAAGTTTAATAAATAATACTCATGTTTTGTATTTGGGTATTGCAAATGTTTTATGTTAATTATGTAAAATCTGTGCAAACTGTCAGAATTTAATGGGCGATGGACATTGTAAATGTTAATGGCTAATAAATAATTGAATTGCTATACTTTTATCTTGTGCCTGCGAAATGGCAGAACAAGCATATGTTTGTACTTCTTGCAGAGAAAAGTTGACTAACTTGGTATAGTATGTTTGTACTTTTCACAGAGGGAAGTTTGCTAACCTTGAGAATGTGAGTTGTAAAATAAAAGAGGGATGTAAAGAGCATCCACCATGGCCTGGTGGCATCTGCACAAAATGTCAACCTACAGCTCTCACACTCAACAGACAGGTAGGTGGAACTTACATTTTACCTAGTCTAGTTTCTATGTAAAACTAAATATTTAAGTTTAATATATATACAATAACTTTTACTGTACTCTTGTTTTGTGGTCAGCTGGGACCTGTTAGCTCTGGCGTAACATGTCTGACTGCCAATCCAGGAGTCTGGAGTTTGAATCTCAATACAGACACAGTCTCTATGATGATGCAAAAAGATATTTGTGATCAGTATCATATCTCTCGCAAACAATACTGTTTGATAACTCTTCTTTCTATTCATAAGACCTGTAGTTTATCAGTACATGTATGTCCCGATAGACTTAAAGTTATACTATTTTGTAATTGATAAACTCTGTAATGTTAACAACTGGCCTATCTGTATGTTACATTTTAGAATTTAAAATAATAAAGAGAACATATGTTCAGGAACCAACCCACCTATGATGTATTTCAGCGTTATCGCCATGTAGACTACATTATGTTTGAGAACCCATCTATCTGTGATCAGTTTCTGAATTTCTGGCGGAGTACAGGCAATCAGAGACTGGGTATAATGTATGGCAGATATGAACAGCACAAAGATATTCCCCTGGCTATAAAAGCTACTGTTGCAGCTATATATGAACCTCCACAGGTAAACATAATTTATCACAATTGATGTATTGTTAAATGCAGCTTTTTCATGGCCGAGTGGTCTAAGGCATCATCTTAAGATCACTTACCTCTCACCGCTAAGGTTGTAGACTTGAGCCCTGCTGGATATAAAAAATATATGTGAGGAAGTTTGCCAGTTACTTACAAAAGGATGGAGAATTTACTCAGCTTCATTCTGAGGTCTTCTTCCAACAATAAATTAAACTGGATATGGCATATACAATGTATAACATGGAATGTGTTGAAAATCACTAAACACATTCAAACTGTGCAAGCTGACATGTCCAAGGCTGACAATTTGATAAAAATACATACTGCTATAGACTGTTTGCTTAAAATAATAAGACATGTAAGCAAGATCTGAAATTGATATTTGGCATGGTAAACCAATTTTATCTTGAAAAAAGCAAAGAAAGATTAAAATGAAACTAAAAAAAAATACAGGAAAATAGTAGATGGTTTGTATTCTTATATTGCATAAGCTAAGATAAATACACACATGTATATACAATTGTCTTTTATTAATTGACAATATAATAGAGTGAGCAGGAGTATGAACTCGGTTGTAAAGTGCAATATTTTCAGGCTTTATCAGGTTCAACAAAGGGACATAAATATAGTTTTGTGCTTGTTTTACTGAAGCAAAGAATACAAAGATTTTTTTTTCTGATTTAAAAGATATACAGGTGATTGCCAATTTTAAAAAAAACATGTATGGATCAAAATGTTATGTTCATTTCTTTCCATTCTGCCTCTGTTTCTACTATTAATAAAGTGGTACTTAATTCTAAATATATATATATATATACATATAAAGAATTTATATAAAACTACTCAAAACCATGCAGCATTTTTATGAGTGACCTTGACTTCTATTTGTCTAGCTTTGACCTTGCATTGAAAGTTAGATTTCGTTATTTTTTGTGATAATGTGATATAGGTGAGGAATTTAATTACATAGAATTGTCTTGCGTATTGCAGAATATAACTAATATGGATAATGTTATAGAAGGTGGAATGCATCATATTGCAAAACAACGTCTTTTTTCCCCTTTGTAGATCAGTAGTAAAAATCGCATAGAGTTACTGGATGATCCTAATGAAGAAACAGTCAACAAATTGGCGTTGAGGCTTGGTTTGGTGCCAGTGGGTTGGATATTTACTGACTTAGTGGCTGATGATCTTACAACGGGTAGTGTGAAAAACTTCAGGGGTAACATGGTATGTACAATATTACATGAATGTCATTTTAATTGTTTCTCAAGATTAAACTCGACTTAGTCAAAGTGAGGTTTGTTTCCTCTCTTACTTTATTTTCTCTCATGCATGATTGGTGTATTGATATATCCACTACAGCTCCCCCCCCCCCCCTCAATTTTGGGGTGGCATTTAGCAATCGCAGCGTCCGTCTGTCCCATCTTCCATCCGGTATTTCGTTTCCGGTCTGTATCTCTGTCACGCATAGATAGATTTTGTTGATACTTGATACAAATGATCAACATAACATGATGACATGTCACGAGTTAGACCCACAACCGTTCCTCAAAGGTCAAGGTCACAATTTTAGTTTGTTTGAATACACTTTGAGTCTCTTTGCGATTTTGCGAGTAAGACCCACACCTAGACCTCAAAGGTCAAGCTCACAATTTGAGTTTGACAACACTTTGAGTCTGTGTGAGTTTTCGTGTTCGGCCTGCAACTTTGTCATGCATAGATGGATTTTTATAAATACTTGTTATAAATTATCAACATAACATGACGACGTGCTGCACTTAATACCCAAATTCCCACTTTAAAGGTCAAGGTCACAATTTAACTTTTTTTGACAACACTTTCAGTCATTTTGACATTTCTTGTCTGGTCTGTCATCTATTGATAAATTTTAAAAACACTTGGCTCAGTTGATCAACATGACATAATTTAGTGTTGCATGTAAGACCCAGAACCTTTCCTTAAAGATCAAGGTCACACTTTCAGTTTGTTTGATATTGTGTGTCTGGTCTGTGACTTTGCCTTTTACTTGGCTCAATTTATCAAGATGACATGATCACGTGTCATAAGTATGACCTAGACCTCAAAGGTCAAGGTCACACTTTTAGTATGTATGACAACACTTTGAATCTGTTTGAGATTTCAAGTCTGTCCTTTAACTTTATTATACCTGGATGGATTTCAAAAACACTTTGCTCAATTTATCAACAATTGATCTGTCTTACATTTAGGGATTTTAAAATAGCTTGACACAACTGATCAGCATGTCATGATGCTGTTTCAGCAGCATTTAACTGTTGAAATACCCAGACCATTACATCAGATGTCAAGGTCAAGGTTACACAATATCAGTATATTGTTAAAATTAAAAATTTCACAATCTTTGAGTGTTGTATTCATATTCAGACAAGTTTAAGTTATGTATCGTAACATTTTTCAGGATTCTCATTTTCTGAGTGCTGAGGAGTGTATTATGGCAGCTCAATTCCAAAACAAACATCAAAATCCATGTAAATATTCCAAAGAAGGATATTTTGGCTCCAAGTTTGTCACAGTTATAGTTACAGGTTAGTAGTTGCTGAAGTTTGAGTTTATCATTTACATAGTAATCTGTACCTTGATATGCTAGCATCCTTGTACAAATAGTTATATTGCCAGGCCCAGTAGCTCAACTGACTGACTGTCAATGTAGGGATCGTGAGTTTAAATCCTACAGTCTCTGTGATGATTGGTCATGAACTTTGTTCTATGATCATGAGTCTCCCCTTACTGAATATGTGGGGAAGTTGTCATTGACTTGCAGAGATGAGGCGCGTATAGCAGTGTTTACCAGTTAGCGGATCCCAGGAACGATGAATAAATGTGCATTATTGAAATACTGATGAAACAAAACAAATAGTTATGCTTTGCTATGAAATACTGATGAAACAAAACAAATAGTTATGCTTTGCTATGAAATACTGATGAAACGAAACAAAAAGTTATGCTTTGCTATGAAATACTGATGAAACTAAACAAATAGTTATGCTTTGCTTTGCTATGAAATACTGATGAAACAAAACAAATAGTTATGCTTTGCTATGAAATACCGATGAAAAAAACAAATAGTTATGCTTTGCTATGAAATACTGATGAAACGAAACAAATAGTTATGCTTTGCTATGAAATACTGATGAAACGAAACAAATAGTTATGCTTTGCTATGAAAAACTGATGAAACGAAACAAATAGTTATGTTTGCTATGAAATACTGATGAAACAAAAATAGTTGTGCTTTGCCATATGAGACTGTTTCCAATAACAAAGTTTTCATTCCACTCCCCTACCTCCTTGCAATTTTGTTCATTAATAATTAACTTAAACACTCCAGAATTTGAGGGTTGTTAGTTTGGTCCCGTCCATCGTCACGTGTTGTGTACATAAGTAAGATACTTAATCTTTATATGGTTAGTACATTATTTATGTAAACTGTGTGGTGTGGAGCTGAAATGCCATTCCATCCATATAAGCAAAGTTGTTTACAAATTTAGAAAGAATGAAACAATGTTGGTACACGTTTTGGAAAGGAAGTCAAATATCTGCCATGGGAAAATTTGATTGTTTTGCAACAGAAGCTCTGTAAGATCGCTTTGTATCAATTTGTTCTACTGTTTAAAAAAAATTCAACATTACTGCATATTTGGTTCCATGTTCTGGAGAATTTAAAAACAAATAAAGATTATGGCACAAAGCGTAAAATGTCTGTGAGATTAGTGCTTACGCTATACAGAGATGCAAATAAAACTTAGTTTGTTCATGTATATAATCAACAGGTGATCAGAGTGGGCAGATACACTTTGAAGGATACCAAGTGTCCAATGTGTGTATGGCCCTTGTCCGAGATGACTGCCTGATACCCACCAAGGATGCCCCAGAACTCGGCTATATCAAAGATTCTTCAAATGAGCAATATGTACCTGATGTGTTCTTTAAGGTAAATCGATCAAGCAAAGTTGAACTCCGTATATTTCAATATTTAAATCGGTATATTATTGGTAATTTAACAATTATAGTTAACTTATAAACAGTCTAGTAAAGTCAAATTTACATTTTTTTAATTCTACATTAACTGCATGTATAATATCTGAAAATTCGTATTTTTGGGGGCTAAATTTTAAACAGTAAAATTGCACTTAGATTCTTTCTTTGATAAGTTTTTGTATAGATGTTGATAAAAATTCTAAATTATTAAAATATTTTATGCTGATCAATAAGAGTACTTTATATCAATTCTACAGTGTATGTGACTTGTGATCTGTCAATTTTAAAAATTCTAATAATTTTGGTCATTCTTGAAATTTATGTTGGAAAAAAATACATTGCATAAATGAAATGTTGGTATCCCTGTTGCAGGATAAGGATGAGTATGGTAATGAGGTGACCCAGCTTGCCCGTCCATTACCTGTAGAATATCTGCTGGTGGATATGGGGGCAGCCTTCCCTGTGGAGCCACAATTTACATTTAAGATAGCAGATAAACCTTTCCCCAAGGAAAGTAGACATGCAACGGGAGAAGTTCAGGTATGGGACATATCTTACAGTTGCATATAAACTGTTTTTGTTGAATATAATTTTGTGCTATCATAGTACAAAATATAGATATTTATTATACATGTATGTAGTGTTCCTTTAATATTTCTAACAATTCAATAAGCTATTCAAGAATTGAAAATAATATAAAATGTTATATGTATACGATCAAAGTTGAATAGAATAGCTTTTTAGAGTTTCATCATAATTTTGTTGAAAAATATGATTTTTTAAATGAAAAGTATTTCCAAAAATTATTTTGCTTTTTATTTTCATAGTACATATTAAAAATGAAATGATGACAAGCTGTGATATTATTTAGAAAACTTCTAAATTAGCTTTTAGAATGCAAATGATAGAATTTTTTTTTTCAAGAGCAGATATGGATATGAATTATAAATCAAACCATTATAATAATAGCTACATGTATGTATTTACCTCTTAATACAAATATAGTTATACTTTTATTTTAGACTGCATTTTAGATTATTCATTCAAATGGCATCACAGTGTCTTGCCGATGAAAACACTTGTGGTATTGCTTTTCTGATTAAATAAAAGCATGACAAATGATTGACACATGTTGTATTGCAATATGTTGTATATAATATACATAGTTTCGACAATTTTTTTGCATTTTCTTCAGTAAGTTGTGTATTACCAGGACATGTGCATTCTTGTTTAATGCTTAGGTGAATAATTATACATAAATATTCACTTGTCACAATATAGTCTAGTTGCAATCCATAAATTCAATTCTTAATTTAATCTTTTTCCTTTTTTGTAAAGTTTAATCCTTTTTTTTCTTTTTATTTAGATTTATTTTCTTCATTTTCATGAAAGCGTATCCAGCTGTGATCAGCTGTGCATGCTGGTACAAGATTATTTCAACTATAGATTCATTTTCATGAACTGGTACCGATATATTGCTCTCATAGGCCTATATACATGTACATGTATTATGCTGAATTAAATAATATTAAGGCAATATGAGCCATCCATTCACTTTGTTGTTTTCAAAAAAACATAATTGTTGATAATGAAAATGATTAAAGTTGGTGAATTTTTTTGCTGATTTATTTTTAACAGATAAGCAATAATTATAGTTTAATTTTACCACCCCTGAGGTTTAATTGTCTTGGTTTGGTAATTATTTCCTGAAAAAGCTGTTGTTTTAGAACAGCAATGAAATAGTCAAGCACACTGTCCCTGTGACAGCTCTTGTTTGTCTTAATATCAATTTAATGAGAATGTTATTTTAAGTTAACAGGTTTTAATATTATCACCAACTTATACATAACTAGAGTATTGGTGTAGTTGATAAGGCGTTGGCCACTCATGCCAGAGGCCACGGGCTGAATACCAAACTAGTACTGTTTCTATTTTGGAAAAGGTTTGAGAAATTGGTTAAGAAAAGCGCTGAGTTTACCTCACAATCAAGCGAAAATTACATGTAGTATAAAACTTTACTGAAAACATTAACTGGAAATGTCTTATTTCATCAAAATATTCGAATCAAACTGAAATCGTGTCTTGAATATTGCATGTCATTTGTTTTAGCAATAGTTCAATGTGTCATAGCTTGTATAATTATTCTGAAGTCCATTTTCTTGGTAGAACCAGAACTGTGAGACTGTTTACTGGCCATCAGTTTGGAGCCTGGGATTGAACCTATGATATCTGGTATGAGCAGGCACCACTATTCACTGCAATACCACCAAGTCTTTTCTTGACATCTGATATTAAGTCTATCACATGTGATATATACAAGTTACTAGAATAAATACAGTTGATTTTTTCACAAGTTTCATTAATTATTGTGTAATTTCATTTTTATTTTTACAGGATTTTAATGCACTGATACATTATATGGGTCAATTTCCCCCCAGTAAGTTCCTGGAATGTGTATCTGATTTCCATTTGTTGTTATACCTAGGAACAACAGATATGTTGCCATTGAAGGTAAGTTATAAGCCAAAAATAATTGGTAAAGTTTTGCTATATTGAAATTTAAAGAAAAAAAGAAGGTATACTGCACTGTATAAATACTTTGTATGCTTAAATTAAACAACCTTACATTCATATATCTTATAAAAGTCATGCAAGCCGGGCCGGGTTAGTTCAGTCCGCAGCCTATCAGACTATCATTCAGGGCTTAATTATATCAATAATTTGAGTAAAGATACAATTATTAGTAATAAAGGTGATCATGTAATATTTTCTGTTAAATAATTATTAAAATCTTGTTTCTGCAAATAAATATAATAGTTTGCTTTGTATAATAGATGATCTTAAATTGTTGACAATTTGAGTCTAAATCGCAGACTTAAAAACATTCATGAATTTATGTCCATGGGTTGCGAGTTTGAATCCCCACCCTGTCACAGATGCCGTGATGATTAATATATGACATTGTCATTTATTTTTCACCACTGATTCAAGTGTCAAAGAATGTCATCAGTTACTTGCGGATTTGGTTGTGCTCAAATACTTGTAAACCTTCCAGGATCTCAGGAAAGAGTGGTTATCATGTGGGAATGTTAACAGTTACCTTAGGAGTTTGATGTTCTCAATCATGGTTAACCATCCAGGGTCCCAGGAAAGAGTAGTTAGGCTAACTGATCATCTGTTAGCTCCCGATAGAGTAACAATGACGCAAGATATTCAAACAAAGAAACAAATAAAAGGATACAGATTCTTTAAAAATAAATACAAATAAGAGTATGATCAACATAATTCATTCAATTTAGTTGTTTATTGGCTACATGGGCTATACAAATCATACTCAAATTCGTTCAAATAAGTTGTTTGATTATCTATTGCTACAAACAGGCAAATATGTTGATGTGGAGACTGGAGCATCTTGGAACTTATTTAATTATTTAATATCAATTGTGAGACAACTTGATAGAAAAATTACACTGTAAGTGCATTAGAAGTTTGTGGTACTTGATTATAGGACAAGATCGGAGGTTTGTTGGAGGCTGTGCAGATTGGAGATGAAGCACTGGCACACCATTTTAAGAAATCAGAAGAATGGGCAACTGTGGAAGAGATGATGGCGGCACATGGAAGTATGTATCCATACACATATGGTCAATCTTATATAAAATAAAATAGTCATAACAACAAATCAATTTTAAAAACACAGTTTGAAGATAAAGTACATAAAATATATTGTAAATAATGAGAATCAGTTCTGGACAATCTTTTCTGGAAAAATTCTTAGCATATGAAACTGACATCCGGTAAATACTTCAAATTTGCGTGAACTTTATTTCCCTAATTTGCTCCGATTTGTCCTATTTTATTTATTCGCAAAATGTTGAATTCACAACGTTCGCAAAGTGTAACTGCCAAAAATGTATTTTTGAATTGGACATTGTTAACATTCAGACAGGGAACATGATTGTAATTTTAGTGAAATCTTTGAATTTGCATGTGTTGAAACTCGCAATAAAAAGTGAAAATAAAGTTCTCGCTAATAAAAAATGTTTTACAATATAGTTTTTGTTGTGTTTTGTATTGTGTATGTAATCACATAACGTGATATGAACAAGTAACACAGATCGTGTTAATACCATGAGTTTAATCTAAGAACTAATAAACATATATAAGGTACAAACATATAGAAAATGTGAGCATGCGCAATGGTAGAACCCTAACTATAGTCTTTATCAAATATCAAGTATCAATTATACTACATCTCCCTTGTCTTAATAAAATTTAAATATATAATACATTCTCGTATCAAACGTGATATTTAATTGTTCTATAAAATCATTAAATTTAAAGTATTGATGGTAATAATATTTAATTATCTCTAAACGATTTATCATTAATTATGAAAACTATAGTACCATTATTTACAACACTAGCACAGTATAATATGTTCATAAACACTAATCAAACTATTTAAATGAGCTCGTTCATTTTTGCATAACCCACTGATCACTGCTGTATCGTAAGCAAGGTTTAACTACTCTTCCAGACCGTGTTATGTAATTTGATCATTGAATTGCTGAACTAGCTTGACCGACATCAGTAGGGTCATTATACTCATTCGGTTTGAATAAAGTATGGGGTTCATCAGGGGAGTGAGAATACGATGGTTGTGCCAAGATATTTGCTTGCATTGGTTCAATATCTTTGAGCTTTTCTTTTGTTTTGAAAAGTAATTGGCGGTTACGGCGGTAAACAGCACCGTCTACAGTTTGAACTATGTATGACCTAGAATCATGTCTCTTAATTATCTGCGGGTTTCCATATTTTTCCAAACTGAATGCAGACAGGGTCATTTACTTTCAATTGATGTTGGGGTCTTGCTGTCTTATCAAAGTTTGTTTTCTGATTAATTTTTGATTGCATCATCTTTTTTCTTACTGTTGATTTTTCGACAGTTTGGGGCTGTAGTAATTTGTTCGTAACTGGAACGATAGATTTGGATTTACAACTGAGAAGTAACTGTGCTGGTGAGAAGCCACAATCTAGAGGTGTATTTCTATACTTTAGTAACAAAATGTACGGGTCTTGACCACTTTCTTTGGCTTTGACTAACAATCGCTTAGCAATACTAACTCCCTTCTCTGCCAAACCATTCGATCTTGGGTGCATGGGGGATGATGTTTTGTGTTCAAATTTCCACTCACGTGCAAATTGTGCAAACTCCTGAGATGAGAACTGCGGACCATTATCACTGAAGCATAAATCGCATACGCCGTTGTTCGAAAAATGAACTTTCAGTTTTTGAATGACTGTCGCCGCGCGCGTATTTGGTAACAAGTCAATGTAAAATAATCGACTGTAGTAA
Organism: Panopea generosa; assembly: GCA_029582155.1. Lineage (NCBI taxonomy): Eukaryota > Metazoa > Mollusca > Bivalvia > Adapedonta > Hiatellidae > Panopea > Panopea generosa. Next base: position 2,508,269 of record CM055895.1, on the reverse strand, counting down.
TCAATTGTTAATAAGTAGTCTTTTCCATCAAAATGGAAGATATCCGTTCCAATTTTTTCGTAAGGCCTACTGGGAAACTCGTGCGGCATCAATGGCTCCTTCGGGTTTGATTCTCTGTGAGTAAGACATATCGTACACTGTAACACGTAATCGGTTATTTCTTTTGACATGCCTGGCCAAAAGATGTTATCTTTAGCTCCCTCAAGGGTCTTGGTTTCTCCTAAATGACCTGTGTGTACTTTAATAAGAATATCTGACCGCAACGCAACAGGTATGACCAATTTTTGACCTTTGAATATCAGGGAGTCTTCCACTGATAATTCGTCACGGTGATTCCAGTATTCTATTACTTGCGGATGGCATTGAGATCGCATTTCAGGCCATCCCTTGCCTATAGTCTGTATCAAAGTTCGCATACAATGATCATTCTTAATTGCTTCTCTTATGCATTCCAAGCGGTTGTCTGCCACAAACAACTGTTGTTTTACACAGTGTACATGTAAATCTAAACCCTCAATCAAACCTGGGAACGTGTTTGGAAGAGATTGTCTTGACAAAAAGTCACTAACCGGGATGTTTTTGCCACTAACATGTATCACATTAATCGTGTATTTCTGTAGCTGTAACAGCATTCTTTGAAGTTGCGGTGCTGCTGCACATAACGGTTTTAGCATGATTGATGAGATAGGCTTGTGGTCAGAATGTACGTTGACACTGTTGCCATACGTATATTGATGGAATCGTTTGCAACCGAAAAGGATTGCTAACATTTCCTTCTCAATCTGTGCATACCCTATTTCCGTTTTCGTCAGACTTTTTGACGCAAATGCAAGCGGTTGGCCTTTTTGCATAATGCATGCACCCAATCCATACTTTGAAGCATCGACTTCAAGCGTAAGAGGTTCTGAAGGGTCATAATAACCGAGTACAGGTGCATTCGTTATTATCTGTTTGACCTGTAGGAACGCTTTGTTTTGCGGGTTGTCCCATAGAAATTCAGAATCCTTCTTCAAGAGGCTCCTGAGGGGACTAGTTACATCAGCAAGATTTGGCGCGAATTTGCTAAGATAATTGACCATTCCTAGCAAGTTTTCTAGCTTATTGCGCGTATCCGGGACCTCAAGGTTAATTATAGCCTCGACCTTGCTTGGGTCTGGTTTCAAGCCAGATTCACTGATTATGTGACCAAAGAATGGCACTTCTTTCACGCCAATAGTGCATTTATCTGGGTTAAATCGGATCCCGTTATCACGTGCGCGTTTCATGACAGTCTTTAAGTTTTCGTCATGTTCTTGGTTGTTTTGACCGAATATTAACAAATCATCAACAATGGCAGTAACACCTGTGATGTTTCCAAATATTTCATCAATTTTCATTTGGAAAATATCAGAAGATGACGTAATACCGTACGGTAACCTGCGGTACCTATATATCCCGAATGGCGTACTAAATGTTGTCAGATACGACGACTCTTCGTCCAACATGATACTCCAATACGCGTGCGTAACATCAAGCGTACTGAACACACTAGCACCGTTCAATTTTGATGTTGCGTCATCAATAGTGAGGGACGGATAGTGCGGTCGTTTAATCGCTTCGTTGAGTGCTTTTGGGTCAAGGCAAATTCTTAGTTTGCCTGTTTTAGGTTTTTCAACCACAACTATCGAGTTGACCCAATCAGTCGGTTCCGACACTTTCGAAATAATGCCATCATTAACCATTCTATCTAATTCATCACGAATGCGTGACTTTAGCGCTTCAGGTATTCGACAGGGTGCATTAACAACAGGTATTGCGTTTTCTTTCAAATGCAATTTGCACGTGCCAGGAATTATACCTATTCCTTTGAACAAATCTCCAAATTCTTTCTCTATGGATTTTTTATCAAGAAATGGGCTACAAGGAGGGGTATTTTCAACAGAGTAGGTTAACTTGACAAGTCCAAGGTCAATGGACGTTTGTAGGCTAACGAGGGGAGGGGCTGACGTTTTGACCACATGAAACACAGTGTTAATCACTCGATCTTCGTGGTAACACGGTAATTCAACTGTTCTTTTAAGTTATTGTATCATGCCCCCATCATTGAAAGAATGGGACATCAAGTGTTGTCCCTGTCCACACATTCATTTATCTGTTCAAGGATTTATGTAGAAGGACAGGAAACTTGCATCTCATTAGTAAATGCTTATGAAAAAGTGTGTGAATAATTAATAATTTGGCAAATTAATAATTCCAATTTCACACACAACTGAATTCTTTTGAACAAAATATAAGGTGTATGTAACCTTAGATGTTTCATATTGTTTTCAACATGCAAAATGATCTTGAATTTAAAATATTGCAGTTTAAAGTAAATTTTAGTTTTAGTTGCAGTATACAGTTTTTGTAATCATAAGTACTTTAACAATTTTAAACACAATTTGAGAATTCCATTGTGCAAAGGAAGAATTTTAATTTGTATTTCTGAGATGAATGGAAGTTAAAAACAAGATTTTACGAAATATTGTGTGAATACACAAGCATTCGTAACATCTAAATCAGTTGCTTTTCCCTCTCTATACAAGTCTGTAATCTGTTCAAGACCAAACTGGTTTCTGATAAATAATTTCTGAAATGAGCATATGTATTTAAGTAATATTTCTTGTGTAGTTGTTTGATATTTGTCAAATTTTACAGGAGTTATGGCCCCCTTTCTACTTAATTTTGGATAATAATTTCTGAAGGAGTCTATGTATTTACATGTAATTAACATTTGAAGTGTAACTGTACAATTATAAAAAAAACCAATCAAATTCAATTCTTGCCCATGTCAGTAAAATTTTACTAGATTCAGGGCCCCTTTTCAACTGTAATAAATTTTTGATTACATTTACTAACATAAAGCATCCTTGTCCTTTGGACATATTTCTAGCTTCTGGTCTCATATGAAAGTTTCATGTGACGTAAAAATATGTCTCTTTCAGCACCATCCCCAACAATGACGAGACAAGGATCATTTGTTGGCCCTGGAGCATCACCCCTTCCTCCTATCGGTGCATCTGGTGGTGGACTCTGGACATGTGCTCACTGTACCTTCCACAATAAGCCGGAGAACCAAAGCTGTGATATGTGCTCATTGCCGCAGCAATGAGAGCCTCTAACATTATCATTTCATTTCATCAACATGTCATCCTTGTGAATAAGTGAAGGAATATAGAGGTGTGTAGATAGAATAAGTAACTATGGTTTAATTAATTTATACAACTATTTTCTTCTCTTTTATTTAAAATATATAACTACATGTACCAACTCATGAAGTTTTGGTACCAATCACAGTAATGTTCATGTTGGATAATTAATACACATATGAAAAACACATGAAAATATGTAATTTTTGGTTTCGTTTCCAGAAAGCTAGGCCCGATTAGCTGTCAGTAACTCTTCTGACTATCAATCCAGGGGACGTGAGTTTGATTCCCCGCCCGGCTACAGTCTCCATGATAATTGATATACGACATTGTGTCTCATCATTCCTTTCTCTCTGCTCTCAAATAAGAAAGTTCTCAGTTACTTGCAGATATGGGCTCATGTATGCTCCAGGATCCCAGGAAACAGTTGGGTTAACTGATCATCTGTTGGCTCTTAATGGCATAAAAATGATGCAAAATATTCAATCAATCAATCATTTCCGGAAAGAACCATGTTCTGCGCATGCCTTAAGTCTTAAGCGACTACAAGACATTGGATTTTCTAATTTATTTAATTGGTAATATCACATAGTTCAAGAATAGCTTGATGGAAACTTGAAACCATGATTGCCAAAGTTAATCTATGCAATAAAATGGTACTCAAACATTAGTATATGAACACAATATGATTAAATTGCAATACAGTTTGTAGTCAATGAAAAGTTGTGTTTGTTGATAACAGGAGAAATAAATGGTTGTTAAATTATATTTTACCTAAAAAATATACCTGAAGTACATGTACAGCTGTTAAATGTTTCTAGAAGAGCAACATGCAAATAAAAAAAAAATGTGCAATTTTGTGCTCACTGACCGCGACAGAATTAAATACACCTGTACAGTTCATGTATGGTGTTATGTTTTAAATGTGTTCAAAGTGTATATCTTTTTATTATTTATTTGTAAAACAATAAAACAACTACTATTTTACATATCCACCAGCTTATACAAAAAGACAGATGAACAGATTGATTTGCTCCAATTTTGGTTTTGGCACATTGCTTATATATGTTTAGATTTCTGTTATGCTATATTGTAGTAGTTATATTCTTTTTCAACTGCTTTGAATCGCACAATATTTTAGCTTGTTTTACTTTGAAGTGCGGGCTTTACAGGAATTGTGCCATTTAATAAAAATGTTAGTCAGTATGACTGCAAATTCTGGAGTTGAGTTTGTAATTTCTCTTCCAAAAACAAAGGACTCAAAGAATTAAAATGAACTGTTGTATACCTCTATAATGTCTGTATACTCGTTCCTGTGTAATAAAAAGGAATAACACAGAGAATGACCATTGTCATAAGTCGTTTAAATCTAAACAAGTTTGAACTGGTCAGGTGGCATAAAGTGAGGACATGCGTTATAATGTTGATGTATTATTTAGTTGCTTTTCTTGGAATAATTTATGGCATCATCATTGGCTCAATTTTTTTGTAAAAATGCGGAAAACTGTTGCACTCACCCTTGCATCAGTGTTGATATCTGTTAGTTAAAAAGTTTCATAACCAGTAGATTTTTTATTTTAGTCTACAATCTATAGTGTCAACACGGGGGTTACCTTTGGACTTGAATCCTTAGAATCCAGTCATGCAGTCAATCTTTTTATAGACATTAACTGCTGAACTTTTGCATCTTTCATCACAAGGATTTACATGAGGACAGGACCTGATGAAATAATTAATGCTATTGGATTTCGGAGAAGTTGATAAATAAATAAACAAGCTCACTGGGTTCAGCTATTAAAATACTGCTATTTAAGGTTTAAATGCAAGATGAAAATAACTACTGAAACATCTGTAACTGTTGTGAAACCTATGTTCGCTGCTCATGCCAGTTGTTTGATCCCCAGCTTGACCCAATGCCTCTCAAAGAACAACACTCAATCTGCCCAGGAAACAAACTTGATAGCGTTTCATGCAAGCTTTGTACATTCCTTGCAATCAAGATTTAATTAACTGGTATGAATAAAAGGAATGGTCCAGATGGTTTTTAGGATTATTTATTAAAAGGTATATTGAACCTAATATGGTTGTTTATGGAAGATATATACTTATCTTATGGTGGCACATGGTTGGACATATTTATTATTGTACAGTATTTGCTGTAGAAAGTATACAGTGGAGCATCTTCTTTGATTATGTACGATTTTAGACTGGATTAGGCCTGTGCTAAATGTCTGGTCAGCTATTGTACAGAAAATAGTTAAGTTTGTGCAAATGGGAGAAGGCATATAATATTTTTGTGTTTCCTGTTTATTAGTGAAGATGCTTTGACATCTTTGCTATTTTACTTTAAGTCTTGCTTGTTGCTGAGTTTGCAAATGTGACAACTTATTTATGAAAAATCAAGTACTACTGATTTACACTTACGTGTGTGTATATATATAGTTTTATGTTCATGCCATGCACTTTTGTCACCCTTTTTACAACTTCTTGCATTTCAAGTTAAGAGTTTCCAATCTTTGCAGCATTTCTTAAAATTATTTAGATCATATATTTGGGCATAATGTATTATTTTGTTTTAGACATGATGTCGGGGGGAAACTATTGTTTGTGTATGTAATCTATCAAGTTTACTCCATATATATGAATTTGTATGATTGCTTGAATAAGTCGTAGCATTAACACCAGTTAGTTATATGTAATTCTTTCAGATTTTTATTTTACACACAAGTTTAAGATATTATTTCTGTCTCATTTTTGTATTGTTCTTTCTAGACTAGTTTTAACCAAATGTTCATGTTGGATAAGCTTAAATCTTCATCTTGCTTCTATCTTTTATGCCAAAAGCAATGTTTTATATTTTAAACTAAATTATTGCTTTTGTGCTATAGCCTGATATTTTCACTACTTTGTGTGGTAGTAAATTAGTATGAAGAGATTTCCCTAAATAAGTTGTCCTCATTGCAAACAACGTTGTATAAATGTACAGATCTATGCCAATGTTTCTGTTGATGACTTTACAATCAACTTGTGTCAAGTTGTGTGTGTGTTTAAATACATTATATATATCAGTCATACTACTCACAATGAAAATGTCAGACTATTTATGTATTTATATCTACCTTAATGGTAATAAAATCTTCTCACAATTTGACATCTTTTGCTTGTGTTTTCTCACCTGAGCAAAGCTTCAGGTTAGCTGTTATGATCACCAGTTGTCCGTGCACTCTTGCACCTGTATTTTAATAGGCTCCTCTCCATCTTCCACAGTAGTTCTATAACCATAATATTTTGGACAAGAAGTTGAATTGTGGGAGCATAAAAATTGCCTCAAGTTTATTCAAGGCTGCTGAAACATGGATATGCCACTTTAAACCTTGTGTGCCTCTTGCAACCGTATTTATTTGTTGATTCTTAACCAAACATACACAGAAGATATAGAGCCATAAGATGAAGAGGCCTTATCTAACTAATACAATAAATGTTTGAGTTGTGGCCTTTGAATGATAAAAAAATTGCTTTTATGACACAATCAGGTGATCCATTTCAGGTATTGCTTTTGTTTAACAAAGAAATGTAGCAAATAAGCCAAATATGGGCTATCAAAGTTGTAAGTTTTGTTGAACCTGCTTACAGTGAGGTAGACATAGTTGTCAAAGTGGTGGTTTGATATATGTGCTTGTGTCAAATCTTGTCCAGAAAACTCATATATAGAAGGATTTAAAAGTGACTTGACACACATGTTCATCCTAATGAGATGTGATGCCTGCAAGACTAGGGCAGATTTTGAAATAACATGGTACAAATGTTAACCTGAATCAGACGTATTGCGCTCAAGACCCAGATCCACAGTTCAAAAGTCCCACGTAGTGGTTTATGGGATATAGGTACACTATGGACAGATTTTTAGACCATAAAATAGGGAGCTATCGTACTTGCTCCAGGGCGGCATTGGTTTTTCAGGTTTTTATCCGGTAAGATATCTATGCAATGACTCGTAGGATATGAATGAAACTTAAATTAGTGTCTCCTGCTTTTCACAAAACTGGGGACAAAAATTCTACTAAAGTTGAAGGCCTTGAGCTCAGATATAATTTTTCGCTTCTTTTAAAATAAAAAAGGTTGAATTTTTTTTCATTGTTTTTTCATTTTCATGAAAGGGTATCCAGCTGTGATAAACTGTGCATGCTTACAATAAGTACAAAATTATTTCATCTATAGATCCATTTTCATGAACTGGTACCAATATTGCCATATGATGTGAAGCATATATTGTACAAGTATAAATAAAAATCTGAAACAACTTAGAATGTGAAAGGATATCCAGCATTGATAAACTGTATGCGTTGGTACAAGACTACAGATCCATTTACAAGAACTGGTATATTACCATATGCTTTGAAGTTAGTGTATAATTATATCGCACATGTAAAACATTGATAAACTACTCTTGAAACAGAAGATCATCTCAGCTATAGCTTACACTATATTTCAAATTCTTTCTGGAATTATTTGGTAATGTTTAATTCGTACTTATTGAAATGCTTCACCAACTTATTTCATTCATGCAATTATAATATATTTGGTTATTATATGTACATAATGTGCCCCAAGTTTGTTATTGGCATAGCTATCAGGTTATTTGTCAGTTATGGTTAATGAATTTATAAAGCAATTTCATAGTTTGAATGACAAATGTAACTAAATGCTAAATTGAATGATATTAAGGCAATATAAGCCATCCATTCAGTTTGGTGTTTCCGAAAATAAAACTTGATAATGAAAATAAATATTGATGAATTATTTTACTAATTTATTTTTAACAGATAAGCAATAAATATAACTAAATTTTAGCTGTTGTTTTAGAACAGATTTGAAACAGAAGGGCACGCTGTCCCTCCAAAAGCTTTTGTTAAATAACGTGCCCAAAAATGTTCACTACAAGGCGTTTGCGTGCAGGTCTGTACTGATGGGGTCAACATTGTAGGCATTTGGTTTTACAAGGAATTGTACAGGGCATCTGAAAAGAAAGGTTACTTAACTTTTCATTGCTCAACTTTAAAGCTACCATAATCCTTAAAATATAAAAGGAAGATTTTTTGTTTGGTAGCAAATTGAAATAATGCTTCCATAAATACCATATTTACAAATTTTGAACAAAATACATAAATCTATCTTTGACATCATTTTAGAAATAAATGATGTTCTCCAAGTCATGTTCTTTCATCAATTTCCCTCGTCTTACTCCGTCTATGGAATTGTTGGTAACATTACCACATATTTATTGGTTAAGTCTCCTTTTATATAGGTATCTACTTGCTCAAGTTTGTATACAGCCGAATTCAGATAGCCTCAAAGGAAGTAGTCGCATGGGTTCATATTAGGACTGGGCCGGTCAGGAAATTCCACTCTTTCATGTTTGGGTATTGTTGAGATATCGCCTTGTCATCAATATATCCTAAGGAAATCTAATACAACATCCGATGTGTGAGGGGAAGCACCATCTTGCATAAACGATATATTCTGCATATTTTGTGCTTTTGAAGCAAAGGAATAAATTTGTTTCTCGGAAGAGATATTGTTAAGAGTGAATTGTATTGTTAAACACATATGGACCAATTATGCCGTATGAGAACATGGCACACCAAACTGTCAATTTCTCACTATGTAGTGGTCTCTGTGTGCAACAGTGTGGCTGCTCATAGGCCCAGAACAGAAACCTATATTCTGTTTACATACATGACCAGACAAAAGGAAATGCGAAACATTGCAAAATACGCACAACATAATTACCTGCAACAGCAGAAGCTCAGTTGCAAAATTCAAGTCATTGAATCTGGTAAGTGATGGTTAATTTCTGCAACATCTGCATTTTGTATGGAATCTTGTTTTAGACCTTTCTGCAGGACAACATGAATAGAATATTTGGGAATGTTCGTCTCATCAACTTTTCCAGACTGCCACAGAACAATTCACAAAGTGAACATTGACTTTGGCCAGCCCGATATTAGCGCAACATCAACTGATCCACACCATTCAAATTTATTCAAAATCTTGTAAATATGTTTTCTGCTCACTGTCCCATTCTTAAAATGATATAATTATAATCTTCCTTTTTACATCTGGAACACACTTGTTTTCGTAATATTTTTTCCAAAATGAAAAGTTGCGTCATTTTCAAAATAACAAAACATTTGAGTGACGGCATAACACTATTTGATTAAGCACATTTTTGTACAGGCAACTAAAACTTCAATGTAAGAAATTTAACTTGATGTGCTGGTAAGTTCGGGATTTTGCAAAGTTATGAGGTGTTACCTTTCTTTACGGACATCCTGTATTTTCATTTATCTCTGAAATTTTGCATGTAATATTTTTTGTAGACCTGATGCGTAAGTGGGGGTTTGGCTGATGCGTAAGTGGGGGTTTGGTTAGGAATAATAAACAAAGGTTCAAATAAATACTTAGGTCTTAATTAATGAAAGAATGCTGACATTTTTATATATTTGCATTTATGATAGACATGATTGTCAACTTTCAAATGAAAACATAACAAACTAAATATAAATAACATGTTTAGTTTAGAAACCCCACACTTGACAAAGTTGAACTATGAAAGTGAAAAATTCAATACCAACAAGCAACGTCTGTGAATTTATGTCGTCCACCTTTAATAAAAGATTTGATTCAGGCATTATTAAGTTATTGCACAGAAACTAAAAAAAATATGATTTTTCACAAATTAAAGGGGCATAACTGTAGAATGACAAATGCCACAACCACTAAAATCGAACTTGGCCTGTTTTTTATCATTATAAACATTGTATTAAAATTTCAAAATATTTTATTCAGGCATTCTTAAGTTATTGCATGGAAACCCCCAAAACTGTGACAAATGGACGGAAATTACAATTTTTCACAAATAAAAGGGGCACAAAACTACAATGTTAAAAGTTATTGCACGAAAACCAAAAGTGTGACAGACAGACCCAAATTAGTATCTCCCACTTTCGCAAAGTGGGGGACAAAAATGAATTTTAAAAAATAAAATGCTTTTTTGGTTGAAGATAACAATATCAATTGAATGGATGGTGTTAACATGGATAAATGAGAAATGGAATATTATGGTCTTACATACCATATTTTACCTCGGAATAAGTGAGCATTTCAACTTGCCCTTTTAATAAAACACATTTCCAGTATTTCAAAATTCAATTATACTGTAGATACATGTACCAAAAAATCATTTCAAAAAGACTTGGTAAATTTAGGCATATTTATTTTAAATATTGCAATATAAGCAATACAAAGTAGCTTTTGTTTCACACCTGCTTGAATGAAATCATTAAACGATTGATTGATTGAATATTTAGCATCATTTTTATGTCATCAAGGTTTTAGGATGAACTTATATCTCTCTCACTTTAAAATAGAACTTTTGATATTTAGTAATGTAATAAATAGAAAGGTGTTTAAAACCATCTTTAACACATTTCAAGTTATAGAGGCTTATTCAAGTTTTATTTGTGGAGAAAGACCTTAGAATGAATCTGAGTAGAACCACTGTCCTGCCACAAGTAACTGGCAAACTTTCTCACATAAAGTTTTTGGTGTGAGCAGGACTTGAACCAACAACCTTACTGGTAATAAATAGATTCCAACTATTTACAAAGTATTGATGCTACGATAGACCTTCAACTATGGTTGTTTCTACCATTTCATCTGTATGATTAGGTGCATGTTCGATATCAACCTGTACATTATCAATAATTTGTGACACCTGGCTTTGAACATTATCTATAATTTGTCCGACAGTCTGTCCTTCCATAGGTACAATTTCTACAGTCTGCAGCATTTCACTATGAACATTTTTCAGTGTTTCGTCCATCTCTTCTTGTGAAGTATCTGTAGTCTGTTCAATCTCTTCAGGAGTTGTATCTAGAATTTGTCCGACTTCCTCCTGAGTATCTATTAACTGTTCTACCTGAACAAATTCTTCTGCTGTCTGTATCTCCATCCCGGGTGTCCAGGTTACTGTTGAGACTTCACCTTCTTGTGACATGGTAATTGTCTGCACTTCATCGGCCTCTTCAGAGTTTGGAACAGGAACTATGGCAACTGTTTCACCAGTGGTGCTGTCAAGGATCCTCATGCCGCTGCCATCTGGGTCATTAATAACAATGTAATCATCTGTGACCTGTACACCTTCTATCATTGAGTGAACACCATTCTCACCAGCTATAATCTCAACATTCTGAATTGGTTCGCCTTCATCGTTCGTCTCCACTACTACATACTCAGCAGCCTGAAAGAAGAGTAGATAATGAAATAATGTGTTATAACACAATTCAATATACAGTAAAACCTGTATTAAGCAGCACCGAAGGAAAATAGCCAAACTGGCTGCTTAACACAGATGGCTGCTTAATAGAGGGTCTATATTTTTACTGAGAAGTTGAAGTCATGATGTACCATATCTGTACATTGTAAGTTGTTTGGAATTATATACAGGGGTGGTTGAGTTAAAAAGATTTGAACTGACAGTATTTTATACGGAATAACATTTAAATAAATAAATAATTTATGTTATTTGATAAAAAAATAATTTGGTTTCAATTAAACATGAAATAAATCCAGTTTCATATCATGAATTTTTCATTTAGCAGACGCGGTACAATCCAGAAAGAATTTGTAGCTCATATTCTTCCATTATCTCTCGGTTAAGTTTGGACACATTCTCAATCTGTGTTTTATCGACACCTTTTCCCTGAATTCAGACAATTAACCACCCTTACACGTTTATCCAGTCAACATTTTCTTTTTGCAGCAGAAATTGTATATACATGTACGTTGACAGTCAATCACATTATGATATGAAAAATATTGTTGTTCCGTTGTATTCGCATACACTTCCATAGCCAATAAAATTTAATTCAATTATAATTTAAATAAACTGACATATTGCAATTATCTTTTGATTTTACCCAGTTCGATAATATTGCATAACATTTCAGTGAAAATTGATTTGACAGTGTTTATACGTGACATAAACCTAAATAAAACTACTGTAAATACATATGCTTAAACAGTCATTTTTCACAGCCTAACAACTTCCCAAACAAATTAAAGTCTTATATCTCTTTACTTATTAGACTATATATAGGTATGCTCGCTCTGGGAAAAGTGGTGTGTTTTCGTAACAGAAGCAGAAGTGTTAATTGATCATGGGATTATACAATATGACTGGAATAGTGGCCTGCCAAAAGGTGTGACTGCTTAGTGATAAATGGTCATCTGCCACATCTGACCGCATGCACCTGACCACTGACCACTTACAAGAACTTTTCAGAATGAAAGACTGGCTGCTGGCTGCGTTTAAGAGGTGACTGTTTAATACATTTCCTTTAAATTATATAGACAATTTACACAGGGGGAATTTGAAATGGCCGTTTAACACAGGTGACCGCTTATAAGAGGTGGCTGCAATTTAGATTGTATATACAATCAAACCTGCCTTAAGCAGTCAGTCAAGGGAAGAAGCAAAAATGACCTCTTAAGACAGGTTTTTGCTTTGTACAGGTTAATTTGCCCTGAATGCATAGAAATAGGAAAAAGTAAATGTGGCTGCCAAATAGAGGTGATCACTTGCACTGGTTTGACTGTATGTACATCTCCACAAGCCTGAGGGAGAGGTTACTTCTTTCTTGTATGTTAAGCTTCAGTAAAACACTTTAAAATGAAGATCTCTACAAGACATTAACTCTACGTTCTTTTTAGTTTCAAACTATAAGGTTGCTTAAGCTTTCAATAATTATGACTTTCTAAAATTTCTAATCTATCACTATCTGCTCAAGATTTGATTTGAATTTAGGGACAGTATTTAAATATTTAGACAAAAGCTTTGCTTTAAATGTTATCTAAGTATGATATTGTCCATAAGAACATGCCATTTTCATCTGAAGAATCTTCATTTTTTTTAAAAGTGGTTCGTACCTGCTGTGAATCATCTGGATGCACATGATTGTCATCATCTTGTCTTTCATCACCGTCTGGTACGATGTACTGTTGTGTGTCTGCTACAACGGAGGAAAACTCGGTGAGTACTGTGTAGTCCGTATCATCCCTGTTATTCTGTCGTGCCTCTTGTAACTGGCTGGTACATGATACTGCAGTGCATACATGTAAATCAGATGTCATAGTTTCATACTGTATTATAAAAGCAGGCTGCCAGTGTACTACATGTATATACAGTGTTGGCTGCTAATTTCAGAGGTTGTTTGTCTGATCTCCAGCTAGATTCGATACCTTTTAAAAAAACAACAATCAGTACTGGTTCAACCCAGGAAGCCAACTCGAGAGTGGCTCATAATGAACTCCAAGCTTGCTTTGCAATCGAGCTTAAATAAATTTAATAGTACATGTATAAACTACTTTACTTTACAAAGGGGGTTATAAAAATGTAAACAATCATCCACATTGAAAAATTATTTTCAGTTAGTTAAGAAAATTATGAACTTGATGAGTGAACCTTGAATACCATTCTCAGCAATTTAGACAATGAGTGCTATTTTCAATACAATGTAAAGCATGTGTTATTGTTGTTTTTTTCAAGTCATTACTCATTATGATATTAAATATAATTAATCTCGTTTTTTTTCATACATGTAGATCTAAAAGTGTTCCTGCACTGTTTTCAAAGGCCTTCCGTGATTAGTATCTTTGGAGTAAAGGGTTAAGTGGAGTAGATAGTGCATAAGCTGCTCATATCAGAATTTGCTGGTTCAATCCAAGTATCTCCCCAATTGCCTCTAAAAAAACAACAGAGCACTAGTTCGAAAAATCCCAAATCAATTCATATAAGTTTGAGTTTACTTTGCAATCGAGTGAGAATAACTAAGTATAAACAAAACACATATATTATAAATTACCTTTAGCTTTCAGATGTCTGTTGAGCGTTCCATGTTCTGCAAAACTTCTTCCACAATATCGACACTCGTACGGTTTCTCTCCAGTATGCATTCTTGTGTGACGCATCACAGAGCCCTTTTCCCGGAATCTCCGGTGACAAAATGTGCACTCGTAAGGTAAAATATCAGTATGGGTCCTTAAATGAACCTTCATGGCATTCTGGAAATAACATGTAAGAACAATAGTGATAAAACAGCAAAGGAATCACCATACATTATCTAATAGAATAGAAACTATTTATCTAATAAGTCAAACATGGCCCATGGACATTATGTAATAATATAATTACAAATATATATTGCATGGTGTAATGGCAAACATGTTCAATAGTGTAAATATTGAATGTTTTATTCGAAATAAAAAACGCTATTATTACATCAATCATGACAATATAAATTACATCTCAGCACATATTTATTTTTGACATCGTTCTACGAGAGATTGATCAGACTTCGAATAACTTTTACTACTAGTGTTGATTGATAATAAGGTCTGAAATATAATAGTTTTCAAATGTTTAAACAACAGAGGTTAGTGAAAATGTAAATTCTATATCCCTGTATATTGTCACTAGCCCCTGTGGTTTAAACATTGAGTTTGGGTTTCAAGGGACCCAACTCTGTATTATATACTGTGAACCAGTGTGGAGAAGTTTGCCCATATCAAATGCTTTATGTGTACATATATACATTTAGTTTTTTCAATTCATTTATGTTTGTATTATTTATTAACTATCAACATTTAAAAAGCTTGAATGTTTCTAGAAATATGATTTTATATTTTGTTATATTTTACTAATAAGTATATGCACAATATATATTCCATCAAAAAGTGAAATTAATCTTTACTCCGCATTGTTAACATAATCTGTCAATAAAAGGCATTCTGCTTGGTTTTGCCCAGATACCACTTTGCACAATATTTCCATCCTATAAGCAATACCACCTGGCTAGTAAACCACTACTTATCAATAAAATACAGGTATGCTTTAAAGGGACATCTTTAAACTTGATTACTAAAGAGATATTGATACTGATGCTGGCTTATAT
Source organism: Panopea generosa (assembly GCA_029582155.1). Taxonomy (NCBI): domain Eukaryota; kingdom Metazoa; phylum Mollusca; class Bivalvia; order Adapedonta; family Hiatellidae; genus Panopea; species Panopea generosa. Next base: position 2,493,088 of record CM055895.1, on the reverse strand, counting down.
AGGCTACCATTTATGTACACATTATTTAATAAAAAATAACAAATAAATTGTTTTATGAACTTTACAAATGTTTTTTATTATCTTCAAACTGATTAATATTTTTAGTATTTATGTATATGTAATTCAGAAACTCACATTAGTTTTAAATGATTTCTCGCACACTGTACATGGAAAAGGCCTCGTCCCTGAGTGAATCTTGATATGTTCTCGTACATGTGATAATCTCTTAAAAAGTTTTCCACACTCCCCACATTTGAAGTTTCTGTCATCCTGGTGAGCAGACATGTGCTTGGTGAGTGTGTCCTTTGTGATAAATGACTTGTCACATACAGCACACTTGTGTGGTCGCAGACCTGAAATAAACAAAATATGACCAATATGCCAAATCTTAACAGTCGAGTGACTTTGGTGATTGAAAGTAAATCAACCTATAAATGACTGCAAGCAATAGATAAGCAAATCCATTTTGTAGGCATTTATATATTTAAGTACTTCAATATATGATCACATTTTGGACACATCTAAATAGTATCAATAACAAAAGCATTTTTATAGCTCCCCTACCCCATATATATTAAGGCAATAAAACAACTACTGCCCCTTTACCTACAACACAAGAAGATAAATCACCTGTATGATTCCTCATGTGAAGCTTGAGGTAGTTATTTCCCCTGAACTTCCTCAAACATACAGGACACTTATACAGGACGCGAGCCTCATTCTGAGATCCAGTATAAGCTGGTTCCTGTGGCTCAATTGGGTCCTGCGGTAACTCCAGTAACTGTTTCACCGCCATCTGAGCATCTCTAAAAGTATAGTTACAGATATGTTACAAGCATAAAGCTCTTCATTTTTATACTATTTAAAAAAAAACATGTTTAATAGCAAAAACTGTGTTTGTTTGATGAACGATTCAAATTAGCTGCCTAAAAAATAAAGGATGTCCAAGCCTTTGATTACAAACCAAGTGTGCTATTTAACCATGCCAATAAAGGGACAAGTATAAAAACAACTTTTCATAGAGAAGTCAAGTTAAAAATGTGGATGCTAGAGTGCACACAAAATGTTTATGAAAAGACGCTGGATGGACAACAGGCACAGGTTTACCAGAACAGCTTGTAAACAGCTTAAGGGTTTAACTTATGAAGTTTGGTCACTATAACAAAATTACTTTGAAACACAGAGAATAAGCTGAGTTAAATATGAAACTTTAAATGGAAACAGACAACAATGTCGACACCAGGTTCATGACAATACATGTAGCATTTTGTGTTGTTTTTTTCAAAAAGGACAAACTTAAAATGAAAAAGCTTTTACATTGCTGGGTTTATTTTAGTGAGCACCATCATAATGATATGCAATTCTTACCGGTGAATTTCACTTTTATTTTTATTGGTCTCTTTATCTTTTTCGTTTGTCTCTTCTTCCAGTGGAACAAGATTGGTGAATGGGTCTGTGCTCTGAATACGACACATTAAACAAATACAAAATAAACATACCACAGAGGTATTTATTATGAGTAAATAAAAATTAGATTTTTATATGTATAATTATTACAGTCGATTCAAATTTGAATGCAAATTAAATATGGTAACTGCATTCTGATATAGGTAAAGTAGCTAAATCATGCCTGGTGTTTTAACATATGTATTTAAACCTGCAAACCCCCCAAATCAATAATAAGATATCTGTTTATGTTTACAACAGTTCTCAGGTAAATAAAAATCACCTGTAACTATTGTTTTTAATAGTAAACTTGAACTATTGTGTTGTAAAATAAAAAAAACAACAATTTAATAGAGAGCTTATGTTTGTATACTATCGAAACCTTACAGGCAATCAGTTAACTCTTTCCTGGGATCCTTTAAGGTTAACCAGTACTCAAACACATCTATCTCCGCAAGTAATTGATTACTTTCCCACCTGAATTAGCAGTGAGATATGAATGATTTGTCTAAGTTGTAATAACTTGTTTCACAATAGAAAAGAAAGAAATAAGTTTTACAACTGGCTAATTCTCCAAACTTAACACCTGACTTTTATCCATAAGAAACAGAAACTGACCTAAAACGCAGCGATTGTGTTATTGCAATACCCCTATACATGTGTTAAAAAGGAAGTTAAATATCTTGTCTTGAAAAAAGTTAATATAAAATTATACAAATAATATTTTTCAAACACTGTTTGTTATTGCTTCAAGTATATAAAACAGTTTTAGTTTATTTAAAAATGTAAATATTACACTTGATGTCAGAGTCAGTTTTTTTTTAATTAAAAAATTAAGAATGCAATGAACATTAAAAGAAATAAGGTAGATATCTGAGTATAGATTGATTTGATATTTATTATCATGTTATGCTATCAAGGGCTAACAAAAGTTAATTTACCACTCTTTCCTGGGATCCTGGAAGGTTAACCATTACTCAAGCGAATCTCTGCTAATAACTTTCCCACTTGAATTAGTGGTGAGAGAGGAATGATAATGAGATGAAATGTCATATATCAATCACCACAGAGATTGTGGATGGGAGGGGATTTGAATTCACTACCCATTGATTGATAGTTAGATGTGCTACTGACTGAGCTAACCAGTCTCATCATCTGAGTGTGACTCTTACCTTAAGTTGAACATGGTGATGCATCAACATGTGGTTCTCAAACTGTTCCTTGCTCTGCGACACAAAATGGCAAAGCCAGCAGCGTGATGCGTTGTCAGCCAGATGGGTACGCAAATGTACTTTTAATGGTTCCACAAACAACAGGTCTTCATGGCAAATCTGGTGTTAATTAAATACATAAATATGCACAAATTATGACTTTAAAATATAGTTTGGAGTGCATGTTCCACTAATGAAAAATTTCTGGTATTTTTTTAACTGATGTTATATAGTTGATATGTAAATATTACATTTCAGTAGAATAGAATATTGATAGTGGAGAATCAAATCTAATTTTAAAGAATATTTTTTTGATAACCAAATGAAATTTAATACATTTCTAAAAGAGCCTGTGCAATGTAAAAGAAGTGTTGCGGGAGGGTAAACAGTAAGTTCTCATCCGTCACCAGATCTGTCACCGTTTTGAGATGATATATTCAAGTATCACTACACAGTTGCACCCCTTTTTGTCATGCTAGCAAGATTCTTACACTTAAAAAAAAGTCCTATGTAATTTGGTTAGAAATATTTTTAAAATGGTTCATAGGAACTGTGATTTTTTGCTGCAGATGAGTAAAGATAAAGCTGACATAGCATATTCCGCAATATGACATCACTGGTTTTAAAAAAGTGACTTGTATAGGATTTTTACAGATGCATGTATTTATGAGTATTTGAAGACTTCCTTTAAAAAAATATCTTAGGGTGTCACTGCAAAGTCTTTGAAAAAAACAAAACTGGCCAATATTTTACATTTTTATGCGCAGATTCATTTCTGCTATGAAAAAAATAACTTTAAAAAAGATTTTAAGTCGACTTTTTTTTTACAGTGGAAATCCTAGACCTTATTTTATGCAGAACAAAGAACAAATTTAACTGTGTAGTGAGGCCTTCAGGCTATCTTGAAAAAAACAATCTGAACAAATGAAAATTTTACTGCTAAAAGTAGTACTGGGCAACAGCTAAAACCTCAGTTGAAACACAATTAAACAAGAGTTGTCAGAAGACAACAAAGCTCGTCTATGGGATAAAACTCACCACCCATGCAAAGATTGAGATTGGAGGAAAACACCAAAATCAAAATGCAATTAAACACAAAAGTTTAACCTGGGTGTCTACAGATGCCTCCGCTGCCGGGGTCATGGCAATAGCTTTCCTGGACATTCGCCCCGGCGAGCTAAAATTGCATGATGTTCATTAAGAACAGGAATTACTGAATTGAGTTTTGGTCAGAAATGTATATAGCATCATACCTTGCATACAGTAGAGATCTGGTCTGTATTATCTTTTGTGCATGCTTCAAACTGTCCATTAATGTCCCTATTAGTGATGTCAGTCTCAACGCCAGTTTCCACATCCCCAGATATCACAATCTCCACGCTATCATGCTGGTCGAGGTCAAACTGAAGAGAAACATCTTCTATAGCAAAAGGCTTTTATTTTTTTAATTCTATTCATCACCATTTTCACAAAATTATAGGCTATGTGTGGCATCCAGTTTTATTAATGGACGTATATGAATCCAAACTGATCCTTACATAAATCAATGACAAACTATCTCACATAAAGTTTTTTGACTAAGCAGGGTTCAAACCCATGACCTTAACAGTGAGAAGTAAAATATCTTGAAACAATGTCTGACTTGGCCATGGAAAAACTCAGAATATGTTTATTATACCTGCCATTGTCAAAACATTTCAGAATATACAAGTATATGATATCCAGTTTTGTTGGTGGAGGAAGACATTGGAATGAATCAGAGTGGAACCACTGTTATTCTCAAGTAATTTGCAAACTGTCTTGCATAAAGTTTTTTGACTAAGCCAGGTGGTAAGCAAGAGTCCATAATCCAACAAGGGTGAATATTTACCAGTTCTTTGTGCTGTTCACTGTGCATTGTATCCTCCAATACCTGTACAACATGGGTTATGGAAGGTAATGATTCCTCTGTTCCGCCCTCCTCTGGTTCCAGGCTCTCACTCATTTCAGGAACTGGCTGAATCATCTATATATCAACAACAGATACCAAGATTTAATACGGATATGCATCCGTTATATTAGTTTTGTTTGACATTAATTTTCATTTTTTCTGATCTTTCCAAGTAAATTTTATCATAAATTTTGCACTTTCTTGTTATTACAAGTTACACATTTGTTCTACTGTTAGACATGAATTTATATTTTCTTTTATTTTCCTTCAATAAAATGGTAACACTCAAATTTACCAACATCATTGACCAAGAAAACAAATACTTTAAAACAATAACTGTTTACATAATATGATCTTAAATTCTGAATTTTGCTTTGACATTAGCTTGTTGAAGATCTGGCAGCCATATGATAGAAGAGCTTGCTACAAGTTTGCAGATAGTATATTGAACATTAGACATATTTTACTTATCCTACTACACAAACGATATGTCACACACTTACTGTATCCTTGTTTATTTCTGGAGTATCAGCACTCACTCTCCGGTTGCCGAATGCGTTGAGTTGTACGACATTCATTGATGACTGTCCACTTGCAGCAGGCATACTAGGCACATATGTCCACTTCTTGCCATAGCGTGGCAAGTCATTGTCAGATTTATCTGTGCATGGAGTTCTGTAAAAAAGATTGATCATAACACTTCTTTTGTTTGAATTTTTTTTTATTACTGGCCTAAGGTTCTTCAATAAAGGAATAGAAGTTACTATTTTAAAAACAATATCATACACCATTATACCGTTACATACAGGCATGGCTGTGATTCATTTTTAATCAGAGAAATATATTTTTGGATACCATACTGAGCAATTAATAATTAACAAGAATTGTCACTGGTAAGTGTCGCATGCCCCAAAAATGGTCGTTGAAAAATAACAATATAATTATGTTATAAAAGGTAGCATCCATGAATATAAAGAGTAATGGACTGATGTTTCAGACATATAATTTCATGTTTTTTTTACATTAAAGCGTGACCTTGACATTTGTGTAACCTTGACTTTGACATCTGATGTAATAGTCTGGGTATTTCAACAGTCAAATGCTGCTCAAACATCATCATGACATGCTGATCACTTGTGTCAAGCTATTATAAAATCCCTAAATGTAAGACAAAGTTACAGAACAATTGTTGATAAATTGAGCCAAGTGTTTTTGAAATTCATCCATGTATGATAAAGTTAAAGGACAGACTTGAAATCTCAAACAGATTCAGTGTTGTCATACATACTAAAAGTATGACCTTGACCTTTGAGGTATGGGTCTAGGTCTTACTTCTGATACGTCCTCATGTCATCTTGATAAATTGAGCCAAGTTAAAGGCAAAGTCACAGACTAGACACACAATATCAAACAAATTGAAAGTATGACCTTGATCTTTGAGGAAAGGTTCTGGGTCTTACATGCGACACTTAATTAAAATTTATCCATAGATGACAGACTGGACAAGAAATGTCAAAATGACTGAAAGTGTTGTCAAACAAAGTTAAATTGTCAATACGTTTTAACAATTCCAAGCTACCTGACCTAAATATAGCCTATATCACTACAATGGACACGTACTAGCTGACATTACTAAATTAGGCCACAACAACCTAACTATTTTGTTACAGACCTTGACCTTTGAATTAAGTGCAATACTTTGTCATGTTATGTTGATCATTTATAACAAGTATTTATAAAAATCCATCTATGCATGACAAAGTTGCAGGCCGGACATGAAATCTCTCACAGACTCAAAGCGTTATCAAACTCAAATTGTGACCTTGACCTTTAAGGTACTGGTGTGGGTCTTACTCGCGACACATCATCATGTTATGTTCATCAATTGTAGCAAGTATCATTAAAATCCATCTATGCATGACAAAGTTACAGGCCAGACACAAAATCTCACAGACTCAAAGTGTTATTAAACAAACTCAAATTGTGACCTTGACCTTTGAAGAACAGGTGTGGATCTAACTCGCGGCACGTCGTCATGTTATGTTGATCATTTGTACCAAGTATCAACAAAATCCATCTATGCATGACAAAGATACAGGCCAGACACAAAATCTCACAGACTCAAAGTGTTATTAAACAAACTCAAATTGTGACCTTGACCTTTAAGGTAAGGGTGTGGGTCTTACTCACGACACGTCGTCATGTTATATTGATCATTTGTACCAAGTATCAACAAAATCCATCTATGCATGACAAAGATACAGGCCGGAAACGAAATACCAGACAAAAGGATGGATGGACAGACGCTGCGATTACTATATGCCACCCCAAAAATATTTTTTTTTGGGGGGGGGGGGCATAGAAATGCTGCTTCGAGTGCCAAATATAAGGTATGAGTACGTTTATTGTATTTTATTCATGCATAAACAGTACCTGGATTTAAGATGACGGGTCAGGGCTCCAGACTCGGCAAAATTTCTACCACAAAGGTCACATGGGTATGGACGCTCACCTATACATAGACAAAAGTAGAAATAAATAAACATCTTTTCTAACACTTACATGTATTGCATTTTATTAAAAAAAAAATTCGCGTAGAGAAACACCTCAGTTACCTGAACATGCCCCTGAGTAGAACATACTTCCTTTCACAAGTAGCTGGTACTTTTTCCCATAGAAAGTGGTTGGACTAAGTCAGGTTCAAACCCACAATCTCAGTGGCAAGAGGTAAATGATCTTAAGACGGCCCCTCAAATTATGAAGGACATGCTGTCATTTATTAAACATGATATTCCAGTCACGTACATGTTATTTTGTTTTTGGTTCGCGAAAATCTAGAGCAGAGTCCCCTTAAAAAAATATGAGATTGGCACGTGACGCAAGGGAAAAATATCTTTTCAATATTTTCTATATTTTCGCTAGAAAATATAATTACCAAATTACCTCATTCATCACTGCATGTATAATCCGGCTAAAGAAGGTAAAACGCTGAGCTAGACATGACTGAATATCTACATACATGTAATGTCAAATATTTATTAAAATAGCATCACCATACATGCATATTGGCTTACAGAATTTGAAATCAATGACAATACCGGCAGAATTATTCATAGCACATTAAAATTTTTCTTCTTCCCGATTCTTTATATAGAAAACTTCAATGTAATTGGTAACTGCACCATTTTCTGAGAAAGGTAATGATAGAGAATCTCACATGAGTGGTCATCTTTTTTTTTTATGAAACTTTTTGGCAAAAACAACATAATGCTCAGCAGAATCTTGCAAAATATATCTTTGCCAACTCATTTAGGCCAAAACTGACATATTGTTTGTTTTCCCTTGCGCGACCGACCCATGAAAAAAGCACCGACTGAAAATTTTTTTGGGAAAAATATCTGAGTTTTTTTAAAAAAAATTTTGACTGCTCCAGGCAGTGTGCTCCAAGAATGAGTTTCAAAGTTACTTGCTCATCGGGCTTGTCTTAAAAAGTCAGACAAGTGAGTTTCACAATACACAGGTCTGCAAATATCACTATACGGTTGCTTATAGACCGTAACTAATCAGTAGAAACAAATGACCCCACTGCATGCCCGATATTGTGACTTCGGAAAACTTCTCATGCATATTCAATTATCTATTTTTATCTTCTTATGTGATTGGTGGGTAGCTTTGAATATAAATAAATCTACTAGTATTTTTAACAACCACTATGATTGGTCTATGACTAAGGTACACCTGAGCAAGGAATTAAAAATAGATAATGACTTTGTTTGTGGATGTCCCTCAAATCCTTCAACATGAAGAGCATAAAAATATTATCTCCCTTTGCCAAACTGGTGGCAAGTTCTAAAATCTGATTATGTTTTTGCAGATAATTCGCGATTGATCACCTTATGTATAATGTCAGCGTTAAGTGGTAATTTTATAAATATTTCGTAGATTTACAATAACTGGAACTGTATGTATGTAAATTTTCTTCTGCGAAAACATGAAGGTTGATAAATAAAATCGAGTATATGGTAAAGAAAAATGTGGTTGGGGTATTATAGTAATAAACTTATTGCTTTTGGTTGTTTAGTTTCAGCGTATAATTTTCTTTGGCAGTGATATCATGATTTTAATATAGTATTGAGAACAATAATTAAGATAAATTGTTTTTTTAATATTTTAAATATAGTCGACTAGTTGCACTTTTCTAGATATTTGAAGGCTTTCATAGACTGAATTTATTTATCATATTGCCAAGTTCTCTTGGATGAAATGAATAGCGTTGTAGGCTTGACATTGCCATTGTTGTATGTTATGACATTTAGCAATCATTAGAAAAGAAGAGAAAGATATTTAAAATAATGTTTAGAATTGGCACCTGCTCCCACACTGCCACAGAGTCGACAGAACAGAAATAATGGTCAATAAAGAACAAAGACTAAATACAACATAAGAAGTCGGTCATACTTATAGAGACAAAGTCAGTTCTCTCTGAAATTCTCTTACTTCTCCCAATCTTATTCAAACTCTAAACTTGTGATTTACACATGCATAATGTTATGGGGAGCTAACTCTACATAAAAACTAATACATTTAAGTCTTTTTATGTTTAAATATTTTATGAAAGTGAACCTTTGATCAGGGAAAGTAAGTACTACTACTGCTAGTTTTATTTGATATTGAAACAATATTCAGAAACTGTATATATAGAATGACTAATATTAGTAAATTTGACTGCAGTTACTAAAACTGTTATTAAATAATGCCGACAGATTTATACTAGTCATTCTATATACAGTTTCATTTTTTAATATAATTCTTTAGGCATTTTTAAATGTCAACAGTTTTAGTAACTGCAGTCCAGTTTACCAATACTAGTCATTCTATATACAGTTTCGTTTTGTCAATCAAAATAAACACAGTTCAGTTTATTATATATATATGTTATACAAATACTAGTCATTTTTACAGTTTAACTTAGTTTTATTTAGCCTTTTAGGAGTAATACAGTTAGTATAAAGCACAATTAATACATATACTGACCCAAAAAAGAAACTTTCGCTCAGTTTGAATGTGAATATTTTGTTAACATTTAACTAAATTTGGCTGAAATCTTCTGTTTGTTGTATAATTATGTCTTATCAATATACTGAAATAGCTAAAAGGACAGAAATGGTCAATTTTACTGTTTGATTTGAAATTAAAACAGGAAGGGATGGATTTCAAAATCCGGTTATCAGTAGCATGTGTGGCCGCCACGTGCAATGATGACTGCTTGACAGCGACATGGCATTTAGAGCACAAGCTTGTTTACGTCAGCCTGAGGGATATTATTACACGCTAATGATAACCAGATTTTGAAATCCATCCTTTCTGTTTTAAATTAACAGTAACTCAAACTGACCTGTATGTCTCCTGATATGCCTCTTGAGAGAACCTTTGGTCTTGAAGGAGTATGAACAGTCTTCATATGTACATGGATAGTCACGGACAGCTGTGTGTGTAAGCATGTGTGTCTTCAGTACAGTCACCTGTCAAATACAAGAGCAAGTTTGGTTGAATATTTAGCATTATTTTTATGCCATTGAGGGCTAATAGACCATAAGTAAATGTTAATCTAACAAATCTTTCCTTGGATCCTGAAAGGTTTACCAGCACTCAGGCACACCAACCTCCACAAGTAACTGATAACTTTCTCATTTGGATCAGCGGTGAGAGATGAATGACATTGAGACCCAATGTTGACTCTGGCCAGACAGAGATTTGAACTCATGACACCTGGATTGATAGTTAGATGCACTATCAACTGAGCCATCCCGATCCTTTACAGGTTATGTACATACAGCTGCATTTCTTGTATTGTTACAAGTTTACAAATATTCCTTCCCAAAATCATATAAAGTTTTAATAATCAGATGTTTCATGCTTTTTGGATCAGGAGGTTTTTTATGATCACAAATGAAAATAACGTACCAATTCTGAAACGTGAAGTAGCCAAATATCAGACTGTTACATAAAGTAAAAAGCAACAGATAATAATATCAAAGCTGTTTCTCTGTCAAAGTCAAATTTCTCACCTCTTTAAACTTATTTCCACATAATACACAGCTGTATTTTCTAGCTGCCTTCTCTTCATCAGTTAATTTCTGGTGTTTGGCTGGACTCGCAACTAGTTCTACTTCCTCTACAACAGTGGTGTCCACATGTGTCCCAGAAGGTGCAGTGAACACTGCTGGGTGTTCCATAATAGCCCGTGTTTGTTCTCCTGGAGCTTGCTGTATAACTATCTGTTGTTCTCCCCTCTCCGCCTCCTCCATCATTGCTGCTGCCATGATTACCTGGTCAAGACTGTCCATCTCTACCAAAGTCTCCTCTTCCATCTGTTTGTCCATTCGTCTGTCTTCATCAATCTCAATCTACACATAGACAGACAGAACATCAAATATTATCAAAAAGTCTTTTTTTTCAGATGGAATGTTAAATACATTGTTGATAATGGGATTTAACATCATTTTTACATTATGTGTTACAATGTATATAAGGAGTCCAGTTGTATTAGTGGAAGAAAACCTCAGAATAAATCTGAATGGGGTCACTGTCCTTCTGCAAGGGACTGTCAAACTTTCTCAAATGATGTGCAAGGACCGAACTGGGTTCAAACTAAAAACTTCAGTGACAAGAGGTAACAAGTTATTTTGAGAGAGAGGTTCAGGCATTCAGCCTCAGAGGACCCCATGAGTGTTAAGATGATGAATGATGTCATACACAAAGATTTTATTCATCATTTTGAACTCTCAATGTTCATCAAAAGTCCGACTCAACAGAGTCATTTATAGATGTCTTGGAGGAATAGGAATATCTAGAATCAAGTTCAGCTTTACACGCACCTATTTTCTCATGATGACAACCATATTATCAGGAAATACAGTAAAAGACGGAAGATATTGGTACAATACCCATTCACAAGTTTATCTATTATCTATTTTACCAGTGAATAAGATTATACAATGTTAAAGAAAAGACAATATCCAAAACATCAATTTCAAATGATCTTTTATTCTAAATTATATCATACGCTAAAATAAAAAATAAAATTAGAGATTTTCCTGACCTAGAATTTCTATTAAAGTAAAAAAGTAATCGAAATGTTGCACAAAACACCATGATGTATCAGAAACATGACTTAGAGAGAATGGTTTATACGACATGTAGCAGCAATAGATTAAGTTTATACTGCATCCGTGTAGACTAAACATACCAATATGGCTTTGACGTATGCAGGGATAATTAGTGGAACTTAAAATGACTACAGAGTTGTACTGACTTAAGACAATCTATTACAAACTATACATAGAGTAAGGGGATGGGCATGTTAAAAATGGGACATATCTATTGTCGACTTTACAAATCTTTAGTAAAACAGAGAGTGCAGTACGGGACATTGTATTGTCTAATTCTTATTACAATATTTACATGGCCACATTATCGGTGTACTTGTCAGGAAGGTTCATCTTATTGTAAGTTCAGCAGTAATTGTTTAAATAAATAATAAACAAAGACATAAAACTCCTTAATGTGGAAACACTGAATAGCTTAAAAACAAAGAAAACTTTCAAAAAAAATTATTTGTTGTTTGGTATGAAATTAACAACTATTTTTTGAAAGTAGTTATGAAATATTCCAACCAAGATCCCTTTGTAATCCATGATGAGAACACAATCTGGCCCTATTTACATGTTCAATTGTCTGACTAATTTTGAATCATTTTATTTTTGGCCCTATATTTATGAGGAGGTTATAATAAATCAACATTTAATGGTGTTATTTTACATGTTCAGTTGTCTTACTTTAATATCTGCAATGGTTGGTTTATAATCATCATCTCTATCATCATCTTCCATGGACTCGTTATCATCATCATCATCATCATCAGCATGATCATACTCCATGTGACGTCGCAACGTCGCTTGTCTGTAATTTTAGCACATGCTTATATGATTATATTTTTGCTTTATCGTGCAGTCCAGAAACTTTATACATGTATGAGAAAGTTACTTGTAAAAGGATTGTGGCTCTACTTATATTCAACTCATGTTCATGAGCCCGAGATCTTCCTTCACCAATTAAAATGGTTGCCATTTAATCATAACCAGCAATATGCTGAAAATCTTTTGTTTTCCAAGTTACACATAAATGGTCATTTCTATTAACACCAAATGAACCCAGGAGCACAATATTTAAGTTCAACCACTATGATTTGTATCTAAATGGTAAGCTACAGCAGCTTAAGGTTTGAAATTCAAACATGTGTTTGATGTTATAACCTTCAGTCAAGATAAAGTCATAAATTTAACATTGATTATAGAATCCATTGTAATTTTAAGATGGTTACTTGGAAAAATAAAGTAACAGTTTACATCAACCAATGCTAGGTTTCTGGAAAGTATAAGACAGTTATATGAAACACAAAATTACCAAAACAATTCCGCCTGGAATCTAATGTGTATCCTAAGTTTATAAAAATTCTAGCTATCAATGCAAGGTAAAACTAAGCAAACCAATGAATGAATGAATAGGGTTTTACGGCGTACAAACACATTACAGGTTATTCGACGCCAACAGGAAGATTCCGGGTTCACTATACATGTACAAAAACAACAAATAAACATACAGATTAAAAAAAATATATCAACAAATGAATATGCAGAATGAACCTAGAACCTTGATACCTGCAGAACTGCAGAGTTTCAGCAAATTCTATCATATTACTCAATTTGTCGCTTCTTACGACATGCTTAAGCCACAGTGATCCTATTCTTGCCATCACTCATGGCTCCATGGAACCACACAGGGGTTGATAATTTAACCACAATAGTGAACATGACAAAAAATGATAAAATGAACATGACACCCATTCGGAGGATTCCTACCCCTATGCAGAGATCGGCAGTGATTCTATTCTTAGCCGGAACCACACGGGCTCTAAGCAAACCAAACAGAGATGCAACATCATATCATATTTGTCCACCTAATAATTTTTAATGCAAAGAAGCAAATTTAATTATGCACAGGGGTCCAGGCCACCCAAAATAATGGTGAATGGGTTTGAACTTTCTGAGAAACAAAGATCAACGCAAAAACTTAACTTTGAAATGCTGGTGCACCATTGCTGGTGCTGGAAAAGTTACACCTGTGCCTCTTTTTTTTCTATGAAAAGACTAGACAAAAAGCAGTTAAACCTGTTGAATTTTTTGTCACATTTTTCACAAATGTAGACTGGTTTGTCCTTGATAACCAAATCCTGACTGTGCACCTCACTAGCTCTAGTTCTTCCTCGTTTACCTGAATATAAAATGTGTACGTATTATAACAGTGGAAAAAAAAACAGTACCAAAATTTGTATGAGCTAAGAAAATAAAAAAGCTTGTTTATCAAAAAAATATTTCAGTGAAGCGTGTTAATCCAGTGGTAGAGCACCAGACCTTGAATCAGAGAGTTGTCGGTATGATCCTCACCCATAGCTATGTGTGGTGTCATTGAGCAAAACAATTTGTCTGCATGTCCTTAGCACTGGTTCTACCAATGAAGACTTTGGCGTGATTTGTCCAAATTGTAAGAACTTGTTTCACAATTGAAATTTATTTTATATGTTTAGTAAACTATAAACATTTCAATTAATTGTTTTGTTAGGCTGGAAGCAAATTTTAAAAACTAATTAATAGCAACTAAAAAGTATATATACTTAACATATATTACTTGTATGTTGCATGAAATTATTAACTTTTTACAGGATACAATTTATACAATTATAACAATTTTAATTTTACCCCTCTTTTTCTGTGTCCCGTTTTCATTTTCCTTCTCATCATCATTCTGTGTGCCGTCAAGCTTGATATCTGCTGCATGTTTAGGTTCTTTCTTCACAGTTTTCTGCAGCAGTTTGGGCATAATCATCCTCTTGTCTACATCCGATCTGCAGTACTTCACCTGCAACACAGTGAATCAGGTCAACCATGATGGAAAGTTCATCACGCATCACATAAAGCTGTTTGGTTTGATATTCACTGATTTATTTCAGCTTGATTTGAGAAGTAATTTTAGAACTTTTGTAAATAGATCTCCATTGTGTTTCTAGGTAGAACTAGCATCAGGTTTTTTCTTGATCACATAATTTTCTGTTTTTTATCTAATATGTGTAATAGATACAAATATAAACCCAACTGTAGAAAGGAACTGCTTGTTATATGGAACTGTCCATACACAAGTACCAAAGTCTTTTTTTACCCATCTTATAGACACTGATAGTCATACATTCATCCTAGCAAAAGTCATGTATTTTTTCACTAAATTGACTTTAAAATCCCCCAAACCTCTAACAACTTTGTTTTTGTTTCCCTAAAAGTATGAAAATAGTTGTATATATAATGTGTAGAGATTAACTTTAAATCTATAAAAGTATGAATGTAACCAGGTCTAGTACATCTGATTTAAATGTTTTCATGTTGTAGATGCCTTGTTTTAAATAGATTAAAATTACGAAACAAGACTAACAAAGCTTAAGCCATACATGTAGTTTGGCTACAATTGAAGATGTAGGTGTTTAATTCATAATTACTACACTATGGGAGAGCCGGAACATCTGAATACCTTGTAGTTATCATGCTTGATTTTGTGTTCCAGGTACTTTTGTATATCATTAAAGGCCATTTTACATTTCCTACACACATGCACATCTTCATCATCATCTTCCAGGAATATTGCCTGACTCTGCCCTGCAAGTAGTTCAAGTTAATAATCAGAAGTTGAGAAAAATCAAAAAATTAAATAAATGAGTGATATTAACATTTCTAATTTTTAAAAATATAAAGTGAGTTTTGGGATTATTTTATGGGTTTTGATTTTCGCCATTTTAGTATATACAGCACTATTTCTCCTGTTCAAAGGGACCTGCTCATATTTCCGCAAACCAAAAAAACCCAACCCTGTCGATGTAAAGAAATTATATTGGCAGTTAACTCTCAGTATGGTGTCATAAATTAACATTATAAATACAAAGACATACATATGAGGGACGTTCAATTAGTAATGTTATATTGGCAATTAAATGAAAACAACAAATACTATCTTGAGAATATTTAGTTGACACTGTCAAAGTAATTTCTGTTAATAGAAATGCACTTTTTCAGTCTTTTTATTCACTTCTGAAATATGTCCTCACTGATCACTGATCAATATTGTTTCCAAGGCCCCCATTTTCCTTATACAAGCGAACAATCTCTAAGTAAACACTACATTGTATAACATTGAATTTACTAGGGCAAGCAATGATATGTGGCCAGTGGGTGAACCAATAGTCACTATTGCGTCAAGACAATCAACCGTGTGCTGCAGATTTAGCAAGTAACTTATTTCAAATTTACTAACTGGTTAACCACACTTGCTATTGTGCCTCTTATATAAATATCAGCCATTTGTCATCAGTACATTCATCAATAATGAAGAAAAAGACCTTTGAGATTTTGAAACATTTTGTTAGGAAGATTACCCAGTGGAATGTTACCTGATTAACGCAAGTCTCAAGAGCAAGAAGGGATATCAAACCTTTGTAACCATTGAAAATACAAACATTAGTTGGCCGTTGAGTAAGTATTAGTTTCACATGACTTATGTTCTACTGTTCTGATAATAGTATGTTTATTGATGGTGTTTGTATATGATAATTTAACAGTTAGTAACTGGTTAGTGATTTCCATTTCAGCACTAATTAAGTGACAATGGTCACCCATCCATGTACTAAGCTGTACATCGTTGCTTAACTTCCAATACAGTCAATAATCTTCATCATGTCACTATAAAAGCTAGCTAAACAGCAAGGTTGTTGTAAGTGACCGATGTACATAAACTACACTTCTCCCCTCTTTAACATATAGAGATTGGACCCCCCTGACCCCTGAAAAGCATGACGCTCCCCACAGTGTCTTGCCCTATCCCGCCCCTTTCCAAGGAAAGAGGGATTCTTGCAGATGCTGGTTTGAAAGATACTTCTGACACCATTAAAGTGACAATGGTCAACCATCAAATATGTACTCTGTTGCTTAACTTCCAATACAGTCAGCACACTTCAACTAAAGAATATATAAAAGTCAATAGTCATGCTGTTGTAATTGATCTATATAAATGCATTACAATAATGCAGTCCAACAATGAGCTTAATTACATAGACGTAAGTTTATTAACACAACGATGAAATATATGATAATTTACACAAAAGTCAACCTCGCAACAATAGATCATCTTTGTTTTTGTGTCATTAAATTATTGTTCATTATTATAATTTAAATCATATAACACATACTAAAATTCAAGTATTAACCGCACGATGTAAATTTTTAGCGCAAAAATATCCGAAATATAATTACTAACAACATATCCGAAATTCTATTTTTACCCGAAAATTATACTACTTCCATGCAAACGACTCAAAATAACACAAAATGGCGGCTATAGCAGTGTAAAATAGTATGAGCTTTACGTTTACAACTTTGTTGGCTAAACTTGTTCAATGATACGTTACAAATGTTTAAGTTAGACGCTTAAAATCATTTATTCAAGGCTGAAACCATCAAAAAAGAACCTGTTTCCTGAAATCGTCCAACTTGGTCGGTTTCTGGTGTGTCGTTCTCCTCCATCTTTTGCGACAACCACGAATACTTCGTTAAAATCCGATATTTTCCGTTGCATTCCGTAAAGTTGATAAACCATGAACGAATAAAAATGATCAACAATACACATGATACATTAAGCCAAGTATTTTAAGTTTCTAGTCTATATACAGAACCTGGTATCTCCCGAATCGTCCTGCTAACTACTAAATACTGTATAATGGCAAAATGCTCAATGGTGTTAATGCCGCTGTCGCGTGTTATCATTCAGATCGTGAGATTCGCCAGACATCCGTTTTTTTTCTTACGAGTCGTAAATAATGTCAGTCGCGATGAATGAGAATTGCAAGACAAATTTATATACTATTAATCTAAATAAATTTACAGTTAATATTGCATCTAGTTAATTACTTTTTTATACTCGGTCATATGTAGGAGTTATACGATGAATTTTAAGGCAGTTAGGCGATGGCTAGCTTTTCTTTTATTTGAATTTCTGACGTGCTTCAGGGGCGTAGCTAGCCTTAGTAAGATGTATAGGCCCGCCGAATCTAGGGGGTCCGGGGGCATCCCCCCTCCACCACGGAAAAAAGTACTTAGATGATCGTTGGTAAATTTTGGTGTATATTTGAGAGTGATATCTATAGTGATAATTCTCAATAATTGTGTACGTTTTTATAATATATATATATATATACAGTAAAACTCCACCTAACGACCATCCCGATATTAAGACTACCCCGCTATTACGGGCGTTTATTTTAGGGACGGATTTTTCCCCTTCTTTATTCAATGGTCGTTAACTCCGATAATACGGGCATCCCGCTAATCCGGTATTACGACCACCAAACCTGTCCCAAATACGGTCTTTGTTCTATTTTCACATCCTTAATTACGACCACATGTGTGACCAAAGACGCCTCAAGGAAAAATTTACGACATAATCAACGAGTCGATTTGTGGTTGTCGTTAAAGGTGTGATGTTTTCATGTAAACAAAGCCATAAAGGACACCGGAGGGAGTGTTGAAAAAACAAACTTTGTGGTCGATAGAATATGCAACCTGTCAAAAAACAATTGGCTACGAAGAATGAAAACCAGTAAGTTTGCATCTTTTAATTGGTTAATTGTTATTTGAGTGATATCGATGGTCTTTTATGATGTGGTGAATTGCATTTCTAAATTTTACTGTAAAAATAAAACACGTCTGTAAAAACGGAGAAAAAATACAATAAATTATAGAAAATGGTACTCTTTAGATAAGAACTCGTCTATTTTGATCACTTTTATTGGTAGGTCACAAATGATGGGATCATTTAAAGTATAGTAATCATAAGTTGTATTAATGTGCCTATATTATTGTCTATCTCCCCCAAGTCTTTGGTATGTCTTTACTGAGGTAACAATATGAACTGAACCAACTATATAACAAGGGCTGATTAATAATGTGCATAATGAAAACATTTATAATTAACCGTTCTGGTCAAACACTGATTAAGAATGTATATAATTAACACGGTTTACACTATCCCATCAAACACTGGAGATTGAGTCACTAGATAGTATTTATAGCAAGGATTATCCTGTAGACATATCATAGTCTCCGGAGCTTTGCCAAGCGGGTCGTTTGTGGGTGCGTGTGGATCCCCTGGTGGCAGTGGCTGATGGGCATTGTTGTGGTATCCGAGACACAGGTGTTTGACTTTGTCCATTTGCTGGAGACGTAGGTGGATATGGAATCGGAGAAACTGAAAGCCTTCGCAGCGGTGTACCACATGTGGCTGGCTTAGAGCGGGCAGGTGTGCTTGTGGTCTCGTCCAACGTTGGTGGTTCCAGCATGGTGGCAGGTGGTGTATGAGCTATGGTGGTTCGTAAATTGGCCTTAACTGGTGACATAGGACTCTCCGATGGTACATGAATTGTTGGCGATGGAGCTGGGCTGAGTGGTAAGGCCTGTTCGATGGGAATGGATTTTGTGGGACTTTCAGGTGCGTGGTAAGGCCTGAAAGTACCATTCTTCATGTCATCCTCGATACTGATTCGTGGTCTCTGGGGATAGACTGGAACATATTTGCGTAAGAATTTTCTGTTGCGTAGTGTCACTCAACCAGAGCCATCAATTCTCACCACATATTGGTCATGTTGGCGTACCTCAATGATCTTGCCAGTTTTATCCCATTTTCGTGGGTTGGTACCAGTCTGGTTTTGGATGCGGACATGGTCGCCAACGATGAGAGGTGGTAGTTGTTTGGTATGTTCAGTCCAACGCTCAGCAGCCCTCATGGGTCTGATTCTAAGTGCCTCTTCTCTGGCGGCCAATGTCTCCTGCCAGGTGTTATGTGGTTTATATCGACCAGGGAGGACGGGAATGAAATCTTTAATAGATCTGCCAAAGACACACATAGCTGGAGATAGTGTAGTGTCCTTGTCTGGCCAATTGCGGTACTGTAATATCGCTCGCTTGAAAGAGTCAGTGTCAAGTTCGCCAAGTGGTCCAGTGTTGTCGGTTATCAGTCTCTTGGTAGTCTTAACTCCGACCTCAGCACGGCAGTTGCTGTGGGGAAATGCGACGGACGATAGGCGATGGTGAACTCCCCAGGTTTTCAAATATTTATGTGTTTTGGCGGCGGTAAACTCGGGGCCCCAATCGGATGAAAGCTCGCCGGGAATGCCATATGTTACAAATGATCTGCGAAGACAGTCAATTAGACGTGGCGCCACCTGAGGTTTGTTCAACGATGGGCCGGTTGGAATATCTGTCGACAATCACCAGATAGTTGATTCCTTAGAAATGAAAAAAATCTGCACACACACACACTGGAAAGGGTATACTGGTGATTTTGCAGGGCTCGGTGGTGCACTTGGTCGAGATGGTGCCATTCTGTTGCATTGATTGCAGCTGTTACTGAGAGTTGTGATTGCGGGGGTGATTCCAGGCCAGAATACAGATGCCTCGGCTCTTGCGATCATTGATGAAACACCTTGGTGCGCAGCATGTAGTGCTGTCAGACAGTCTTGTCGGAGTGCGGGTGGAATCACTACTCGGTCTTTGTAGACTACTACACCATCCACTGTGTACAGGTGATCACGGAATTGATGGTACCCACGAAGCGGTTCAGGCAGCTTGTGGCGGAATTCCGGCATTCCATCTTCAACTATGTTGACTAAAGTGGACATATTCTCATCACTGGTAGTTGCAATGCGAACCTTGTCCCAGGTGATGGATTGTAATGTGTGCAGGGATGAAGTTGCAGCAAGGTGTACAGTGTCTTCACTATCGTCCTGGTGTGTCTCTATGCATCGAATGCCAGCAAAAAAGGCATGTCGTAGGTCTGAGGGCGATGGTAATATATGACTCAGATGCTTCATTAAGTGGCATATGTGTGATAGTGGAGATGTCGTCTCGTAGATGCATCTTGGGTGGGTAACTGTCGCCTGTGGGGTGACGGGAGACAGTATCGGCAGCCCGATGTTTCACTCCGGGTACGTGGGTCATACGGAATCTCTACCGGAGCGTTTTTTCTTTCAAGTTTCGAAGTCGTGTGTTCGATATATCAACGAGTGACCGGTCTCCGGATAATTTAAGGAGTGGTTAATGGTCCACGGCGATAATGAGCTCCTCGCATCCTAGAACGAAGTAAGGAGCCTTGTCCACGGCACCGGCAACTGCTAGGGCTTCCCCTTCCACTGGAGCATAACTGGATTCAGCACTGTGTGCGAAGCGGCTACCAACAAGTGTTATTCTCAAACCTCTTGGGCAACAGAACAGCTCAGTCTTAGGGCAGCTACAGTGTTATTGAAAGAGCCAGAATCCTATCCCGACTTTAGACCAATCTGTGGCATGGCATGTCGGTTTGGACTTGTCGAAAATCCGTACGCCCTCTTCTATCTCGCTCACAATCACTCGCTTCGATTCTGCCAGTAGCTCGTCGAAGTTTTCATTCCAATGGAAGGGTGTGCCAGGCTTAAGGAAGTCACGGAAGGGAAGCATTCGGTCAGTCATGCTGAAGGCATATGAAACCTGGTTGATGAGCCCAAACCAAGATCGGATGTCCGTGATGTTTCTTGGTTGTGGGAAATCAATGATTGCATTGAGAAACTTTCTGCACGGTCTTACACTGTCTGCAGTGATTTCGAAGCCTGCAAATTCCACTGTTTCCTGTCCAAAGATGAACTTATCCGGATTGATGGTTATGCCATTCCTACCACATATGTCCAGCCAGTTGCATGCCTGGAAAAGCTTTCCTCCAGACTGTTGGACCAGAGGAGTGTGTCATCAATGCACTTAGTCTTGTTTAGAGTAGCCATCGCCCGACGCAATGTAGCCATGTGGTGCAGTGCAGTAACGGTATCTTCCCCAGGGGGTGATAAAGGTGGTAAGATGCCTATCTTCTTCTCTGAGAGGGACACTGTGATAGCCGTTCAATGCACCAAAAACAGACTTTATTGTCCCCTGTGGCACTGATCTTGCTTGATGGAATGGTGACTGCGTGTGATGGGTCTCACGTGTGGCGTGTGCGTTCAGAGGTTGTAAGACAACGGTGCGCCTCGGTTTGCCATTTTTCTTGGCACAAGAGACCATGCGATGGCACCATTTCACTGGTTCACAAACCGGTACTGGTACGATCACTCCTAATCTGACATCTCTATCTAGTCCCGCCTTGATATCGTCTCGCCAATGTACAGGTACTGGCACAGGAGTATGTATCGCTACAGGTGTGGCAGAAGAGTCCACCATAAGTTGAAGTGGGGGACCCTCCATCATAGGTAATGGCTGTTGTTCACATGTGTTGAATGTGCTAGACTGGTAGTGGTTGAGTAGATATTGTCGGAGTGCCTCACGGTTGTTCTCATTTGCAGGGAATGGCAGCTTTGTAGGAGGAGATGGTGGCATCTGGCGGCGTGGGCAGTTGCATTCAGTGGCTAGTCCACTGTCATTGCTATCACTAGCAGGTGGACCATCGTTCAAGGTGTGGATTGTCTTGTTGCCGTTAGTATCACCAATCGTTGGAAATGTGTCCGTAATCATTTGAAGGCAGACACAGGCCTCCCTGCTGATGTAGAGCTTGTCTGAGTTGTCGGTAACATATGTTATCTGACGGGTCTCGATCATGTTGCCCTGTTTGTCTTTGTCGGCGAATCGAAGTATGATTGCACCTAGAATGGTTATCCCTTTGTTGTTGGCAGCATGCATCTTTAATGTAACGGGGATTAGGTCGCTCTTCTTCATTCCGAGTCGATAGATGACCTTGATGACAACTCTGGCAACCGGTGTCGGTCATGAAGGGGAGGATGAATGTCTTAGGTGTAGAGATGAGACTGAAGCCGAGTGATTCATAATCCTCGCGATGCACTCCCACAGTCAGGTTGACAAATGGCTGTGGTTTGGAGGGACGTTTCACCCAAGTATCAGACAACTGGCTGTAGAGGTGATGGTCAAGAGTAATAGCCTTACTACCGCGGTGCTGACTAAGGTTGTTGATAGCGCAGAGGGAGTCGAACACGGTACCTTCATTTTCAGCAGAAGATTTTGCCATTCAAATTTGTTTTTATTCCTACACATATTGTCAAAGTGTTGGTTGATTCCACAATGTTTACATGTATGACCATAAGCTGCACACTCTTTTTTTTCTAATATGTGGGGACGAGCGAATCCCGCGTCCTTTCTTTCCACAGTAAGAACACAATTCGTGTTTGTCAGTGTTCTTTTGTTCGCGCCGATTGCGATCTTTCATAGAGTCATTACCTCGACGTTTGTATGAACTACTAGCTGCTTCTGCACCATGAGTGTGAGTGTCCAGTAGGCGTGAGGCAGAGCGTTTACCAGATTCTTTGGCTTCAACAAATTTGAATACTTCCTCTAATATCATCTCCTGATTTTTGTCACCCAGGAGGTCGAGCTGGATTTCACTGTCATCTAAGCCTCGACTAAGCACATCACGAAGAACTGCCTCTGTATAGTCTACATTGTCATCACAACTGGGACACTTAATAACAAATTTACAGACTCCTGCCTGGCCACGGAGCCAGACACCAAATGAGCGAATCGGTTCATCTCTGTCTTGGCGCATATTGTGAAGAGTGACCCGAGCAACCATGGTATTTTCTTATCTCACGGCGAGTGTCTTCATCACCTTAATGACTTCTGCCTCGGATTTATTTGTTAATGTTCCACCGGCTGTATGAGTAAGATCCTTTAGTAAGTGCTCATCGCAACACTCTAACAGTTGAATAACTTTGTCCTTGCCGGAAACCTTGGTGGCTTCAACATAATCAGTCCATCTGGATAGGAAATATGACCAGTCCTCACTGGTGTCGGCAGATGATATGGTTGGTCATTTGACTTTTTCAACCTTCGCGGTAGCAGCAGGTGAAGCGTAGGCATTATGGATGGTTGCATGAGTGGTGATTAGAGCTGCGGCCACAATGGCATCCACGTCAGGGGTGGCATATTCACAGTCTGCAATAGGGCAGTCGACCACTGGCATCTTTTAGCAGGTGTGTAGATTCAGTGGGTGGTGATAACTGGGTATTGTATCAACTGTCAATGAAGTCCCATCATAGATAAGAACTCTTCTAATTTGATCACTTTTATTGGTAGGTCACAAATGATGGGATCATCTAAAAGTACAGTAATAAGTTGTATTAATGTGCCTATATTATTCTCTACTCTTATTAATGGTAATAATAGCAATTTTAAATGATGACTAAGAATGAAACTTTTGTTACAATTTTTATATTTTCGTGACATCTTACTGTTTTTTTGTTTTCAGGGTCCTGACAATGATGAAATGAACGTTCAAATACGTTTATTGATAAGGATAGAAAGCTATACGTGAAAGGAAACGACCCTACTAAGGACCCAACCAGAAGGTCTATATCTACTCAAGCATAACATTAGAATATTTTTTGTGTTGTCTTTACTTGTTATTATATTATGTATGTAAATAAAAGATAAACCATAGAACATATTTATTTTAATTATATCCTAAAAACATTAACAAATCCATAATTAGAAAGAAAGGACTTATTTTTTTATTATTATTATCATTGGTATAACAGTAAATCCACACATATGCACAATATAGTATACATGTACATATATTTACTATTACGGCTACAAAGGCCTGCAACTTTTGCCAATGACTCTGGACCTCGAAAATAAGACCACCCCGTTATTAAGACCACTTTTTCCCAGTGGCAAAGGTGGTCTTATTAGAGGGGTTTTACTGTATACGAGCTAAGGCATTAAACAAAATTATAGAAGCGTTTTGTTAATACGTGTCAAATTAATTTCCATTATTTTGTGATTATTTAAATTGTGATTAATTCAATATTGGTACAGTGTGGATTGTTTTCGTGAAACCGAAATACACACTGTTTAATACTGGTACAGTGTGGATTGTTTTCATGAAACCGAAATGCACACTGTTCAATATTGGTACACCGGGCCCCCGTGGCGCAGTGGATAGCGCTCAGGTCTATCGGTCAGATGGGGTTGTTCCCGCATGGGTTCGAGCCCAGGGTCTGCTACATGTATTTGTAACGATTTGACAAAACACATTGTGTCCTGCGTCATTCGTTTCACAACGCTGACTCATGTGAGAAAGTTGTCAGTTACTAGCAGAGAAAATGTGTGGAGTACTGGTTAGAAACCCAGGAAACATGGTTAGGATAACTGTCCGCGTATATAACTGAAACATTGTTGAAAAACGGCGTTAAACTCAATACAAACAAACAAACAAAATCAATAATATGAGTAGTTTTATTAGATATTAATATTTTCAGATTTCAAAAGTATTTCTTTATTTGCTGTTATTTCTGATGAACATGCGTCGGTGATAAAACATAAATACATACACAGACTTGTAGCTGTTTGAAAACAAGCGATCAATATACGCATTTCGCTGTAAATGTAATAAATAAACAACAAACCAGTCAAGAGAGTAGTTTTTTTTTTAAAGAAATCACAAGATCTTTTAAATGGTTATCGTTAAATGACCATATATGATTTTATATAATGTAGATATAGATATAGAAATCTAGCCATGAGATCTGTATTAGACAGGGCCTATAGTTAAATATTAGACGCTACACTGAGAATATCTTCATTTATTGGTTGACATATAGAAATCTAGCCATGAGATTTGTAAAACAAAGCCTATAGTAACATATTAGACACTACACTGAGAATATTTCTCAAATAGTTTTGTCGTGTCTCCAGCAATATCTTCATTGTTAAAGGGATTACTAGCAGGATGACAAGATATGTTCAAGCGTACCCCTTTTTCCACAAAGCGAGCATAAGGGCACTGTATTTGGTCCCCAACAGTGTAGGCAGTACATCATAGGCAGCACAGATTAGAAATTGGAGTTGGAAATGCTGGTATTTCCAGATGTCTGCCCTTGATATGTTTTCTCTGTTATCGGCCACTTAGTCCAATTTCATTGGCTTTCCATCTGCGCTGCTTTAACTATCATTGCTTCTTCTTCTTTGCGTCTTACTTCTCCCTGAACCATAGACCTCCACTCTGGAGCATTTGCGATATTTCAAGGTTATTTTTGTCAATGACCGCGCATATGGTGTAAGACATGGTCAGCTCATCCCTGATGTTACCTAAGCTCGGTCCAAAAAAATTTTATGTTTGAAAGTTATTTGCAAAAAATATTTTGATCATGATTCTGAGATCTTTCATCACTAATGAATCACCAACAGCTTGGCTTTCTGACTAGCATCTACCTCTTCGTACTTCTACTTCTGCTCTTCTTATTAGAGTGTCAATGGAAACCTGATCCCAATTATGTAACTGTTAGCAAGGTTGTTCTGTATTGATTAATGTTATGATCGATGTATGTGTTTCTGTCAAGATTTGTTAATTAATTTTAATTCGTTTTAAATTCCTCATTCACGCACATATGATCAATTATAACCTTAACAATACTGATCAGTAGTAATTGAAACTAACGAATGGTCGTGTAAATAAACGACTACAAATTTGCAGTTTTTCGCGCATCCGATCGACGTGAATCTGTGATCAACTGTCGACCTTAACCACTCGTCGTTGTGAGTTGCGTGTTCACTGACCGTGAATATGAATCGCTGCACCATTATAGACAGTGCGACAACACGATGGTGGTTGTTCTTTAGCACGTTGGTAATGAAGCAACGAAGAAACATACTAATACGATGCAACAATGGTGATAGATGGGAGGCACGATGTTGACATCGCATCTTCGTCTGTTAAACGTATTCATTTATATCGTGCTGTCGTGGTATTACCGATGTGTCACCGTCTCATCACGCCTTCGTTATCGTGCTATCGAGTAAAGTACGAGGAAACCATGATACATTGGTGATAGAGTGGAGACACTTTCGTTGTTACTAAAGTCATACTAACTGTTACACGTATTTATAAAGAAAACTATCGCTATTTCTATGCTAACAATTTTCACATTTGAGATACTAGTCTTTCGTTCTGACCCTTTTCATATTATGCTCAAATATATTTTATTGTTGTAATATACAGAATGAATATAAGTTTAAACCAATACACGATGATGATAGCGCATCTTCGTCATCGTACTGTCCTTGCATCGCTCTATCAACATAGTATCTTTACATCCACGTCATCGTGCAATGGTACGATGTGACGATGGTGATATCGCGAAAGTACGAAAATAACACCTCTTCGTCATCGTGTTGTGACAGCATCTCTCAATTGACACAGTCATGACAGCTTTTCACCGCACTTTGTTGTGCTAATTCGTACTATCGTGCAAGCGCAGTTCAGAAGAATGACGAATGTTACCCATTCAACAAGTCGACTTCAACAGAATGACATCGAACTACATCATAATGTTAAATGACTACATCAGAATGACATCGAACCACAACAGAATGACATCGAACTACATCATAATGTAAAGTGACCACATCCGAATGAAAAGTAACCTCAGCAGACTGCCATCTGACCACATCAGAATGTAAATAAATTATCAAAGTCGTATTTGGCGTTCCATAGAGACGACCCTAAACATTCCTGGTACACATAACAACAGAATACTGTGAGAAACCGATTGTGCGAGAGCATGTGGACAATGCATTGTAACACCATTAACAACATGATGGCACGAAGAAGGCAATGGGTAATTATATTCGATATTGATTTGACTGCGGATGTTAGTGATGGTGTTGTTTCTTTAGCGATCATGTAGCGGTAACGCGTTGGAATTTTCAAATTGAATTCTGGGATTACATTCACCAATAAATATCGATTTGAAATCCATGTAAGTAAAATATCACATAACCGTAGATATGTGTTTCGTGTCAGTATATATGTAGGGTCTTTCAATCTGCAACAGAGGGACCCTGGTGCATACTAAAGTGGAAAGGTTGTTAGACATAATATTTTTTTCTCCTTTTTTGGTCAGGTATAGAGATAATCCAAATGTCACTACAGTTACCTGTAATATAATGCAGCAATATCTAATATAGTAACTGTATGCTTTTTACCTTCTTCAGTATAAATCCGGGGACAGATATGAAAGGGAATCGGTGTAAATCAATCCAGAAATATCAACGCCACGCATCATTCCAGGATTTTTATTTAGTTCTATAAAAAATAGATAGGGATTGTCTCTGGACTCTGGCTCTAGACTCAGTCAATCATTGTGAGCATATTACAAAAAGGGATTAGCAATGGTCTATCTTGTGGTGTAAGGCATGTTTAAAATCACGATCAGCTCACCGTTGATGTCTACCCAAGCTCGGTCCAAAAAACTTTATTTTTTAAAGTTAAATTTATTTGCGGAAAGATGTGAGGCATGAGTTTGAGATCTTTCAACACCGTTACATGTGATATCCGTATATAATCTGTAATGTTTAATAGGACTTTAAAAACAAAATAATAAACAAAACAACACAATTAAAACAACCATCGAGGCGGTTCAAGAAACACATGTGGACTATATTGTTGATTTGTTACACACAATTTAATCGAAAATAACTTGGATTTAAATATAAATGATGTAAGAGCGGTAATTGCATTGTAGGTGTGTTATCAATTCTGATTCAGTGGAACTGCTCAGTGTTGCTCTAACAGAGCCTATTATTTTCTTCTTTTCTTTCGCTATGTGCTTGCAAGGGGTCCTTCTTTCACATACCATTGAATGAATATGGAATATATCCGTCGATGAATATAGGCAACAATTGCTATTTGTGAATCGAAAAGTCGTAGATGAATATAGGCAACAACTGCTATTTGGATTTCGTAAAGCCGTAGATGAATATAGGCAACAACTGTTATTTGTGATTCCGTAAAGCCGTAGATGAATATAGGCAACAACTGTTATTTGTGATTCCGTAAAGCCGTAGATGAATATAGGCAACAACTGTTATTTGTGATTCCGTAAAGCCGTAGATGAATATAGGCATCAACTGTTATTTGTGATTCCGTAAAGCCGTATATGAATACAGGCGACAATTGCTTTTCGGATTCCGGAAGTCGTAGATGCTGTTTGTGACTCCGTTAAGTCATAGATGAATGTAGGCAGTACTTGTTATTTATCTTAATGCCGATAATACCTGTATAATTAAAAATTCCAAACAACGTTATGCAAAAAAAATCATAAAATGCACACGTAGTGGATCAGTGCTTTTTAATCTATGATGTATTATACTTAAGTATTGTGTTTATTATTCCCAACACAAGGATGTTTACAATTGTTGTGGAAACAAAACAGTACCAATCAAATGTCTGCCCAATCAATTGCCATGTCATTGTTAGTTTCTAAAGGTCATCTTATTCAGAATCGTTAACAACTTCCACATAATTTTCAACAACTGTCATTACGTTAGGTTCTTTGTCAACATGTTTTCCGTTTTCATCACTGAATACATTTATTTCAGTGTCATCTCTAAAGCATTTTCGTCTTAGGCACCAGAATCTTAAATAACTATCAACGTTTCATTCTCACAGTAATCTCCGAGTTTGTTTCGTATATACGGAGGGATGAAATACATAAAGTTATATAACATGTACTGTAAATCAACAAATAGAAATACATGATCGCCATTAGACTAGAGCTTGAAGGTACGTTGTCATTGACGATACCAATATAAAAGATAAACGACAACAACATCATAAATACCACAGACAAACGCTCAACGGAATTCGATGGCATCAAGAATACAAAGTTGTTTAATGTCGATAGATGGAACAGAGAACATATGGATTACATGGGATCATTATACATGAAAGTCTTGATGGAACAAAGACGATGTGGACTACATGGGACCGTTAAACATGGACGTCCTGATGGAACTAAGAACATGTTGATGGCATGGGACCGTTAAACATGGAAGTCTTGGTGGAACAATGAACATGTGGATTACATGGGACCGTTATACATGGCAGTTCTGGTTGAACAAAGAAGATGCGGGTTATATGTGACCGTTATACATGGAAGTCCTGATGGAACAAAGAAGATGTGGATTACATGAGAACATCTTATATTGATGTTCTGATGGAACAAAGAAGATGTGGATTACATGGGACCGTTCTACATGGAAGTCCTGATGGAACAAAGAAGATGTTGATTAACTGGGACCGTTATACATGGAAGTTTTGATGGAACAAACAGATGTGGATTACATGGGACCGTTATACATGGAAGTCCTAATGGAACAAAGAACATGTCGATTATATGGAATCGTTATACATGGAAGTCCTGATGAAAAAATAATGATGTGGATTATATGGGACCGTTATACATGGAAGTCCTGATGGAACAAAGCAGATGTGGATTACATGGGACCGTTATACATGGAAGTCCTGATAGAATAAAGAACATGTCAATTATATGGGATCGTTATACATGGAAGTCCTGATGAAAAAATAATGATGTGGATTATATGGGACCGTTATACATGGAAGTCCTGATGGAACAAAGAAGCTGTGGATTATATGGGACCGTTATGCATGCAAGTCCTGATGGAACAAAGAAGCTGTGGATTATATGGGACCGTTATGCATGCAAGTCCTGATGGAACAAAGAACATGCGGATTACATGGGATCGTTATACATTAAAGTCCTTATGGTACAAAGAACATGTGGATTATATGGGACCGTTATACATGGAAGTCCTAATGGAACAAAGAAGATGTAGATTATATTGGACCGTTATACATGGAAGTCCTGGTGGAACAAAGAAGATGTGGATTATATGGGACCGTTATACATGGAAGTCCTGGTGGAACAAAGAACATGTTGATTACATGGGATCGTTATACATTGAAGTCCTTATGGTACAAAGAAGATGTGGATTATATGGGACCGTTATACATGGAAGTCTTGATGGAACAAAGCAGATGTGGATTATATGGGACCGTTATACATGGAAGTCTTGATGGAACAAAGCAGATGTGGATTATATGGGACCGTTATACATGGAAGTACTGATGGAACAAAGAAGATGTTGATTACCTGGGACCGTTATACATGAAAGTCCTAATGGAACAAAGAACATGTTGATTACCTGGGACCGTTATACATGGAAGTCCTGATGGAACAAAGAAGATGCTGATTACCTGTGACCGTTATACATGGAAGTCCTGATTGAGCAAAGAAGATGTTGATTACCTGGGACAGTTATACATGGAAGTCCTGATTGAACAAAGAACATGTGGATTACATGGGACCTTTATACATGGAAGTCATGATGGAACAAAGAACATGTGGATTACATGGGACCTTTATACATGGAAGTCCTGATGGAACAAAGAACATGTGGACTATATGGGACCGTTATCAATGAAATTCCTGACAAAACAGATAGATGAATGTTATGAAAACATGTTTTTTTACAGACGTACTGATGTCTTGGCAATAAGAACAATAAGAAGAGGAATTACATTTATAGAACACACATTTGACTAATAAACTGAATAAGATTTCAACGCACAGAATGACGTCAACGCTCTCATCTTATGTTGCATATTAACAAAATAAAATAATGTTCTAAAGCTTGAAATGGAAATATATGGACAATACTACAATTTTATATTTGATTAAACAATTCGTATTAGACATTTACTGCCACCCAGAGCAAAATTGTGAATGTCATGATGTATTGTATTTGTTTAAGTAATACTGTGTGTAATTTCTGTGCGTATATATAAAGACTATGAGATAAAATAATTCATAACAAACAATTATAAAACGTAATTATAAATTAATCAACATTTTCTTTAAATTAAAGGAGAATAAAAATTACATATCAAAATAACAATACTAGGACCAATAGTTAAACAAAAATGAATAAAACTTAAATAAAAAAACTTCGAATAAAAAAAATATAAAGGAAAAAAATGAGCAAGCCATTGTGCAGTGTTTAATTGGATTGCAGTTATATTCAAAGAATGTATGTTGTAAACTTAAGATTATTGTTCATTAAACTCTTTGTTTAAACAAAGTGTTGAATAGGCAATCATAAATAAAGAAATATGACAATAAAGGAAAAGATTTGATTTTATAATTATGTAATATATTAACAATATACGTAAAACATAAATAACTATACGTAGCGTTTGGACTAATTGATCAGCACGTTTACTTTATGGTGTGTTGTACCTAAGTATTACGTTCGTTATTGCCGTAATTGTGAAATTCACAATGAACATGAGAACAAAACAATAAATATCAAACGTATGTCCGATTTGTTTCCATGTAACTTCTGATTTTCCAACTTGATCATTATCAGCATCCTTAACATGTTTAGTGTATTCTTGGGTAATTGTTGATTGTTTTGTGTCATCTTCACTGGAAATATAAGCAATGTTACCACTTTCACTTGTTGTATTGTCATTTTGTTTGTTTTCTCGTTTAAGACACCAAAATCTTAAATATTTTATCAAGGTTATTATGCAATCAGGTATCTGCTTCTCATTGTCGTATATACGGAGCGATAAGATACATAGAATCATGACACAAGCACTGTACATCATTAAAAACAACAAGTAATAGTACATAATTGCCATTGGACTAGAACTTGATGGTACATTGTCATTGACAATACCCATAAACACGATAAAGGACAAAAACATCGTAACCGCCACAGACAAACGCTCACCGGAAACCGAAGGCATTAGGAACACACAGTTGTTTAATGTTGAAAGAAAGATGAGCGGCCAAAGAATATATACCTCGTAAAAAGTACTTCTTCGATTAAGACGTAGTTTTAACCTTATGAAATGCCAATTACTTGGAGTTAAAGTATGATTTCGAGCATCGCTAGATTTTAAGATTTCCCATTCGCTATTTTCTGTTAAGTATGATATGGAGACCCATTCGTTTGTTGAATGTAAATGTAAGTCAGAAGAACTAATTGACCACGTGGTTAGATCCAGAATACACGTGTGTTTGTCAAACGGGAAATATGTTACATCAACGGAACATGTCGATTTTACGACCATGCCCGGTGTCCAAATAACGCTGCCGTTATAATACACCACACTCACGAGAGGAATATTCCCGATCACCTCAACTTTCTGTGCTAATTGCTTCGCGTAGACCTGTGGCCTCCAGATATCTTCCGGTACTACGTAGATGGACAACTTTCCTCCATAATGTTCTGGGTTCCATACTAACCTCTCATCCGTCCACGTAAATGCGAAACCCATAGTTGTTGAAATCACACCAGTTAGTAGGTCGAATTCATTAAGACAGATAATGTTCACAGCTACTCCTACATAAGTAGTTTCACTTTGGTTTAAGACAGGGAACATGTTCCTGTTATAACCTGTAAAGAGTGTCGTGTGTAGATTTTGTACCTGAGCCAACGTAGATGATGTTGACGAATTAAAACGATTTATCATTAAATCAACACATACCATCCACACATACATACTGTTTATATAATGCATCGTTCCTGAAAGATAAAACAATAAGGTAACAGTCAGTACATCATGGATTGTTTATGTAAACATGTTTGGCATATTTTGGGGCTTGTGTTATTTTATTCATGTATAAAACACAATGTAACTATTGTTATTTTATGGAAATACTTCATAGCGAATTTATCAATCAATTAAACAAACACGCTCCTCTTCGAATGACATTTTAAAATATATAAAATAGTTTTAACTTGTTTATTTTAGATCGATTGGGAAGAAAGCTCAGAGCTTATACAAACCGCTCTGAGATATTGTATGAAATGTATTTAGTTGTACACTTATGCGTTTGTTATCAGATGGTCGGTCGTTTAAAATTGCTCATACAAATAACTGTAATAAACAGTCCTTATTGTTATTACATATTCAAATATAGCATTTAATAATTTTATAAATTTTATTCAGAAATTGTTATGAAATAGAATGCAAATTTCTTACAATCGTCTCTATAAAATAAATATTTCGCGATAGAGATAAACTTTATACATTGTTTTAAGTTTCTACTCTTAAATTCTGCACTCTCTATAGAACAAAACACAGATAGTTCATATTGCTATTAATAGGAAATATCCAATTAATGTACAAAGACAATGAATGTACAGAAGAAGAAGTATAACAATACGGAAATTTCAGCAGTAAAGTTGAATAAGAAATCTTTAAAAAATTTACTATTTCCGATTTCGAATCATGCTATTTTAATTACCCCTTCTCATAAGATTATATATTACCTTAATTGTTTACGAAAAAGTAGAACTATTTATTGATAAATAATTTTGTTTTGAAATTATTAATAGTTCTATCAAAAAAGTAGAAAAAAGTAAATAAATGAATGTTTTTTTGATATAAATTATTAAATATTAATAACAAATGAATGCATACCTTAGTTTATGCTACCTTCTGGATAAATACCTTGATGCCGATAAAACATAACATTTTTTTTTGCATTTCTACAGAACATTACAAAATTGAACAATGGATATAGCATTTTTATTGATGGAATAACGCTTTACATTAATGGAATCAGTCGTTCAATTCATTTGCTTGTCACGTTTTTTTTTTATAATAGATGGAAAACAAATAGTGACTTTGTGTAAAGGTTTTACCGTTTAGAAATTGATATTATTATTTTAGGATTTCGAAAATATTTCCGCGGCAATTTGAATGCTAGCCATGATTGATATACCACATGCTTTTAAATGTATTTAAATATCAGACTTAGGCAAACAATATTCAATGTTACTATATTAATTGCAAAATATCGTAATATCGAATACAATAAAGAACTATAATGGACTGCAGCTGTGTTCCATCACAAAATATGGACATAAGTGTAAGCGGTCCATACCAATTAAATGTTGAAATTCATCTTATAAGTAAAACAAATAAAAGAATTTCATTTAACATATTGTAATTATTTATTGTTACCTTTCTTCAATTATTCCTTTATTGTAAGATTTACAAATAAACTATCTGCTTAAGCGTCTAAAGGCCTTAAAAAAGTCTTTGAAGCAGGATATAATTGGACAGTTTAAGATTCAAGTGTCCTCGGTTTCTGTAGTCATTCCACAGTACTTAAAATGTGCCAAAAACATTGACTATAACGCATTATTTGAATGAATGATTTAAAATACTTAACTCAGAGAGGGTTGCTAATTAATAAGACTAATTTTCGTTAGGGTCCTCTACAGATGCATGTACATATTATTTACAAAATACAGTTGCAAATCCAAAATTCGCAGGTAATGTCCAATAAATCGTTATGTAGTAGATAAAGGTAAATTCAAAAAGCTGTATGAACTATATTGTTTCATTAGCATATAATTAGAACATTACATTATATAAATACTGGGAAGTAATTTTAATCTCAATTCCCATATTGTGTTTATGTTTTTATTGATTATTTTATACTGTAAGCTTTTACATTTTAACTACCTGTCCAAGAATATAAGAACAAAATCTTATTGAAGGATATACGTGACAATTTGATATTCAAATACTATACCATATGCAATTTTTGTAGCCATTTCAGACGACTTAAGGTTTACCAAAGTGAACCACGGCTGTATTATTTAGTTCCCTGACTAATTGTTCACTGTAAAGCCAGTTTGCACATACTGCCCAATAACACGGTATAAATAAACAGTTGTATGAACTCAATCTGTTCATCTGTAATGTTTTTCTTGTCATCATGTCATCATGTGTATTTGCTTCCACTTCAACTAGTGCAATTTTCATTTTAAAACACCGCATTTTTAAATATTTAATCAGATTTTTTATCATCTTTGGAATTTTCGTATCTCTTTGATATATGCGGAGGGATAAAATACATAGAATCATTATACAAGTACTGTAAATCATCAAAAACAAAAAATAGCAATACATGATCGCCATTGGACTAGAGCTTGATGGTACGTTGTCATTGACAATACTCATGTACATGATAAATAACAAAAACATGGTCACTGCTACTGATAATCGCTCACCGGAGTTAGATGACACCAAGAACACGCAGTTATTTAATAAAGAGAGAAATATGAGAGGCCAAACAATGTATACCTCGTAAAAAGTACTTCTACTTTTGAGACGAAGCTCCAACCCTTCGTAGTAATGTTCATCGTCGAAAGACTGTGTATAACTTCTAAAAGAACTTGTTGCTAAGATTTCCCAAACACTGTTTTTTGTTAAATATAGCGTTGATAGACGTTCATTTGTAGAATACAAAATAAAATCAGATGCAAAAATAGCCGACGTTGAGAGATCTGGTAAGCAATTTTGTTCATCAAATGGGAAATAGGTAACATCTACCGAACTTGTCGGTTTCACCACCATTCCTGGTGGCCAGCTAACGCTTCCGTCATAATGAAATTCAGTCATGAGTGAGATATTTCCAATCTTCTCAATTTTCTCCGCTTATTGCAATGGTAAATTTGCTGTTTCCATATTACTTCTGGTGCAACGTAGGTATAATATGTTCTGCCGTTATTTGTTGGATTCAATACCAGCCTCTCGTCCGTCCACGTAAAAACAAAACTCATACTTATGGAAACGACACCAGATATTTGGTCAGTCATTGAGACTGATTATATACAAAGTAACTCCAACGTATGCAGTTTCACTTTGGTTCAAGACAGGGAGCAGATCCTTGTTATAACCAGTTAATAGTGTCGTGTGCAGGTTTTGCACCTGTGCCAAGGTTGCAGATGATGACGAACCAAAATTAACTGATAAAAGTGTGACAATTAGTGTCCATCGTGAGAAGATGTCTTCAGTAAACATAACCATCTGAGGAGAGAGAGGTAAAGGTTGTATTAATACAAACCATTTGGTTTTGTTCTTCTCAAAAGATACTACTTATTCTGTTTTAGTAAAGAAAAAGCGATAAAATATTTAACATTAAACAAAGAGAATTGAACTGGATCTTAATTATATATTTCTATTCTTATTACACGATATATAAGGCATTCCATAACTTCAAAAACTTCACACAAATATTATTACCTCTTGTACAGTTAGATCTTTCTATTTCACCCTAGGGCCGAGATAAAATTTCGCCCTGTGACGTTTCATTACCTGTTGCTTTCGAGTAATGTCTATGACGTATCTACTGGCAGTCTTGTATCTGATCAATTGTTACTGTTAAAAAAAATCGGCGAATACACTAATGGTTGTTAAACATTCACTCCCTATTAACGAATATTTAACAATAAAAATATGAGAGCTACACAATATATATAGTGGTTAAATAAATACTCACAAAGTCTTGACATGTTTAAATAAATCAAACATTTTACACCTTCAATATTGACGTGTTGGATGAGGTTTAAACGAACTGGAGTTACCAGCGAATCACTAACGACACAATCAATACGGTTTGTCTTCTCTGCTATCAAGTTTGTTATGACCTTCATCGTACGTGAAATATCTACTGTTAATGCTTTTTGTTATATTATACATGTCAAGGTATTTTGCCTAGCCTCAAAAGTAAGATTTTGTTGTAGAAATGAGGTTTCGTTATTGTTTTATAGAACATAAATGCATAAACCTTAGACGTGTTACTCTAAGAAACAAATGATACAGTGTTGCTGCATGTTGGTTACATTTCTGATTCAATAAATTTACAATGAATTTGTCCATATTTTTTCTACAAATATAATGTATAGAATACATAATAAACTATAAATATCCTGGATCATACAATTAAATCGAATTAAACGTTCTTCTAGTTTTATTGTTAACACGTGCGCAAACAACTTTAAATACCTTCATATATGATTGAAAAGTAAGTACCTGCTCTACAACTCCGTTGCTACAACCGATGATAACAGATACGTGATACCTATTATTCAGCTCTGTGGACACAACACATGAAGTAAGATACGTTATACAGTTCCATATATGCAGCCGATTGTGTCAGAAACGTAAATATATTTTATACAGCTCCATATACAGCCGGTGGTGTCAGAAACGTAAGTATATTTTATACAGCTCTGTAAATATACAGCCGGTAGTGTCAGAAACGTGAGTATATTTTATACAGCTCTCTCTATATATACAGCCGGTAGTGTCAGAAAAGTGAGTATATTTTATAGAGCTCCATATATATATATATATATATATATACAGCCGGTAGTGTCAGAAACGTAAATATATTTTAATCAGCTCCGTATGTATACAACCGGTAGTGTCAGAAACGTAAAAATATTTTTTACATCTCCATATATATACAGTCGGTAGTGTCAGAAACGTGAGTATATTTTATACAGCTCCGTATATACAGTCGGTAGTGTCAGAAACGTAAAAATATCTTATACAGCTCCGATTATACAGTCGGTA
This sequence comes from Panopea generosa, assembly GCA_029582155.1. NCBI lineage: Eukaryota > Metazoa > Mollusca > Bivalvia > Adapedonta > Hiatellidae > Panopea > Panopea generosa. The sequence continues at coordinate 2,455,066 of CM055895.1, read as the reverse complement.
GTGTCAGAAACTTAAGTATATTTTATACAGCTCCGTATATACAGTCGTTAGTGTCAGAAACGTAAGTATATTTTATACAGCTCCGTATAAACAGCAGGTAGTGTCAGAAACGTAAGTATGTTTGATACAGCTCCATATATATACAGCCGGTATTGTCGGAAACGTAAGTATATTTTGTACAGCGCCGTATATACAGCCGGTAGTGTCAGAAACGTCAGTATATTGTATACAGCTCCGTATATACAACCGGTAGTGTCAGAAACGTAAATATATGTTATACAGCTCCATATAAACAGTCGGCAGTATCAGAAACGTAAACATATTTTATACAGCACATTATATATACAGCCGGTAGTGTCAGAAGCGTAAGTATATTTTATACAGCTCCGTATATACAGCCAATAGTGTCAGAGATGTAAGTATATTTTATACAGCTCCATATATATACAGCCGGTAGTTACAGAAACGTAAGTATATCTTATACAGCTTCGTATATTCAGCCGGTAGTTAAAGAAACGTAAATATATTTTATACAGCTCCATATATATACAGCAGGTGGTGTCAGAAGTGTAAGTATATTTTATACAGCTCCGTATATACAGCCGGTTGTGTCAGAAACGTAAGTTTTCTATACAGCTCTGTATATATAGCCGGTAGAGTCAGAAACGTAAGTATATTTTATACAGATCCATATAAACAGTCGGTAGTTTCAGAAAAGTAAATATATTTTATACAGCTCCGTATATGCAGCCGGTAGTGTCAGAAACGTAAGTATATTTTATACAGTTCCGTATATGCAGACGGTAGTGTCAGAAACGTAATTGTATTTTATACAGTTCCGTATATACAGCCTGTTGTGTCAGAAACGTAAGTATATTTTATACAGCTCCGTATATATAAAGCAGATTGTGTCAGAAACGTAAACATATTTTATACAGTTCCGTATATACAGCCGGTTGTGTCAGAAACGGAAGTATATTTTATACAGCTCCGTATATACAGCCGGTAGTGTCAGAAACGTAAGTATATTTTATACAGTTCCGTATATGCAGACGGTAGTGTCAGAAACGTAGGTGTATTTTATACAGTTCCGTATATACAGCCTGTTGTGTCAGAAACGTAAGTATATTTTATACAGCTCCGTATATATAAAGCAAATTGTGTCAGAAACGTAAACATCTTTTATACAGTTCCGTATATACAGCCGGTTGTGTCAGAAACGTAAGTGTATTTCATACCGCTCCGTATATACAGCCGTAAGTATCGGAAACGTACGTCATTTTGATATATCTCCATATAAACAGTCGGTAATTTCAGAAACGTTTATATATTTTATACAGCTCCATATATACACAGCCGGTAGTGTCAGAAACGTAAATATATTTCATACAGCTCCGTATATACAGTCGGTAGTGTCGGAATCGTAAGTATATTTTATACAGCTCCGTATATACAGCCGGTAGTGTCGAAAACGTAAGTATATTTTATACAGCTCCGTATATACAGCCGGTAGTGTCGGAAACATAAATATATTTCAAGGGACAGTCAGCAAATGAGACGCATCATTCAAGGGACACAGTACGCAAATGGTGCGTAGCATTCAAGGGAAACAGTCAGCAAATGAGACGTAGCATTAAAGGGAAACAGTCAGCAAATGAGACGCAGCATTCAAGGGACACTGTAAGCAAATAAGGCGTAGCATTCAAGGGAAACAGTCAATAAAAGAGACGTAGCATTCAAAGGAAACAGTCAGCAAATGAGACGTAGCATTCAAGGGACACAGTCAGCAAATGAGACGTAGCATTCAAGGGACACAGTCAGCAAATAAGACGTAGCATTCAAGGGAAACAGTCAGCAAATGAGACGTAGCATTCAAGGGAAACAGTCAGCAAATGGGACGTAGCATTCAAGGGACACAGTCAGCAAATGAGATGTAGCATTCAAGGACACCGTCAACAAATTAGTCGTAGCATTCGAGGGACACAGTCAGCAAAGGAGACGTACCATTCAAGGAACACAGTCAGCAAATGAAACGTAGCATTCGAGGGACACAATCAGCAAATGAGACGTCGCATTTGAGGGACACAGTCAGCAAATGAGACGTAGCATTCAAGGGACACAGTCAGCAAATGAGACGTAGCATTCGAGGGACATAGTCAGCAAACGAGACGTAGCATTCGAGGGACACAGTCAGCAAATGAGACGCAACATTCGAGGGACACAATCAACAAATGAGACGTAGCATTTAAGGGATACCGTCAGTAAATGAGGCGTAGCATTCAAGGCAAACAGTAAGCAAATGAGACGTTGCATTCAAGGGACACAGTCAGCATTTTGGACGCAGCATTCAAGGGATACAGTAAACAAATGAGGCGTAGCATTCAAGGGACACAGTCAGCAAATGAGACGTAGCATTCAAGGGACACAGTCAGCAAATGTGACGTAATTTTTAAGGGAAACAGTCAGCAAATGAGACGTAGCATTCAAGGGACACAGTCAGCAAATGAGACGTAGCATTCAAGAAACAAAATCAGCAAATGAGACGTAGCATTCATGGGACACAGTCAGCAAATGAGACGTAGCATTAAAAGGAAACAGTCAGCAAATGAGACGTAGCATTCAAGGGACACAATCAGCAAATGAGACGTTTTATTCAATGGACACAGTCAGCAAATGAGACGCAGAATTCAAAGGAAACAATCAGCAAATGAGACGCAGCATTCAAGGGACACAGTCAGGAAATGAGACGTATAATTCAAGGAACACAGTCAGCAAATGAGACGTAGCATTTAAGGGACACAGTCAGCAAATGAGACGTAGCATTCCAGGGAAACAGTCAGCAATTGGGACGTAGCATTCAAGGGACACAGTCAGCAAATGAGATGTTGCATTCAAGAGACACCGTCAACAAATGAGTCGTAGCATTCGAGGGATACAGTCAGCAAATGAGACTTAGCATTCAAAGGACACAGTCAGCAAATGAAACGAAGCATTCGAGGGACACAGTCAGCAAATGAGACGTAGCATTCAAGGGACACAATCAGCAAATGAGACGTTTTATTCAATGGACACAGTCAGCAAATGAGACGTAGCATTCAAGGGACACAGTCAGCAAATGAGACGCAGCATTCAAGGGACACAGTCAGCAAATGAGACGTAGAATTCAAGGAACACAGTCAGCAAATGAGATTATATACAAAGTAACTCCAACGTATGCAGTTTCACTTTGGTTCAAGACAGGGAGCAGATCCTTGTTATAACCAGTTAATAGTGTCGTGTGCAGGTTTTGCACCTGTGCCAAGGTTGCAGATGATGACGAACCAAAATTAACTGATAAAAGTGTGACAATTAGTGTCCATCGTGAGAAGATGTCTTCAGTAAACATAACCATCTGAGGAGAGAGAGGTAAAGGTTGTATTAATACAAACCATTTGGTTTTGTTCTTCTCAAAAGATTCTACTTATTCTGTTTTAGTAAAGAAAAAGCGATAAAATATTGAACATTAAACAAAGAGAATTGAACTGGATCTTAATTATATATTTCTATTCTTATTACACGATATATAAGGCATTCCATAACTTCAAAAACTTCACACAAATATTATTACCTCTTGTACAGTTAGATCTTTCTATTTCACCCTAGGACCGAGATAAAATTCTTGCGCTGTGACGTTTCATTACCTGTTGCTTTCGAGTAATGTCTATGACGTATTTACTGGCAGTCTTGTATCTGATCAATTGCTACTGTTAAAAACAAATCGGCGAATACACTAATGGTTGTTAAACATTCACTCCCTATTAACGAATATTTAACAATAAAAACATGAGAGCTACACAATATATATAGTGGTTAAATAAATACTCACAAAGTCTTGACATGTTAACATAAATCAAACATTTTCAACTTCAATATTGAGGTGTTGGATGGGGTTTAAACGAGCTGGAGTTACCAGCGAATCACTAACGACACAATCAATACGGTTTGTCTTCTCTGCTATCAAGTTTGTTATGACCATCATCGTACGTGAAATATTTACAGTAAATGTTGATGCTTTTTGTTATATTGTACATGTCAAGGTATTTTGCCTAGCATTAAAAGTAAGAGTTTGTTGTAGAAATGAGGTTTTGTTATTGTTTTATAGAATATAAATGCATAAACCTTAGATGTGTTACTCTAAGAAACAAATGATACAGTGTTGCTGCAGGTTGGTTACATTTCTGATTCAATAAATTTACAATGAATTTTTCCATATTTTTTCTACATATATAATGTATAGAATACATAATAAACTATAAATATCCTGGATCATACAATTAAATCGAATTAAACGTTCTTCTAGTTTTATTGTTAACACATGCGCAAACAACTTGGTTTAAATACCTTCATATATGATTGAAAAGTAAGTACCTGCTCTACAACTCCGTTGCTACAACCGATGATAACAAATACGTGATACCTATTATTCAGCTCTGTGGACACAACATATGATGTAGGATACGTTATACAGTTCCATATATACAGATGATTGTGTCAGAAACGTAAATATATTTTATACAGCTCCGTATATATACAGCCGGTAGTGTCAGAAACGTAAATATATTTTATACAGCTCCGTATATACAGTCGGTAGTGTCAGAAACGTAAATATATTTTATACAGCTCCGTATATACAGCCGGTAGTGTCAGAAACGTTAATATATTTCATACAGCTCCGTATATACAGTCGGTAGTGTCAGAAATGTAAATATATTTTATACAGCTCCGTATATACAGCCGATTGTGTCAGAAACGTAAATATATTTTATACAGCTCCGTATATACAGCCGATTGTGTCAGAAACGTAAATATATTTTATACAGCTCCGTATATATACAGCCGGTAGTGTCAGAAACGTAAATATATTTCATACAGCTCCGTATATACAGTCGGTAGTGTCAGAAACGTAAATATATTTTATACAGCTCCGTATATACAGCCGGTAGTGTCAGAAACGTAAAAATATTTTAAACAGCTCCGTATACATACAGCCGAAAGTGTCTGAAACGTAAGTATATTTTATACAGCTCCGTAAATATACAGCCGGTAGTGTCAGGAACGTGAGTATATTTTATACAGCTCTCTATATATATACAGCCGGTAGTGTCAGAAAAGTGAATATATTTTATACAGCTCCATATATATATATACATACATATACAGCCGGTAGTGTCAGAAACGTAAATATATTTTAACCAGCTCCGTATATATACAGCCGGTAGTGTCAGAAACGTAAGTTTATTTTATACAGCTCCGTAAATATACAGTCGGTAGTGTCAGAAACGTGAGTATATTTTATACAGCTCCATTTATACAGTCGGTAGTGTCAGAAACGTAAAAATATTTTATACAGCTCCGATTATACAGTCGGTAGTGTCAGAAACGTAAGTATATTTTATACAGCTCGGTATAAACAGCCGGTAGTGTCAGAAACGTAAGTATGTTTGATACAGCTCCATATATATACAGCCGGTATTGTCGGAAACGTAAGTATATTTTGTACAGCTCCGAATATACAACCGGTAGTGTCAGAAACGTAAATATTTTTTATACAGCTCCATATAAACAGTCGGCAGTGTCTGAAACGTAAACATATTTTATACAGCTCCATATATATACAGCCGGTAGTGTCAGAAGCGTAAGTATATTTTATACAGCTCCGTATATACAGCCAATAGTGTCAGAAATGTAAGTATATTTTATACAGCTCCATATATATACAGCCGGTAGTTACAGAAGCGTAAGTATATATTATACAGCTTCGTATATACAGCCGGTTGTGTCAGAAACGTAAGTATATTTTTTACAGCTCCATATAAACAGTCGGTAGTTTCAGAAACGTAAATATATTTTATACAGCTCCATATATATACAGCAGGTGGTGTCAGAAGCGTTAGTATATTTTATACAGCTCCGTATATGCAGCCGGTAGTGTCAGAAACGTAAGTATATTTTATACAGTTCCGTATATGCAGACGGTAGTGTCAGAAACGTAAGTGTATTTTATACAGTCCCGTATATACAGCATGTTGTGTCCGAAACGTAAGTATATTTTATACAGCTTCGTATATATAAAGCAGATTGTGTCAGAAACGTAAACATATTTTATACAGTTCCGTATATACAACCGGTTGTGTCAGAAACGGAAGTATATTTTATACAGCTCCGTATATACATCCGGTACTGACAGAAACGTAAGTGTATTTCATACCGCTCCGTATATACAGCCGTAAGTATCGGAAACGAACGTATTTTTTATACATCTCCATATAAACAGTCGGTAATTTCAGAAACGTTAATATATTTTATACAGCTCCATATATACACAGCTGGTAGTGTCGGAAACGTAAATATATTTTATACAGCTCCGTATATACAGCCGGTAGTGTCGGAAACATAAGTATATTTCAAGGGACACAGTCAGCAAATGAGCTGCATCATTCAAGGGACACAGTAAGCAAATGGTGCGTAGCATTCAAGGGAAACAGTCAGCAAAGGAGACGTAGCATTAAAGGGACACAGTCAGCAAATGAGACGCAGCATTCAAGGGACACTGTAAGCAAATAAGGCGTAGCATTCAAGGGACACAGTCAGTAAATGAGACGTAGCATTCAAAGGAAACAGTCAGCAAATGAGACGTAGCATTCAAGGGACACAGTCAGCAAATGAAACGTAGCATTCAAAAGACACTGTCAGCAAATAAGACGTAGCATTCAAGGGAAACAGTCAGCAAATGAGACGTAGCATTCAAGGGACACAATCAGCAAATGAGACGTTTTATTCAAGGGACACAGTCTGCAAATGAAACGCAGCATTCAAGGGAAACAGTCAGCAAAGGAGACATAGCATTCAAGGGAAACAATCAGCAAATGGGACGTAGCATTCAAGGGACACAGTCAGCAAATGAGATGTAGCATTCAAGGACACCGTCAACAAATTAGTCGTAGCATTCGAGGGACACAGTCAGCAAAGGGGACGTAGCATTCAAGGGACACAGTCAGCAAATGAAACGTAGCATTCGAGGGACACAGTCAGCAAATGAGACGTAGCATTTGAGGGACACAGTCAGCAAATGGATTTGAATGAAAGCATGTTTATGTAAATCCGCTCAATGCTTAAACAGATACAATGATGACAGATAATGTAATTGGTAATGTTTCAGTACCTGTTTAACGTTAACAAATTGTATGGAATGTTGGGAGAAAAAAATGTTGTATTTATTATATTAACTTTAAATGAGAGATAGAGAGAGAGAGAGAGAGAGAGAGAGAGAGAGAGAGAGAAGGGGGGGGGGGGCTTTTATTGTTGATGTCAAAGGGAAGTCTGATAAGCGATACCGGAATCGAGAGAGGAATTGTAGTTCTTTTGCGAAGTTCATTCGTCATTGTATTTCTCAAGTTGAAGCAGCAAGTACACTTGAAGAAGATGTGATACGAAGAGTCTGTTTCGCCACATATGCAAAGAGGCGAATTAACAATACGTTTCTGAAAAAGATAACAATTCAAGCTACTGCAGTTAGTTAGTTAGATTCTTGTTTAGGAGTGATTTAAATGCACCAACAGACGAGGCACTCCGTATGTTCAATAGAATGTCGTTCCACTCACGTATGGCCGAAGGAAGAAACGAGTTGTGATAAAATTATGCAGCAATATGATAATAATTACGGTTAACAGAATCGAGATAGGGTATTATCGTCATATTTTTTTTCATTCAAGCTTCCAGCATTTCTATGCACACATTGTTGAATATTGAAATGCCGTTCCATACTTAGTAGGCTTAATTAACTAAGATGGCTTTTTATGATAGTACACCAAGCTAGTTTAAAATGGTTATATCGGCAAGTTACACATAAAAGCGGCACATGATATAGTGCTTGTATACCGATTCAAGGCCATGGTTAACATAATAGTTATTAAATTAACACTTATCAAAATATTGACCTACCACATGTATTTACATTTACTTAGGTAAACATTACGAACATAGCTTAGAGACGGACCATTTTATTTTCGATGGTTGGGGGTGGGGGCTGGAATTTTCCTTAGAGCCAGATTTATTTTTTCTTGAGAGTCAAACTATTTTTGACTGGAAAGGTTGATTAGATAATTGTTTTAAAGATAAACTTAGGCTAAATTTTTTTTTCTTCACAGAATTATTTCATGCACGTTGCCAATTTTACAGTTTAAAGAATAACCCTTCATACAAAATTGAACTTCCTTTTTTAAGAATTCATATTATAGGTGCTTCAATAATAAAAATAATGAACAGAAGGCATGAACTATACTGTTCAATTTATGTTATAGATGGTGTTATTTATGGTGTATAGAAAACAAATCTGCCTGTATCCAGGTAGTTGATGTGGATTTATTTGTTTATTCAGTCCAGAGCTTGGATTGCGGTACTCCCATAGTCCATCATAAAGGTACCATGAACCATTAATGCTTATGGATCAATTGTTTCAACTTCACACATAACACAGAAAGCAGGATTTCCTATATTTATTTATTTCTTACATTGTTACAACTGTCATTTAAACTTTAATAAATTCTATTAACACATATGCACGTTTCTAAATATATTTCAAAACATGTTTCCATTTTAGTATCAATTCCTACTTTAAACCAAATTGCATTGTAACCCTTCGCGTTCTAAAGTAATCTCTCTAAACTAAAACCCGACCTTTATCTCGCCTCCCCAAAGTAATCTCTTCCCCAAAACTCATCTAACTTGTCCTATTTAAAGGCCTCGCTAGAATCCTATACAGTCACACCTGGACCATTAAAGATTCATTAGTCAGGGTTGCATCTCTGAATGCGTACCTTTTGCCTAATTATCAACATGTCTCCAGAATTGATCACCTGCCACTCGCTATTTGTATACACCTAGCCACGAGGAGTACCATATAATTAAGAGTGTGTCCATTTAAGCTTTCTTGTAATTGAAGTGACCCCCATTTTCGTAGGTTGCTGCCAGATGAGAGTACCTGAAAAGAAATTGTGTTCAATGTTTAGATTAGTATAAATGTAAACACGCAGACTAAAATAGAAGAGGACACTATATAATTATGAAACCATATTCATTTTGATATTAAGAGCAATATGCATTGTTGAAACATAAACAACAACAATAAGAATAGCAAGGAAAATACCATCTTCACTACAAGTTCTACATGTATACCATAAACCATTAGTGTATCTGAACGTTCGCTATTAAAGTGCATGAAGTTTCAAAGCTTTGAATAAGTTTTTACATAATCAAGTTAATAATACAAAATATATAGAAGTAGAATAAAATGCCATTTGTTGTGGTAATGCAAACAATAATAATGCCTACTTACATTTAGGTTAAGTGCAGAAAACTTCCTCTTTTTTAATGGCATTGTAATATGTTAAACATTTAAAGAGATGGTATTGCAACGTGTCAGCTGACTTGGACACTCAGTTGTAGAAAAAAGCAAGCTTCTCTAGCAAAGGAATATTCCTATCTTTGGTATGGAGAACCACAAAATTTCAAACAGTATGCCAGTAATGGGTCCATTCTGAAAATGTGCGTGGCTGCTAGTTGGAGGTTCTGTGCTTAAAAAGCAACTAATGGGCTAGACTAGAGAGAGATCAGAGATGGAATGCTATATTAAGCTTTGCTCCTCTGGCTAGTGTTCTTGGAGAATCAGATTATTTTAGACAGCAAAACATAGCCTTCAGAATTCATGAAGTAGAGGCAGAATACAAAGACATCTTTTTGATGGATCCAAATGAACTTTTGCCCTATTAGAAAAAGTATAGCAGAGTTCTGGGATGTTTGGAGAAAACCAAGGCCATGAAAGAATGGTGTGATGATGGCAGTGCACGCATACAGGACAAAATACAGAGAGTTGAAGATAAACCAGGCTTTAAGGAAGAAGAAGACTTCTGGAAGAAGTTGCAGAGAACGGATGCGCCCACAGTGAAAGACATTGTGAATAGAAAACATGGAAATATCGCAAAAATAGCAGATTTGCATAAGGCCACGTTTGGATAGAGTAGAACGGTAAGTCAGAAGGCAGATATTAGAAAGCAGCAAAAAACAAGAGAAAATGTTGAAAAACATCATGTAAGTTCTGAGCAAAAACAATCGAAGCCTACATAGCCAAAGAAGTCCAGGAGTCTACTCAATTACTTTATTTTTATAACGGTGAAAATGGAAACTGACAGGGCACATGATTATTGTCCACCAATTTCCTGTGTGGCCTGGAAGAAAATGTGACAGTTTAGTTCATTTGGGCTTAAATATAAACATGTGAAAACCTTCCATCTCCGAAGAACAACCCATACAGATACAGTCACTTATTAAAGTGTTTTGAATTCCAGATGTAAATTGATTGATGTGTTTATGATATAAACTTACCCACATATACATACATACAAGAAAGTATTCTTACATTACCTTTGAGTCAGATATCTTCTGAAATCATCTTGGTCATGTTCTTGATTCTTTCAATTTTGTGCTGTTGGACACTTCTTTCTCTGTTTTTTTTATCGAGCTGGTTTGAATAGATTTGGGTGGGTATATACTTTTCCTTCTCCATGGACACGCAGCATTTTTTAAAAAAAATATGGGTGAAGGCTGGATTATTATTATTTTTCATCATTTCTGCAGCTAGTTTATCTTTTTTTTACTTCAAAGCCGAGCTGGGATATATTTTTCTTGCAAACTGAGGGCTCGACAATTTATTAAAAAAAAATCCCAGTCCCTACAACCCCCTCCACCCCGAAAATAAAATGGTCCGTCCTTTAGCATTTCCGAAAGTACCCGTGCACTGATATATAAAATTTACTACATATGCACAGGCAATTGCCACTAATAATAATTGAAGAATGGAGTAATAATATTATTTATTAGGTATAGGTTCCGTACTGAAGTCGGATACCATGTCAATAATAACTTTTTGACATGGTAGTACTTCCTGGTTTTTTTTTTGTCAAAATGTTACAAGGCAGAAATACGTCATAACGAAAGCATTAATGGTATTATGTAATGTGTGCACACAATTGAACCTTTTCGAACTGTTATGTTTCCTATTTGACCTGGTTTCATTCAGTTGTTGACATTTTTCTCCATGATTCATTTGCTACCACTCCCTTATACAGCAATATTATATTAAACTTTAGTAAAACAATATCTGACCATTACTTAAGTGTAAGTGTTTACATCAATGCATTTGCACACCATTATTTACATCGTCGCGGTTTACAATGGTTGATCAGAAGACTGTTCGTTCATGATGGAAAGGTAAACAAATCAAATGATTTAGCTTCTGAAAATTGACGCATATAATAAATCGGTAGTATATAATTTTATTCTATATCTGTAAGTTTATAGCCAGTCACCTACCCCAGATGTTACCAAGTGACCGTATAATATGTAGAAGTTTATTTGATCCAATAACTTTTATACTGTACTGTTTATAATTAAAGATGGCGACTAAAATAAAAGAAGATAAATTTAATAGAAATTTAAACGATAGAAACAAACAACCGACACAATGTCCCGCATGACGTTCTAAACGCTAAGACCCGGATATCTGCAACTTCCTTCGTCTGCCGCTCTCATGGCTCAAACATCTTGTTTTATATATTTAAAAGGATCTTGATTTTTTTCTTCACAATGTGGTATAGAATAAAAAGATCATTTTACAGTGTTTTGTACAATATGGGAATATATTGTACGTATTGTGGTGAAAGTCATATTAGACTTGGTGCATACGGCGTCTTGTCCAATATGATTTTCACCACAAAACATACTCGTATAATATTTTCCCATAGTGTACTTATAACTTTATAATACACAGTGTTCATCAATATAAAAGTTTATATCTTTGAATTTGCGATGTTTATTTATGACGCCGTATTGAGAGCTAAATGCCAATATACTCCCTTGACTAGGGTTGATATTTTGTAAAACAGATGGAGGGTGATTCGTCCTGCTATTAGATAACCGTGGACCGATTGCATCATTAATAAATCGTCGTTACCCCGTTAAACTAAAGCAGCGCATCAATAAAAACATAGCGGAGCATCGTTAATATATAGCGATGGACAGATAAAATATAGCGGTGCACAGGTATTATATAGATAACGGTGTATCGATATATTATAACGGTTGACCTCCAACTTCAACGGTGCTGACATATATATTAATTTTTGACTCTGATTGTACAGGTAGATGTACAGTATGTCAACGGTTGACACACAGTGCATTAACTGTACATAGTAGGAATAAGCGTGTTTCAGTGCTTTTGATAGTGGTGTTGCAAAGATGTGTATAATATCTTTATTTGTTGATTAAATTCGTTCAAAATTTGGCATACTGTGGGCTAATGAATGGTTAGGAATATTACATTCAATATATGCAATATGCTTTATTTTCTTTTCTTTTTTTTCCTTTTCATTTCATATATACCGTGAAATACTTTTGGCCTTAAGTATTTTGAATATATCAAGCGGATAAATCAGGGTTATCTATTATACCTATTAAGTAGCCTGTTTTGCCCTTACATTTAACTTGAAAGGAACGTATTTAAAATCGCCTCACGTGTAAAGATTTGTTAACATTCGTATGTAGTTTAACTTATAATAAATATACACGAGCTTGGATACTATTTATAGTGAATGCATTTTATATTGTTAACTCTTTGTTGAAAACTAAGTTAAAATCACGTTGCACAACGCGACACGGAAGTGAAATATATTTAATACTTTCTTCAATTCACTGATATAAACGACTAAAAGGTAAGTAATGTTGAACTAATGTATATTAAAAGGCTTACTTATATTTCAATATTATATAATTGCGTAAATGAATTTGTTGAAAGTTGAATTAAATTTAATGAGGCCGTGGCATTAAATGTTTATATCATAAGTTAACGACCAATTTGATTGACAGGTAAACTGACACGCTCAATTTCATGCAGACTAATAAATGCCAAAAACTTATATATAAACTTGGCTTGTTTCCTTAACCTCGTTTACTCGTTTTATATTGTTAAATCCTAGTATATGCATAAAACATCCAGATATTATTCTCAATATATAGCTATATATATTTATATCTATATTTAGTTTGAAAAGTTGAGGGTTGAAATGACGGAGCTTAAAATTAGTGATGAAGGTGGTGAAGAAATTACCATTCTTGACCTAGGAAAATATAAATCGTCAAACTATGGAAAACCAACAGAAGCTATTGTTGAAATACACAGAGAACTGCCGGATTTTCAGTTTCGAAATAGTGATATCTTATTGGCTTCTTATCCCAAAACTGGTACGTATGTCATTTTGTGAATATACATATTAAATTGCAGAGTATTTAACAATAACAATAATGTGATAGAAAAGCACTTTTGAATCGTTATAACGTTATTGCATGAAGCCATATGTGTACATGGGTATCTTGTTTGATGTTTTAATTTTACACTTATAACTGAAAAAGTATATAGCACTAGCATGACAAACACAACAATTGCAGTATTTGTCAATTTTAATGGGATTTGATACCATATTCAACACATTACAGGTTACGAGGGGTGTCCCCGATTTACGTAGAATTTTGCTGCACTATGTTTATTAATGAACGGATTTTGATGAAATTTACTTGGAACTCGGATAGTTGTGTTCGAGAAAAATTACATACACATGAAAAAAATGTATATATAATTATCATTTCTACGATATACTTTGCAAACGATTTTCACCTATTATGTATATGTATAATATTAATGTAAGAAACGATATGCAAAATTGCGGAATTAATGTTTAATAGTTATACATTATCACGACCGTAAGATACCTTCAAGAATATATTACATTTAGATCATAAATTGTAAATATGGACAGCGATATGTGTGGTAAAAGTTGACTTGCTTTGTTTGCATTACAGTCAGTTTAACATCCGGGCTAGTTGTGTTATTTACAGTTTATTTAGTACACGGGATAATATAAATTCAACACGCTATTGTGCAACTACTACGCCATTCTATTTTTAGACGGAACCAACCGTATTAGCAATGATTTGTAGTATGACAGAGGTTAATATGATACAAAAATTATACAATACAATACACACTAATAATAGTACGTTACCTGTATTAGATGATTCTAGCTACATGTATAAATTGATTTCAGATAAGTGTATTTGGTTTATACTGAACTTATATAGCACATGTGTCATCGATACAAAGTTCGTTGATAATTGGACAAGTTCATCATTGTACAATGTAGGTTAAGTGGGTATTTAAAATTTCTTATGCAACCAATGCGCAATTGAGTACTTATACCTATCTTACCTGTATCGATCAATAGTGTGTTTCAAACTGTAAAACGGACTGCAGTTACTGTGAGTAAGGTTGTAAACATATTATCGACTTTAGGTGATCGGCACAGGTAAGACAATAGGAACTCAATAACGGACGTTAACATATAATACTATACTTTCCCTCTTTTACCTATACCGTCCAATAATGTACTTCTCCAATTCACAACGAACTTTGAATCGACTGTTTTTGTATAGTATATAGTAAAAAAATACATTTGTTTGTTTGAGAATATTTGTAGCCTTTATCTGTAGGTAATGAAGCGTAGACTGTTGTTGTAGTTTGATATTTGGTGTCATTTTAAAGAATTATTCAAACACATCGTGATTGTGTCTACTTGAGACAGTATTCCAAGCGCCACCTGGAGTAGCATGCCGCAGATATCTCGTGGTGTGATAAACCGCCAAATTACATTATACTGACACCGGGCCTATAACATTCCTCTAAATGCTGAGTACCAAAACCTGATGTTGTACCTTTAAAACGCACGCACGCACGCACGCACGCACGCACGCACGCACGCATGCATGCACGCACGCACGCATAGACGTATGTTTTGTGAACTCGGTTTGAATTTCTCAATATTGCATTTGTTTGGGGGATAGTTAAGCGTTGGTACTATTCTCATTTCGTTATGTGGTGATAAGGGAAGACAGAGAATGAGTTCGTCCTTAAATAAAGATTTACACTGACCGTATAAAGGCAATATATTATTATGTTTGTGCTTTTGCTTCTTTCATTATTTTATTATAATCATTGATTTTTGATAATGTGTAACTTGAAAATTGGCTTATTACAGAATAGCAAAATAATTATATAGTTGATCTCCTAAAATATAGGTTGCACGTGGACATATGAGATTGTATCCATGCTGCTAAAGGGCGAACCGGTGGCACCGACACACAGTAAAATGCATGTGATGCTCGAGGCTTCTCCTGCTGAAAACATGGCTTCTCTAACGTCACCCCGACTTCTCAATACCCATATACCATATGGCCGGTAAGTAGAAACAACATGAAGTTATGTTATGCCCGTAATAAAACCACTGCACAATATTATTTTTATTTATTAATATTTGTTTGTTTTATGTATTGATGAAAGACAACAGAATTAGTCCGTTTTGTCCGCTCTTGCATATGCGTGGCAAAAGTATTTACAAAATAGTATCAAGAGTTATTCGTACCTGGTAATAAATCAGACGATACTAGTGCTTTTTCAGAAATTACTGAAATATAGGTACATATTATTCATTATTTGAAAGAAAACTAATCAGATCAATAAATTAACGGTCTGAAATTTTTCAAGCACAAGCACAAGCACTATGTTAATTTCGTTTAGAAAATAATTTTGTTACATTCATCAAATGTGTTTCGGCCTTGCTACAGTATTTTGATGACGGGAAAAATGTAAAAAATACTTCTATTTCAAAATGGACGCCAATTCTTAGTCATGGGGGATGCCTTTCCTACTAAGAACTTTATATTTCGCCATGCGATATGTAACATTATTAACACAGGTTAGTCAGATTTGGGTGTGGAATGTTGAAAACAAATGCGTGTACATCAATATATTGATACCAGAGCTGCTATGAGGAAGAAATACATCTTTCGACCAAAATGTATATACAATGATTATCTAAGGGCACTAATTATTATTTTTTACTTTTCTTTGTTTCCATATAACACTGTCATGTGCCTTATATAATAGCTTGATATATTTTACGGCTTGTCATATTCTTAAATCATTTGCAATATCACCCGGTGCACTTCAAACCCCATAATTATATTCTTTTTTTACATAAATGCAAACTTGCACGTTTGTTTATAGTGTTTAACACCATATACGCTTTGATGTTGCCACATATGTAAAGGGATAGTCGTCTGACTCTTATAATAATATTACACGATGTGGCGGAGAGAGAGAGAGAGAGAGAGAGATAGAGAGAGAAAGACAGAGAGAGAGAAAGAGAGAGAGAAAGAGAGAGAGAGAGATTGTATGAACATGTAAACTATAATTAGGCCACAGGGTCGCAGTTTCGAAAATAGTAATAACAAAGTGCTAGCCCAGGTGTGTTCTATATGTATAATATGTTGTACTTACACATGTAGTTATTATACATTGTATTGTATATGTTTGTGTTGTTGTTGATATTGTTGTTTTGGCGTTGTCCTTTTTATGCTGAGAAGGAGACGTATTTCACTGTTATTATCATTAAAAAAACAGTGTTTTAAGCATACACATTTGTTTTAACACATTTTGTGTATAATGATAATTATCGTTTCCTTAGAAACCTCTTTATTTACATTCCGTTGTATATTTCTTATGAAAGGTTGCCGCCGGATTTTCACCGAAAGAAGGTTAAAGTAATTTTTATTGTGCGAAATCCGAAAGACACAGCTGTGTCCCTTTACAACATGATGACGGGGATGGAACACTACGATTATTCGGGGAGCTTTACACACTGGCTACCATTGTTTATTCGAGGAGATTGTAAGTAAATATACTAGTAAAGAATGGCGCTTTTTAAATTCATTTTAAAGAAAACAATATTTTAAAAATAATTAAGTGATATTATCTTCATTGAAATATGTTGCTGTTGCAATGATTAGAATGACTTTTAAGACAATGTTACTTAAATACATGTTTTGAAATAAACAGAGTACAATAATAGTTTACCCTTCTTTCTAAATTGTCCGTGTTCGATTCACTAGATAAAATTATGACAATACCAGGCGTGTGATAACAGTGTTAGTGCAAACCATTCATTTCTGACTATCATAGTTCATGATATTCATTGATTACCCGATATATAAAACAAGTATCATCTAAAACAGACATAATTCCGGACATTTCGGTAAGCGTTTACATTTCGTTCCGCATGTGTTTGTATTGGTTCTAACAGGAAGACTTTAAGTGGGATTTACATTACTTGTGAGAACTTGTTGTATAATAGTCGTAAAATAAATAAGTTTTAAAGGGATTATATTGGCAAGTAACACAAACACGCTGTTGATCCAGACTTTTCCTGTATGCAGTGTGCACAAAATAATGCTTGTGTATTGACGTATAACCTTTATTTACTTGAAAGTTATCAAATTAACAGTAATTGAATATTGGCCAAAACTTTAATACGCCCCGCAATAAAGTATTGCGCAATGTTTACATTGAACTCCGTAAACTTCCCGAACAAAGCCTCGAAAAGGAGATCGGGAACGAGTCTTCACGAAGTTATCCGATGATTGATCGGAAACCCGAAAGTGGTTCGTTGAAAATGGGAAATGTAAACAAAAACAAAAACGTGGCTTCAGAAACCCAATGTTTGTAATAAAAAGGTAATGCAATTAGACACTTAAGACGCGTATATCCCTAAGTTATAAGTGTATCTATAAGCTGGGCGTGTGTATTTAGGACAGGGAATTGACGGTAATATGCCAATTTAATCCCTTTAAACGGAAGACATAAATCTCCAATTATTAAAAATTCAGCTGACATTTACAGTTATTAGTTATGAATATTTTTAATGTATAGTCATAATGTCTATATTTCAGAATGTAGATAATTTTAGATATTATGTACTGATAGAAATATGTATATTATGGCAACGGAATGCATTTTTAAATTTTAATACCCACCGAAACTTAACTCCAATAGAAATCATTCTAATGAAACATTCACCCATATATATTTTGTTTAATATTCTCTTGGATGAAATTAAATAATAAACACGAATACTGTTCCAAAATTTTGCAGGCAATTTCATCTTTTCAATAGTGTTCTTAACGATGTCTTGACCAAAATAGACAAAAGTAATGATATTGCAATATCTAGTGAAATTTAACAGTGTATCTATCATACATTTTAGTAGCACATAATTATGAATTGCTTCTCTGACAACATTAGTTACGTATATTACGACAAATATATTCAATATATTGTCTAGTTCAACAGTGTATAACGTTTACTTTATTTAAAAATGTTTAACGGCTTTGATATAGTATATGATATAACATTTCATATGCAAGAAACTATACGTACAATTAATTATTTGACGAATGTATGTTTTCTATTACTCCGAAAAACATATATTTTATATAGTGATTCCTTAATTTTTATCAAACTATAGATTTATTGCAATCATTATTAATCATATAGACAAAATGTAGAATATCAAAAGTGTATTTAGTTTACTTGAATACATTTATTTGAATATAACATTAATAAGAGTATTATATCATTGTACTTTCAGTCCAATATGAATCATATTTCAAATACTATTGTGACTGGGAGAAGGTGTATGAGGCAGGAAAACACGACATTTTGGTTTTATATTACGAAGATATGAAACAGGTCATTGTTGTTTTGTTAAGTATTTTTTAATATATTTGAAAGTGCACAATTTTATATCCAATCATAACCAATACTGAAATTATATTTTAAAATTAAAACACAACAATGTGTTTGAAAATATGTTTGAAATTTTGTGCAAACTAAATAACTATCAATTAAGATGTTTATTTTCAATATTATCAAATATTAACAGTAAAAATACATAAACGAAACAAGAACTGTCTTTTGTGTTTATTAGCTCGCCGGGACGAAGTCCAAGGAGAGCTATTGCCATGACCCCGGCGCCGTCGTCGTCTGCAGACTCCAAGGTTAAATTTTGAGTTTAAGTTCAAGATATCTATGCAACACTCATTGGATGTGAATGAAACCTCGCATGTGTGTTCACATCATCAGTGAAACACACACAGACAAGACCCATTACTCTTGATTTCATTTTGACACAGTTATGGCCCTTTTTGGACTTAGACACCCAGGGGCGAGCTTTGTTGTCTTCTGACAACTTTTGTTCTTATTTTTTTCTGCTGTAAATTCTTCAGTTTTGAATAAAGATCACAGTATCAATTACAGGACACAAGAACAGCTGTTTATCAGATATCAGAGTTCCTTGGTATTTCCACAGAGAACAACATAGTAAATAGAATATCAGAAAAATGTCAGTTCAAAGAGATGAAATCGCGATTTAAATTCAAATATGCAGAATTCAAAGACAACGCCAAAGGCTTCATGAGGAAAGGTAAACGTAATATAATTATATATTTATAATGTTTATTCTATTATGCATGAATTAATAAAAGAGTTAATTTACTCCAATAAATAAGTTAAGATAGATATTTAATTAACTATAGTGGCCAAAGACCAGAATGACTTATGCGATGGCGTGTTGTCCGTCGTCGGTCGTCCGTCGTCTGTCGCCTGTCGTCCGTTGCACGTCTGTCGTCTTTCGTCGGTTAGCAGCACTTTTTTTATTATGAAATCACTAAGCCAATTAAACTCAAATTTCACATGTTTCTATTGCATAAGAGACTACACAGAATTTTTTTTTTCGATATGAAATTCAAGATGGCCGCCTTTACTAAAAATAGTCCAAAACTTAAAAACAATTTTCTCTCATGGGTCAGCAGATTTTGAAAATGTTTATGTAGTTATGATAATCAAATATAGTTCTATTAGATTTGTTCAAATTGAGTCTCTGGAGTTTAAAATGACGTTTACATAAGTGTTCATGTCATCATAATAAACTTTTTTAAAAACGGAATTGAGTTTGCCTCTATTTTCACAGAAGCATTGTTTGGTCAAGGAGGTTCAGATTTGTAAAAATGACTGGGTTCAAATGTCTTAGGTTAGAAGGGCCCCAGAAGGGTAAACAGTGATACTTTTTTCAAGAACCGTTCAGTCAAAGTTTTCATAAATTTTCCTATGTGCAGGGGTTTGATTGGAAATAATAATTAAGGGGCTGGTATTTCTAGGGGCCCTGTAAGGCGATAATTTTACAAAGGTGTACTATGGGGAAACAGAAAATTTTCATTTGTTCATCCATTTGGGTAAAATTATTATTCATTTTGAGTTCTGAAGCATCATCTAGTCATAGAAAAAAAGATTTAGGTCAGTAAGGAGAATGACTTAACATTAGGTTCCAGTGTGGGTTAAAAAGGGATAAAATAGAAAATTTTCAAAATTCTTCTTAACAACCGGTCAGTCAAATTTGTTTATATTTGATATAGATTTCCCAATGTGTATGGGTTTAAAGGTTGTACAAATCAAGGGGTTTGTATTTATAAGGACATTCTAGTAAGGGACATTTTCATCTATTTATGATTTCTTTTATTCAGTTTAAGTTCTGAAGCATATTCTTGTCAGAACAAATAAGATTTTGTTTAATAAGGAGGAATGACTTTCCAAAATGGTCAGGTATGGTCTCAAAATGGTTAAAATTGAACATTTTCAAAAATCTCAACAGTCACCAGTCAGTCAAATATGTTCATATTTGATATAAATTATCTTTACGATTAAGAGTTCTAAGTTTGTACAAATCAAGGGACACTGGGGGTGTATAGAGGCCCTGTAAGGTGACTTTGAATTTTACATAGGAATACTATGGGAAAATGGAAAATTCTGAATTATTTCGTCCATTTGCGCACGTTTGTTGATCAATTTAAGATCTAAAGCATTGTCTAGAAACAGTTAATTTAAGTTTGTTCAATAAAGAGGATTGTATTTCTATAAGGGACCACGGACCAGGAGAGGTGCAATATGGTTAAAATTGGAACCTTTCATAAATCTTCCTCTCAATAACCTTTCTGTCAAACTTGTTCATATATGATATGAATTAAAAAGCAAATCAAAGGGATGAGACAAATCGGGACCCTGCATAATGAATTTTACTTTTACCTAGGTATATTATAGGGAAAGCTAAAGTTTTCATTTTCTCGTTCATGTGTACAAAAAAACCTTTATTTAAAATCTAAAGCATTTCTGCTCTTAAAAATCCCAATCAATGGTTGATTAAAGTTTTGACAAATCCAGGAGCTTGGATGTATAAGGGTTCTGTACGGGGACTATATTTTCTTTTACAGATGAATGGTATGGGAATTTAAAGTTTTTGTTCAGTATTGGTGTGGTGGTGGCATTTTATCCACAAGGGAGTTAAGTTGACCCCCTAAGAGGGTTAATTTTGTGAAATTTCAAGAAGTGCTATGACCGCTGTGAACCAGTAGATCAGACCATCTTGTGCCTCTTGTTTTTATAATATATAAAACTCATTAAAAGAGTAATCCCGGTTATAAATTGTTTGATTGCAAAAATAGATAATATATAACAAAACAATTTTTTTCAGATTGCATACTATTTCGCAATATAATGTTTGCAACGAATCTGGATCCGGTTTCACTAAATTTCTAAAGCTGAGATTTTCCACAACTCAAAATATAAAAAATTTCATTAAATTTTTTATCTGAACTCATTACAAATTAAATGGGTACACATAATTGAATCGTAGTAAATCATAACTCGTTCGTAGAGAATAATGTGCAAGATTCTCAATGTAAATGAAATCATATAGTTTCAAACATTTGAGTTGAGACAAATCTGAAGTTGAAATACTTCGTTAAAACTAGAGCCTGATACACATCGTAATGTATTGCAAGTTAATGAAGATTTAGACACTTTTTACCAAACATATTTTTAAATTACTTAGTTAATCTGTACCTTGATCTGTCAACTTGTCTTTATATCGTTGTAGGTTCTGTTGGCGACTGGAAAAATTGGTTCACTGTAACAGAAAACGAGATGATGGATAAAGTAATCAGAGAACAAATGCAGAACTCAAAATTAAAACTCATTTATGAGTTAGAAGAATTCAAAACATAAATTCACTAATGAGTTAGAATACCTCTTGCAGCTGCCTGAGTAAGACTATGTTTTTCGTATTTACATGGTTTTTCTAAGCGAACCGTTTATTTTAAAGCAGGATCCGAGGTAAAACAAGTAGAGACATGCCTTTCGATTGGTTGGTTTGAGTATGAACTCAAGGATTTTATAATCTCGATGTCCGGTTTATGAAACATGCAAGCTGTGACAATGTACAAAAAGAACAAAAAACCACAATTATAGCGTATGATGACAGACATTGATACCACGTAATGAATGTGCATTCCGCGAGACTGTTAATTCGTATATTTGATGTTCTTTTCTCAATTTTGGATTATGCATCGAAACCATCTACATATAGTATCACTTTTTTTAGATATATTTTTATTTTTATACCGTATACTTGCCATATGTGTTTAAAGACTCGTTCTGTGGCGTGATGACGTGGATAAAAATGTTACGTTGCAGATTTAAGCCCCACAGAAGTGATTTTGTAATTTATTGATTCAGGTTTCCATATCATCTATATGTTTGTATGCTCCTTATCATACTGTTTCTATGTATATTTTTATGTTTGAATTGTTGTGATGGCTCTGTCTTTCAAATGCTGTGTCTCCTGTTTGTCATGTTTTTTTGAAGTTCAATATACATGAGTTAATACGAGTAAATTTTAGTTGTATACTGAACGGAGCAGCTAACCGACCACCTGACATTTTATATATTTTCTAAAAAAAAAACACTATCTTTGAAATTTGGTGTTGAACAAGAAAGATATAAGGCTATTTAAAATAATTACATAATTGTCTGTTTACTGTCGTATACACATTTTAATAACGATATTATTTTTTTTGACGAAGATATTTTATTTATTGTTTTAAAATTGTTTCATTTCAGGCTACATAATTGTATATACATATCACTAGATATCTCGTAAAATAAATGTTATAGAAAGAAGCACATATGAAAGATGTTTTACATTTAAACGATGAAGATTACAAATAATACCACCACTTCTTAATGAAATGCTAACACAGATGTACAGTGGTAATGATTGGTCAATCTGCTGCTCAAAATAAGAAAAAAGACAAACTGTTTTTACTATATACAATAATTTATTCAAATATATTTCTAATAATGATCCATTTTGTCCTAATATTATTTGCCTTTGATGTAGGATACATGTAAAGAGTATAATTCAATACTTAAATAATGTTTACTTTGTTCTATGGAAACATAAAAACTAGGTAGACATTTTGTTCAGTCTGCACAAGTCAATATAATACTTGTAGATCAAGATAAACACAAGCATAACATTATCTTGTAAAGATGAAACTAAAGAGCAAAATATTTCATTTTGGGAGTATTATCCGAAATATTGTATTTTGCACTCAACAGATATACGATAGAGAGTAAAATAATCTTTGAAAACATACATTCAATGAAAAAATAAAAAAAAAATATATCTTTTGAAACTAAAAAAAGTGGCGAGTTAACTGTAAAGTTTAGTTTATGAAATAAAGACATTATATGACATCATTCAGTACAATATTGATAGGATTTAGTTCTTAAGCAATTAAAGTGGATATTGAAACTGTAAGTTGTGAAAATTTTTATAATATCAAACATGCATTTTATATATTGCATATCCGTTAAATTAATATGATATATTTGTATTGTCAACTACACTGATTGTATATTTTAATGAGTATGTGTGACAGCTAAATTTGAAAATGTAATTTTGACAGCTGATGATAATATGGTCATAAATAACGTACTCAGAATATTTTTTATGAATTTTGTAATGTCATAATACAAGTTGAACTTCTGTTAGTTCTGCATATAAATACAAGTATGCCGTTTGCTCATATGTCTGGAGTCCGCTGCCTATTGTATATATTAATTTTATTACAACAGTCAAATACTGAGATCTTTGTGTTAAACGTAATAGTTCTTGTGAAATGAATTGAATTCGTATATGTATATATTGTAAATTTAAAAGAAACATATTCTGTGTTCTACAATTGATGAGATTCGAATAAATAAATTAACCATAATGTGTTGTATTATATATAGAGATGCCGTACATTTTGCAGGTAAAGAACGAAGTAAATCAGACTACATTGTGTATTTTATTATAAATATTATCAAACGATGTTGTTTTTCATGAAGGTGATATATTCACACAGGTTAATCTGTATAGAAACTTATGTTCTTGCATATATAAATACTAATAACATGTCATGTTTGACATTACACTGTGAACATTAACAAAACATTAATTTAGGTACGTGTATTAGCAATGCCTTTGTGTGAAAAATACTTAGGATCTATTATAATTTATTTGATCGACTGTTAATTACTTGAATGTAATTAAAATGACTGATTTTAGAATTAAGCACTAGCCACAATGTTAGATAAAATATTAATATTGAAATAAAAACACAGCAAATATATATACTATATATATACTACACATTGCATAACAAGATAGAACATATTATCCGTTAACGTTAGTTCAAAATAATGTCGCCATCAAAATGTTATGTGCATCGTGCATTGAAAATTGCTTCAAATTATTGATTAACCTCTAGAACATTTTAAAGATAGCTGGTTACATGACGTTTTGACTTAAAGGTGGTTTTGTAATGGCTAACAAATAACACTCGTGATGTACGGTGGACGTTATGGCATGTGAACTATCACTAGAAAAGATACAAACAGATTTAAATTGTTTTCTTTGATATTAATTATTTAAGAACACCGCGAATGTTCAAAAAAGCAACTTGATATCCAAGGCGTAGAATCAAGATATTCATATCGGTAACTTGACCTTCCATTCCATTTTCTTCTTGTTGGTTGGAATGACGTATTTGGAATCACAAACTAGGAGCTCCTCATCATTTTCATAATATAGATATACATATGTATTAACATTCATTAATAGGTTATATTGTTGTAGTACGTTTTTGTCCCTTTTTAAATTTCAAAATAGCCTAATCATGTCCTACTTGACTGAACATCGTCGAAATAAAGGCGAGCGATACAAAACAATCTATGTGACAAAGTTAAAATGGGATAAAAGTTATTAAAACATTAATCATAACCATTGATAATGTAAATACAGCATATAACACCAATACTGTGTTTACATATGAACATGCAAAATGATCTTATTGCTTTGTCTTTGAATAAGATGACTTTGCAATGTTATAACCGGCATCAATGCCCACTGCTGCAACTGCCGCAGCGACACCAGCGGCGTCAACATTAGCAGCAGACCCACTTTCTGTGCAAATTTAACTAAATGAATATAAACACAAATTAACAGCACAAATAACGAATATTCATAACTTACAAAGTCATTGTGATATTGTATTAAATACAAATGAATTATAATTGAACACAAAAGGTATAATTATAAACCTTCAAAACAAACAAAATGCACTGAAAAATGAGTAGGGGATATATACTTAATATTTACTTTTGCGAGCCTTATGGTCTTTTCTAATTTGGTAATATTTCCTTGATTTGTTGTCATCTGAAATATTAAATTAATTAATAATTTATATAAGTTTTAATGCGTTTAATCAATAATTTACGGGCTAAACCACAAGTTCTTACAACATTTATTATGGACTTGGTGCAGTTAAAATACCACGTTTGATTAATAAATTAACTATGTTTGGGTTCATTGCCATTTTTAACACATCACAGGTTATATATAGCATCTACTATTGTTGGCGGAGGTAGACCTTAGAAGGCGCTATCTTAAGATCTACTATTTCTCACCACTTATATCATGGGCTTGAGCCAAACTCAGTTATGTAAGAAGTGTATCAGTTACTTGCGGAAAGACGTCATTTCTATTCAGATTCATCTGATGTATCGTCCAGCAATACCACATGATGCCATATAAACATGTTTACCTGTTTCGAGTTGAACATTGTGTTAAATACAATCACCTCCACCCCGCCCATCCCCATCAAAAATTCAACAAGAAAAGACAACACAACAACAACAAAACACACACACAAAACAACAACAAATTAGTCACACGCAAAACAACACAACAACAAACAAACAGTAAAATAAAACAAATATATTTTAAAATGAAATAATTAAAGGTTATTTACACTAGTCTTACTATTTGTTTGATTGACCGTACACATACAGATGCCGATTATGTAACAGTGTCTGACGAAAAACGACATTTAATCTTTTTTATCAGACACTTTCCATATCTCTGTTCCAGCTATTGTATTAAACATGTGTGTTCGTTTTAATGTGATAATACATTTTAAGTTAACATAACTTTATGTATATACTATGTCCTATTTCTTTCCATATCAATTGTTGAAATGGATATTTTATTTGCATTACGTTATTTACGTTACCTCAAGTTTATCCAACCTTCCAATATATATTGAAGTTAGCACTTTTTATTAAAACAAACATATGCAGGCTTTGTGACACAATTTGGTTTGATATATTCCTTCTTTTTATTCCTAAAACTCTTCAATAAATAAGACAGATGTGAACTACCAATCAAAAGCAAAATTAGCGATTTTTCATGATTTTGATTTAACTAAAATCACACCCACAAAATGTTTTGTAAATATTATGTTTATAGTGCCTTAATCCATTTAAAACCTAGGCACGTGACCATAACTCAGCTTTCATCTGTGATATATAATACATCCATACTGATGTATCACATTCGGTCACATCTGTTTTAGTATTGAGTGTATAATGATATATCTACATAGGAATGTGTATTGTTTTTATTTGATTTTTTGGCAGAGAAACACAAAACTAACAGCCATATGCAGCGAACGTAAAACATACGATTCATTATTATCTTACCTTCTAAATAGGAGAGTTACATCAAGGGACGCAACACAGCAATTTACACACCACTATCATTACAGACTGTATGTAGCGAAATATCTCTGACAAAATATTGAATCACTGTTGCATCGATTCGCTAAACTTTAGCACTGGTTCTATGGTAGATCATCGAACCTGAATCGGAGGATCGTCGATTCGATCCTCAATGGTTATGCGTGGTATCCTTGAGCAAGACACTTTTCCGCACATGTACTGGTTCTAGCTAGGAAGACGAGCGTGGTTTATATAAGTTGTAATAGATTGTTTTACAATCGAAGTAAAATAAATATTATATGTTTAAACTTAAACTAAACAGCTAAATTTAAATTTCAATAGTACTGACAACAATGAAGTTTCAGTGATAATTTGTGTCTCTTCATTTTCAGTTTTCCTGTAAAACATCGATGCTGAAAAAAGTGTGGCAAATGAATGAAAAGATAATTAGAAAGTGTAGTTCGTACATTATTCATAAATCATTTATACCCTTACTCAAATCAAATATGCATCCGTGGTGTATCACAATCGTATAGAGGAGCTGTTTAATCAATGCAGACGATAGGCAGTCATATATAACGACACGATGGATACGGAATTACACAATAAAGTATATAAAAATATATAAGGGGATTATTATTTGTCAATAATAAGATTCATTTACAAATGCGACAAACGTTTAAAACATAAAGCATAGTAATCTTGGTAGAAATATGACAGAAATGCTTACCACTTTAATATATTTTTCCAAAATCGAATTTAAATTATCGCTTTGTTTAAATGTTTCTACCGGCCTCCTCACACAACACAGGTACAGATGTGTTAAGGTAGATCCTGGTATAAGAAGCTATGGCTAAATCAATTGCTATTGAAGTGGTTGATTCCATAGTCTTGAGTCCTTAGCACACTCGGAAAAAGGACGTTATGACAACATGACAACATATTGTTAAAAGCGTTTGCAAAACAAATCTTGCAAAGCAATCGATGTTAAAGATTTTCATTTTCATCCGTCACTCTCAAGTAGATCTACAATATAAATATGAAATTTAAAAGAAATTAAAGGCTCATTAAACTTCCGAAACGGTCGTTTTTTAAATTTAATAAGACATAAGACATTTTATTGACTTAAACTATATACAGTTTCTAATCATCATATGCATATATATACATATATAAATTAACAAATATTTCATTACGTGACAGGTATGATTTTTACTTAAAATTGATCTTTGTAATAAAAGATGTTATAATAATTTCATAAAAATTATAAATATTTGTGTCGTCAACAAAAATCATGAGAATGAACATGATAAAGCACATTTTAAGACATACTATTTGGAATTGATCGCCTTATTACAAAAGTATCGAAAGTAAATTTACTTAAATTTAGAAGTTCTCTTTTATTTGTAGATTGCAATAATGTTATAAACTTAAACATATTTGGTCTTGTGTAATAAAACTTGTTGATAAACTTCTTTCTAATTTCATTATAGTTAGAACATATTAAAAAAAAGTGAAACTCATCTTCAATATCATTATTATTACAAATCTGGCATAGTCTTTCATTTCTTTCTATTTTTTCTATCCCATATCTCCCTGTTTCAACTCTTAATGAATTTGAAGATAATTTAATTTAGATAAAACACTGCGTAATTGTTTAGTACATAACAAATCTAAATATCTTTCATAACCATGTGTTAGTTTTATATTTCTATACAACAGGTTCAATACTTTATTCGACTCGACATCCACCGTCCAAGTTTGAATAAAACTATCAATCATTCTTTTACGAAATATCGAAAGAAAATATTTATTATTTATATTTGTTGTATTATCCCATACATACATAAAACCATATTTTATCTAGGATGGTCTTTACCTTTGAAAGCGCGTGCGATAATATTTATAACGCGTGGGAGGATAATGCAAGGGAGGATCCTGAGCAAGAGCTACTAGACCAAACTAGTATTCCGTACTCATTGTTTTTCAGTGCGTATAAATAAAATAATGCGTACTACGTTCGATGCAGTTTTTTTGCAGACATACATTTGAATA
This sequence comes from Panopea generosa, assembly GCA_029582155.1. Lineage (NCBI taxonomy): Eukaryota > Metazoa > Mollusca > Bivalvia > Adapedonta > Hiatellidae > Panopea > Panopea generosa. Next base: position 2,426,037 of record CM055895.1, on the reverse strand, counting down.
CATTTGAAAAAAAAGAAAACCCAATACGATACACAATGTTAGTGAAGCCATAACTTTTTTAATCTTGTTTATGAACGGTCCTTATCCGCACGTACTACCGTTTTCATTTGTGTACTGGTGGAGGTACAGTCGGAAAGCAACAGAGTCATTACAGAATTACAAAAAATGTAAGCAAAAGTTAAAAGTTCGGTATGCTCGTCTAAGAAATACACATTTTGATCGAAGTTATTTATTTCTGGCTTTTTTAAAAACAGTCACTAAGGAGTTTACAGGAATTGTTTTAGCAATACTATAAACACATTTTATTACAATCATTTCTGTTATTATAAAAAAAATGTGCATTTCGGAAGTGTAATGAGGCTTTAAGGTATTTAACAAATTTATATCATACTTATATATCGACAATTATTGATATAAAAGTAGATTATTTATTTCACGCGTTTCGTTAGTATAGCGTGAAATATTTGTCTTATCGCGTAACGTACTCAGTACAATACAGTGGTATTGGTCAGTCAGTGCGCACAAAGCTAGTCGTGCAAGAGATAATACATGAAACAAGTGTAGAAATTTATTTTGTCATTCTACCGGACGATTCTGTACACGTTACATCTAAAAATTCTAAGAAATTTATATTTAAATTAATTCATGTTCGTTTTTATAGAATTTATTCGGCATTTTCTAATACTTTAGAATGTTTTTTATGCAAAATGTTTATATAAATTTTATATATATATATTAAACCATATATCCACAATGTATGAGGTCCGACATTCAAGCGATCCGGCGATTGACAAACGGGTACAGGTTTCCAGAGTTTTTCCATACTAAAATTGACATGATTTTTAATCTCCGTTTTTTTCCTGGGCGAATCGGTTCGTGTTAAGTTAATAAGAAAAAGAATTTCGTTTTGTCGTTAAAAAGACTTTTTACATTCGTAAAGAGAGCTGTGAATGTGGTTTGAACGTAAGTGATATTACAAAATAATGTTGTTGTTTTTTCTAACAATATATGTATGGATAGTAAAGTGTTTTGCTCTAGCGTTATAGTGGATGCACAGTTCTATGAAAGAGAAAAAAAAAATAGGTGGCTTATGTACCAGATTTGTTATTAATACAGTACTTTTGTTAATAAAGATGGAGAAAATTCTATTGTTTAAAATTTAGTAAATTTACAATCTACAAAATGTTTTCTTTGCTCTTTTGTATATCTCAGACTGCACTGTATCTCTTTAAACCGCTCGTCTAGTTATAACATATTGGTGTTATGTTGTTATTTATATCATAGGATCGTAGCAAAGACCTATATTACATTGCAATGGAGCCGTTTCATGAATAAATTGTGACAATTTTTGAAAAAAGTACCAAACATAGTACAAGGTTAAGTGTTTATTGTGCTAATACGCAAACAAATGTTAAAAAAACATAAAATATTATTGAAATATTCGTCAATACTAGACCAGTTATGAGCCATCCATGTAATGCTAAATGTCACTGTATCTACCGCTGATAAGCTGTGTACTATCTCGTTTTACAGACTTCTGTGTGTAAAAACTACAAAAATTAAACTATCTAATTAAGTAATACCCAACTGAATTATCGAACAACCATAAAAGCAGTCTAGAGGATAGTTGAATGCATTCTAGTTTATTTGCTTTCTTTGTTTGGAGCTCGTCACATTGAGAATAGTTCTAGATCGGCCAGATGCCAGTATAATGCGACTGGGCAGGACACATATATATATCTGTAACGTGACACTTTAGTGTGACGACACTTTAAATACTGTCTGATGAAGAAAATGTCGTATTATAAAAGTGGCGGTACAGACAATACAACTAGTTTAATCATTTATTTCAACTCAATTGCGATAATAGCTTAAAATTTATAAAAACCGGTCTCGAGTTTGCTTCCTGGGTAGAGCCAGTACTGAGTGTTGTTTTGTGAGAGGCATCAGGTCGCGCGGGGGATCGAACACGCAAAGTCTTGCGTGAACAGCCAACACTATCTATTACACAATACAAATGCAGTACATATACGATACCAGTGGTTGTATCTACGGAGTTGTATAACAGGTACTTACGTGTTTTACACTAGTGACTGAATATATGGAGTTGAATAACAGGTAATTACGTATCTGATAAAAATGATTGTATATACGGAGCTGTTTAAAATATACTTACGTATCTAACAGCACTGGTTGTATCCACGGAGTTGTATAAAATATACTTACGTATCTTACACTACTGGCTGTATCCACGGAGTTGTATAAAATATACTTACGTATCTAACACTACTGGCTGTATCCACGGTGCTGTATAAAATATACTTACGTATCTAACACCACTGGTTGAATCCACGGAGTTGTATTAAATGTACTTTCGTATCTGATATACTGGTAGTATCTACGGAGCTGTTTAAAATGTATTTACGTATCTGACACCACTGGTTGTATCGCCGGAGTTGTATAAAATATGGTTGCGTATCTGATACCACTGGTTGTATCTCCGAATGTATATAACATAACAGGTACTTACGTATCTGACACAACTTAAGTATATCCGTAGTTGAATAACACGTACTTACGTATTTGTCACACTAGTAGTATCTGCGGAGCTGTATAAAAGATACTTGCGTATCTGACATCAATGGTGGTATCTACGAAACTGAATAAAAGGTACAAAAAGGTTCGTTTCTGACACCATTGATTGTATTTGCGGAGTTGTTTAAAATATGCTTACGTATCTGATACACTTGTAGTAACTACGAAGCTGTATGGAAGGTAAGTTCTTTTCAACAAAATATGCAGAATTTAAGTCCAAGATGACTATCGTGTTTTCTAACAATAAAATTAGAAGAATAGTCAAGTCAGTGATTCAAGGATATTTATAGTGCAATATATTTTTATACTATACATTAAATATGCGCGCTTATGGACACATCTATTTTAGGAAAATATATGTAAACAAACCACAACAGGAATCACTTTACCATTTGTTTCTCAGAGAAACACACGTTTTACATATTTTGTATAAACAATTCTTACCTTTAGAGTGAAAACGACCTTGTCAAGCGTAATATAAAATAAGATCATTAACAAAAACAATATATACTTGTGTCGTACCATTATAGATATGACATGCTTATTAGCAGAGAATTAAAACCGTTGAAATTGTAATTGTGTCAATAATTACGTATATTGTCATTAGTGTCTCGATGGTACCTCATTAGTTCAAACCCACTTTACACGTCAATACTGAGGTTGCTAAAGTGCTTGTTAAACAATTCAATACTTGATTTATATTTATTTAACCGTCATAGTTATTGTTTAGCTACCAATCATTATTGGTAAAGTATTGGTTGTTCTGGTTTGTATGATAACACGACTGGTTACCAGATTATTCAAACTCGCTCATTAAACCAGGAACACGATAAACACCAAAGACGTCCATAGACACAAGAAGAAACGAACTACCTATACTGAAATTGGAGGTAAGAAATTCGGATTACGTTTTTGTATTGTATAAACAAATCAATTTACCCATTAATTAAATGATAGACCCAATATCTCAAAAAAAAGTTAATTGATATGATAAAACCGATTTGTCAATTTTATATATTTAGAGACTTAGTTGATAAACCTCGTCACCTAAGTTTACTGTTTTTGTCTCACGTTGTTTGTATGTATGCTTCGTGTATATTATATGATATATCTCTGTATGCTGTGATGGTGCCTGTGTATTTTGCACGACGTCTCCTGTTGGACATATATTTCTGATTTCTGTAGCATCTTTAATCAATATTCGCCCAATGAATAGTACCACCTGTAGTATGTAAGTACTTACAATAGACGTTATGTAGTTTTTTATTTCATTAAACGTATAAGATGCAAATTGTGTTTTGTGTTAAATTAATAAAATATGTATCGGAATATTACAATAAATGTGTTATGTGTATTATGAGATACTTCATGCATTAAATATAATTGATTAGCTTTTGTATTAAATATAAGTGTGTATCTCAGGGGTATTAATATTTAATTATAATTGTATGTCTTATGTAACTTATATAATTGTGAGATGTTTGTACTAAAATATACTTGGTAAAAATGGTTTTTGACCAGAGTATATATATAAACTAAACTTATAAAGTCGAATTAGTCTGGTATCAAACCAAAGGATTATGTATTGAAATATGAGTCTCTTCAGTATTATATATAGATGTATTATATATAGATGTATTTTGAATGTTTTAAATGTAATTGCGTGTATTGTGTATTAACATACAAATGTATGTCTTATGTATTAACTATGCTTTTGTGGTATCTGTATTAAATATAAATGTACTCGTATGTTTAATGCATTACATGTAATTGCGTATATTGTGTATTAAAATACAAAATGTGTGTATTATGTATTAAACTATGCTTTAGTGTTTTCCAAATAAAATGTGAAAGTGTGTTTATTGTTTTAAATATAATTTTTTGGGTTGTATATAAAGATATACGTGTGTGTGTTATAGATCAAAATATTTTTTTTTTTCTAATTATATTCCAACAATTTCATCTTTTTAAAACACAAATTTATAAAAATAATTGCGGTCGACACATATATGTATTAACCGATAAAAATCATAGCAGATATGGGTAAAAATATATTCAACATTTAAAAAAACATGCGTTTTAAAAGCGTTAAGAGTAGTTAGGATATGTTTTATTACAGGTTGTGTATAAGTTCCACAAGGCTCTATTTTTTCTCTCTCTTTCTCTTTTCTCTCTCCCACTTCAGATTATACCTTAATAATCGCATATTCAGTTAATCATGAACAACTTTGAATATTGTCCAAATACTGTAATTTACCCTATCCGCAATTTCACGTGTCGTGATGTAACGGTCATTGTCGAACAGTGCCTTAATTTGCGCGACGTGATTTGACGTTATTGTCTTTGGACGGCCACATCGTTGATTGTCATTGAGCGTCTTCTGCCAAACTACCAACCACTGATACACTGTTGTTTTTTTATTGCATTACCATTGCACGATATCTGAAACATACCTATTGTTTATTTATGTGGCATTATGTCGCTGATCAATCGCAAGCAATATTCTGACGTCAGAGTTTTAATTAAAAGTCATGAATGTAGCACTGCGTTTTTTTTGCGCATTTTAGCATAACGTTTAAAACATCTGGTCAGGGTAACGTTGAGTACCGTTGCGATAGCATTTCGTGAAATACAACGATTATTTGTAAAAAAATTAAAAAAAAATCCACAAATCTACAAATTCTGAAAATTTCATCGTCTTACGATGAGATATGAAGAAAAAAAGAGCACTTTATCACTTTACCGTGAAGACACCTCGTAGATTTACTTTCATTATCAAAATCATTTTTAACCGATTTATACAAAAATTAAATATTTAAATCATACACTTATTCGATAATTAACAATATTTCTTAAATTGAATTATGTGACAGTTTAAAATAAACAACAAATGATCAATACTATCAAAGGCTTTTTAAAATCAGCAGAATAATAAATCAGGCTTATTTTCATTTCTTATATGTTTCTATTACTTCAAATACCTCAAATACTTTCATATACTTTTGCATATAGAGTTATTTTATTAATAATTGGTGTTGCAATATGTTTTGATTTTATTCGCTATAAATTGCTTGTAATTTTATTATCAGTTACCACTAAACTTATCGAGCTGGTACTATATTGATACTACTTTTACTTCTTTCTCTCTTTTCAGATGATGATGCCTACTAAAGGCATCCTTTTACGACGGGCAATAGTTGTCGGACTTCTATCAACCCATTTTGGTTCGTCATCATCGGCAACCTTGGCCCAGGTGCAAAACCTACACACGACACTATTTACCGGTTATAACAGGGATCTGTTCCCTGTCTTGAACCAAAGTGAAACTGTATATGTTGGAGTGTCTTTATTTATAATCAGTCTCAATGACTTCAACCAAATATCTGGTGTTATATCCACAAGTATGATTTTTTCTTTTTCGTGGACGGACGAGAGGCTTGTATGGGATAAAACAACGTACGGCGGTAAATCTTACATCTATGCAGCGCCAGAAGTAGTATGGAAACCACAAATTTACCCATTGCAATTAGCGGAGAAAATTGAGAGGATTGGAAATATCTCACTCAAGACTGTAATTCAATTTGACGGAAGCGTTAGCTGGTCACCAGGAATGGTGGTGAAATCGACATGTTCGGTAGATGTAACCTATTTCCCATTTGATGAACAAAACTGCTTACTTGATCTCTCACCATGGGCTATTTCTGCATCTGATTTAATTTTGTATTCTACAAATGAACGCCTCTTCACGAAATATTTAACAGAAAACAGTGAGTGGGAAATCTTAGCAAAAAGTTCTTTTATAAATTACACATGGTCTTCCGACGATTTACAGAAATACGTCAGGTTACAGCTTCATCTCAAACGAAGAAGTGCTTTTTACGAGGTATACATTGTTTGGCCACTCATCTTTCTCTCTTTATTAAACAACTGCGTGTTCTTGATGCCATCTAACTCAGGTGAAAGATTATCAGTAGCAGTGACCATGTTTTTATCATTTATCGTGTACATGGGTATTGTCAATGACAACGTACCATCAAGCTCTAGTCCAATGGCAATCATGTATTACTATTTGTTGTTTTTGATGATTTACAGTACTTGTATAATGGTTCTATGTATTTTATCCCTTCGTGTATATGAAAGAGATTCTAAGATTCCAAAGATGATAAAACAACTGATTAAATATTTAAGATTTCGGTGTTTTAAAAAGAAAACTGCACGAATTGAAGTGGAAGCAAATATACACGATGAAAAAGAAAACATTACAGATGAAATTGATATAAAACATATCAAAGATACAAATCGGGCCAACGACGACAATGGAACTCCTATTAAAATGATAACATGGAAATTTGTCGGAAAGACGTTCGATATCTACTGTTTTGTTTGTATGAATGTTATCAATTGCATTGTATCAGTAATTATATATTCAACCCTGAAAAGTGGCTCCACATAAAACCTAACTTTGGGAAGAAAATACCTTGTTTTATATTTTAGAGCTGTTTTATGTTTAGTAAAGACGTTGTTGTTCTGGTATTGGTAGTAGTAGTAGTTGTTGTTGTAATAGTAGAAGTAGTAGTAGTAGTAGTAGTAGTAGTAGTAGTAGTAGTAGTTGTTGTTGTAGTAGTAGTAGTAGTAGTAGTAGTAGTAGTTGTTGTTGTAGTAGTAAATGTAGTAGAAGTAGTAGTAGTAGTAGAAGTAGTTGTTGTTGTAGTAGTAGTTGTAGTAGTATTATTATTATTAGTAGTAGTAGAAGTAGTAGTAGAAGTAGTAGTTGTTGTTGTTGTTGTTGTTGTTGTTGTTGTTGTATTATTATTAGTAGTAGTAGAAGTAGTAGTAGTAGTAGTAGTTCTTGTTGTAGTAGTAGTAGTTGTTATAGTAGTAGTAGAAGTAGTAGTTGTTGTTATTATTGTACTACTAGTAGTAGAAGTAGTAGTAGTAGTAGTAGTAGTAGTAGTAAGAGTAGTAGTAATAGTAGTAGTAGTAGTAGTAGTTATAGTTGTTGTTGTTGTAGTAGTAGTAGTTATAGTAGTAGTAGTAGTAGTAGTAGTAGAAGTAGTGATAGTAATAGTAACAGTTCTACATCTGGTACACTTGTTTTATTCATGCTGTGAAAATATATATGCACAAAGTCATAGCATTATTGTCATTCCTATGATTCTGATCCATGTATGAGATCCATGTACGACATCCATGGATGACTAAACTATATGTGATGTTGACCATGTACACTAGTTTGGCCATTGTTTATTTCCGTATTTGTCGTATGTGACAATACAATATAAATACTGATATTATTTTTCTCTACTGGTTTGCTGATTTGCTTAAATACTTCAATGTTTTAATGATTACATGTATTGGAATAAAACTTTGCACGTTTGAAACAAATCGTTTTGGTGTCCTCGCAACTCAAGATTAATATTCTACATTAAAATAGTTTGATTGGGGGTCAATAATGTCTTTAAACGTTTCCTCTGAAAACTTAAACGTGAAATGTTTCACAGAGAGACCATGTAAAATATTTGGCAATTCTGCTTCATTACACGTTAATGCATGACACAAGATACGATAAATCTAACGCCAGTCGGGCATACATAACAGAAAGTATTAAATAATTGAGCAATCATCCAGCATACCATATTCAAAACAAGCACATTCTAATATTAACATATTAACATCTTATAGAGGCATTATATATAAATATGTATATACATGTCTGAAACAACACAACTTTTAATTAAAAAGTTCAAAATAAACACAACATATTAATAAGCATAATGCTAAAACATTATTACTGCAAAATACATATTTGATAAAACGGATAACAACATACTTGTAAGACTAAAGTATTACCTTTCATTTCATAGCGTTTTTGAACATTTCAATATTGGGCAAAACTACCATACAAACCATCTTATCGGACTTCTTTGACGAAGTCAGTCATATGAACACTATTAAGGCTACAGTATTGTTAGAAGTTTAAATGTTATACACACTAATTGCCATTGGTTCATATTGACGCATGCTACATACTATGACGTAGTAGGTTTTCATTATCATTTTGTATTTATGTTTTTAATTAAACTTATACAATTACGAATGTGTGATCGACGTTGTTTTGCATCAATTACATAGTTTTGATTTGTTTACTGAGGCAATAACTCTTGTGTTTTTTCACCGAAAATCAGTCTATAAACCCGCCCCCAAATCGGGACGGTTACACGGCACATTGCACAACAATATTATCGAAGTATGGTGGAAATGTCCGACTGCTCATTACGCAACCATATTTTCAAAATGTTTTATTTCCCCCCTTTATGGCGGCGTTCTCGTTCAAACTGTTTGCAAAGATAATATGCTCATCAAGCTTTATTTGCGAGTCCATTTGCAATGCAAACAAATGTGAAATGAACTGAATTTCATCATTATTCCACAAAGTAGACTATGCGAGTGCCAATTGATCCGATGTCATATTGATTTATACAATTATCTTGAATCTAATGTTTGATCGGTATAGGTATCAGGTTCGATCAGTCAATATTTTTTAATAATGCCCGGTAAAACTGACCGGCAAAATTATAACACATGCCATTCTTTGATGCGCGAACTGTTCCAACATTTAAACTTTTAAAAAATCAATATAACGAAACGCTCTTTGTTTTTCAGTATTGTTATGACAATGCCTTGGCATGTATAACTGTTTCATGAATTTCTGAGGAAGGAAAATGGCGAATTCGAAGGTTTTACGAAAGAACTACTTTTAGCGGCGCATTTTTCAGACAACAGTTTATTCAATATAAATTTATAGAATTTAAACCGGATGTCTATTTCTTTTATATCATGAGATCAATCTTAGAATGTTTTAACATAAACTTCTAAAAAATATTTCATCCATCAAAATATAACAATGAAATTGCTAACCAAAAAGTATATTTTTGTTATATCATAGATATATTTCAAATACTTGATTGGAAAAATGGACCATTTTTGTTTATCAGTAAAAAGACTGTTCAACTAATACATAATATAATTGTGTTCACCAAATGTATACCCGCATTTGGCCGAAACAAGCGTCCTTAGCAATGGACACACATCCGCGTATATACATGTTACTGCTCACGTTACGGTTTTCGATATAATACAATGAATAGCGCATTCTTGTGAAAGCGCGTTTGAGAATTGTCGAAGACTATTATCGACCTCGTCGTTGCCTCGGGGAATGTTTTTTCTCAGGATCACACTTTTCAATAGTGCCCACACAGTAATGTGATATTTATATATTCTTTACTTCACAATATTGCACAGTAGTATCAGAACAATGTACCTATACACATTGTGACTTCATCTCCTCCAACCGTTTACAGGCGAAAAGCGTTATGCATCAGCAACATCGACTGGACATGTGAATCTTGTTGGAGTGTTCCAGTTAGGTAAGACAAATAATGTTGTTTTTGTAAAAGCATACGCTTTTGAAAATCGATCAAGATCAAGAGTTGTGGAAGGTATAGTCTTTCATTATATTTACTGAAATATACAATTTGTATATATATATATAATTCGCACAATTAATTTTGTACTGTTCTACATTGAGAGAAATGCACTTCTGGAACACTTGATACATTACCGATGGTTCTAAAAGTATTTTGTTCCCATGTTGGTCAAATTATGAAAAGAAAGTATGTGGTTGCCCTGTTCGCTTTTCACTATTTCGATGGTTTGGTAACACTCATTCATTTTTGGAAATTCTGTCCATTTGTTGCAGTTTGCCACTACGCATCTTTAATCTGTTTTAGCTTCATCAAACAGTACCCGCTGCCATCCAAACATAATTATGAAAACGTTCCAATGTTCTCATATGTACAAAGAAATATGTCAATATTAGACATTTTCAACAAAAATGATGCTCAACCTGTAAATGTCAGTGTTTTCAATTTACGTTTTTTTTAATCGGATGTAAACGATATTGACTCGAGTAAAGTGTCTCCGTTTTGAACCTACCGCATTAATTAAGGGTGGCTTTGCACATGTAGGATAGTCTGGTTCTCTGACAGAGAACCAGATTATTTATAACTCAATAGCCGGGTTTTTTTTGATAAAATGAAAACGAAACGAACACCAGACGATTGCAAACGATTATTCAAATCTAGCTGCTTGGTCAAGAGGAATAAGGTACGTGTTGAAGGTTTTTTTGGCGAGTGTTTGTGTGTGTGTGTGTGTGTGTGTGTGTGTGTGTGTGTGTGTGTGTGTTCTATGACTGTGACGTTGGAGAGCGGCGATTTACCCTAGTTTCTTCACATGCAACACTCCAATGTAGCTCTTCGAACATTCAAAGATGTTGCCAGCATATTGGTATTTTCAATACATGCAAATGTCAGATTGTAAATGTGTGTAGTTATTAAGGTCAATAAGTAATTTGTATCAGTCGTAACAAGTGTTTAACAGCGATTTATAGTCAATTTTATGGATTTACTCGATCGTACAAAACGTGTGTTACAAGAGTTATCTCTCTTGTCCCAGGGCAAAATTCAAGGTTCTACTCGAGTGTAATGTGAAATTATTATTTATTTTTTTGTTTGTTTGTTTTCTGTTTGCACATTGACATCATATCAGGTCCGTATCTATACGTAAAGGATTATACAGACTCTTGATTGACATTGACCGTCATAAAACGTAACGTAAGAAGTATACAGCTGTGTAGTGCTTATTATTGTTATAATTTGTTTTCTTTAAGTTCTTACGTTGATGAATAAACGAAACTAAACATCATCAGTCTTTGAACATTTGATTGACCGAGCGAGCTACACAACCGGTTTACACAGTTCTAATTTCCCAGGCGTAAGAATCAGTGTATTTTGCTGCATATGCATCCGTTAGTCCGTGTTGCTAATGTTGTTTTTTTGTGGCTCGATCCAATTGTACACATAACGACAATAACATGATGTAATGGTAAATACATTGGATTTTACACATATCCAAGTGTTATATTATATTAACTGACATGCAAGGACAACGCTATAGAGATATTAATTGCATTTGTTTCACTTTTTAAGCTGTAGTAAAAAGTAGAAAGAAATAGTTCAGTTTAAACATATGAGAATAAGCTGACACCGTACACTATTATGAATATTATTTATTTTGTCACGAACATAAGTCACTACTAATAATTATTCAATAGACTTTTGCAGCACCAAATGCCAAACGCAACCAATGCTACTACAAATATCAAAGGTGAAAATACAATCAATACTGTTGCAAAAAGAAATATGACGAAAATTGTCTGATTTGAATATGAAAAGAAAGTCATAGATCGATCTCCTGTTATTTCGTTATATGTGCCATAAAGGTAAGTATTATCATAGGTTTTCCCCATTCCGTACAATGATTTCCACAGAGGTCCGTCATCACCAGACTTCTTCAAAGACATGTCTTATCTAGATAAGAAAAAAATAGAAAGAGTTTCAATCCTCGTACGTCTATAATGCAACAAAAATGGTGGTTATTCTAGGCATTGAATGAATTAGACTTCACGGAACGTCGACACATTTGTGCACGCAGACATTATTGAATCATTAATTAAATACATATGGTTTAACATTTAGTATTAAGTATTTTTTACAAATACATAAATGAAGGAATCAATGAGGATAATAGCAGTACATACTATTGTATGATATTTTTTTTTTTTTAAAAAAAAAAATATTAACCCGTCAATATATTCTAGACAAAAAAGATGTTATCTCTGTCCATTATGTACAGTTACAGACCATATCTTTGTAGTACGTTTTTATGTTTGTTATGTAACCAACATTTAACTGTTTTTCATCGGACTACGTTGAAATTGCAGCTTTATTTCAAAAGAAATTGATAGCTTACTTTATTGATTTACCTTTTAATATGGTGTTATATTTAATAATTGTTCCTGTTATCCATTAGGCAGTAAACTGATACCATACGTACATGATCTCTGGAGGGCAATGGTTACTTTACTACCTATCTAAAATGTGAACTGTGTTATTCAATGGTAGGGCATCGAACCCAGGCTCGGGGGAGCGGCTATGTCTGGTTCACTGAGATAGATGCAATATCTGCATGTGCTTAGTACCTGTTCTACCAAGGAAGATTTCGAGCGTGATTTGTTCAACAATCATAGTGAAAAAAATAAATTTTAATCACAATTATAAAAACGAGATTCTGGACTGCAGAATAAAATCCATGAAATCATATGATTCGAACTCACGGCCACTGGAGTTGTTGTAAGTCGCGTTCACATGCTCTCTGGATACTGTTTACACAAAGGAATAATATAACATAACTATCATGTAATAAGGATAGAACAGATTCATCAATAGTCATGATACAATCTTACTGTTAACGGAGTGATCGGTAGAGCAGCGGGGAGTTTTCTTACGACTGCAGTATCTAACAAGATCCAGATTGGGTTGAAAGCTTGATTGTTGTGGCGTTTTCCTTCCTAACTAGTGGCAGTTTTGAGATTTACTATGGCGATCTGAAATATGTAACAAAAAATAAATATATAGAACAATCTTAACTTGAATACAGTCAAGCCAAGCCTTTTGAAGCAGCCAGTCAGGGGAAGGAGCAAAAGTGGCCTTTTAAAACAGGTTCTTGCTTAATACAGGTTATTTTGTTCTGAAAGCAAAGATATGTGAAATAGTAAATGTGGCTACTTAAGACAAGTGACTGTTAATTAGAGGTGACCGATTACACATATTAGACTGCGTATGCTTAATGTTATGTTTTATATCCGAAAATAAATCCAAACAAATACAAATACAACAGTTCTTTAGTGTTGTCAGCAATGCCGGATTGTGAATCACAATTACCTTAATGGTGCACAGTGAAAAGTGCTTTTTTATAAAGGCTCACGACCATCATATCATAATTTATATTTTATTCTTGTTTACGTATCTATACATTTTTAATGAGGTCTAACGCCATTTTCAACACATTTTATGTTTAATATTGCATATCTAGTTTTTATTGGCGGAGGAAGACCTCAGAATGAGTAAAACCACAGTCCTTCCGCAAGTAACTGGCAAATTTCTGAACATAAAGTTTTTTTCGCGGGCGGGACTTATCGGTGAATGGTGATCTCGAGACGGCGTCTTGCACCTCCTAGCCGCGGAGAACCGCCTTGTTACAAATCAAAATTGCCTTATGGATACGATAGTTTCAAATCATTACTGTCTGAAAGGTCACATTAAAAAATTGTCTATATTTTTGAAAAACAAATAGTAACCTTACGGGCAAATAGACACCAAAACAAAAACAGCTGTTGGCACGTGTTTCTTTTGGTTGGCCGAGATTTGTGTGTAACATTGGATTATACTTGATGAATAATCGGAGTATATGTACATGGCTATTATATACCGTATCATAACAATAATCTACAACAGAAAGATGTTATTGAAAAAAAAAGGATTTGGGTTTGCTTACGAAACTGCTATCGTGACACTAAACATATACTAGTAAAATTGTCATTGGCTTAAATTAATCCAAAACAAATGTGCAATCTGTTTTTTATTTAACTAAAAATAAAATATTATGTTCTGATGTTATGCAAAGGATTGATGATGACATTATACTACAAACGTTTGGTAATTAATAACAATTTAATTTATTTTAGTCTGTTGGTAGTTAGTGGGACCATCTATTATTAGCCTTGTCACACTGAAGTCAGCAGTGTCTAAAGAAGCCTTCATTATAAACGGTGCCACCCTGAAGTCAGCGGTGTCTAATGAAGCCTTCATTATAAGCGCTGTCACACTGAAGTCAGCGGTGTCTAATGAAGCCTTCATTATAAGCGCTGCCACCCTGAAGTCAGCGGTGTCTAATGAAGCCTTCATTATAAGCGCTGCAACCCTGAAGTCAGCGATGTCTAATGAAGCCTTCATTATAAGCGTTGCCACACTGAAGTCAGCGGTGTCTAATGAAGCCTTCATTATAAGCGCTGCCACCCTGAAATCAGCGTTGTCTAATGAAGCCTTCATTATAAGCGCTGCCACCCTGAAGTCGATGGCACGTGATTTAGCAAATCGAAGGCTTAGTGCGAAACAGGTATAACTTAATATTCCTACTAAATTGTTCAGGAAACACCACTAAATGTTTCAGCATGCTTGATAGCCTCTTCTGATATAAAAGTTTGACTGAATAAGGCGCGGATGGACAACTTTTTCATTATTTTGATATCCGATGGTCTTGGGAGGCGCAAAATAAATAATAGCCAAAAGGCTACTTGGAGAATTGCAATATGTCGCACTTCTATATATATTTCCCATCTGAAATAAGCTCGAACCAAGAAATCAGATTCTGCACCAGAGTCAATATCATTTTCAAGTGTGACACTGTATCCTTGAATTGGTAATTTCAAAGGAAACGTTGCCTTGTAAATTAAGTGAGGCTGCTGAATATCTTATAAAGGTAATCTAGATTCTCAATGTTAATATGTACACAAGCATTACCATCTGAAGCTAACATACCCATGTCATATCTCAATCAAGAAATACTAGTTAGAGCTCTAGTTTATAAAGAAGTTTAACTTTTAAACATGAACAACAAAGAAAATAGCTGCAGTAGTTAAGAGAGTTAGTTTAAAATAAAAAGTAAAATGTGAGAGATATTTTGCATTATACAACCTATACGATTCTATTTAATACATCCCTAACTTTTTCTCTCATTAAATTTCTTCCTTATCAAATTAAATCATTTTTTTTTATTATAAAACGAATAAGATATGTCCTGCCTCGCAGAGGTCATAAGTCTGAGTTGTGGCGATATCTAATATTCATAGCACTAAGTGATGGTGCCACCAAGGAAACAAATTTCTTAAAGCTTCTTTGAATGAAATGATAAGACATATTAACTACTCATCAAACTGATTTTATATATTTATTTTCAGTAAAAACATGATAGTAAATCTATTTTCTGATTTTTATTTTTATATACCCATTTCACCTGCAATTTTATTCAAATATTAAGTTGTTATCATGTATTACTACATTCATATCAACTTGGTAGTATGAGGCAAACATAACTAATTCATAAATTTATTAAATATGTCATTTATGATGAACTAAGACAACATGATTTACATCACTTAGTTTATGTTAAATAAAGGGTTGTTAATTTATGATTGAATGGAAAAATAGAAATGTTCGTTTATAATATACATATAAAAACAAAATATTCTTAAAGATTCACTCTACATTTTAAGAATTTGGACATAACTCTTCAAATACAACCGTTTCACACCAAGATATTATTTGTATTTTCAGTGTGAAAGGATTGTAACTTGCGTTACAAAAGGAATCTGACTTTTTATGATACAACCTTAAGACAAATATACATTTTGAGGGGTAAAATTTTAACCTTCAAAGTTGTAAATTTTACAAGATGTGTATATACACAAACCATATTGAAAACTACAAAAAATACAATTTTGATGATAATGTCAGTCATAACCGTTTAGCACCAAGCCCTTGATATGTTATAAGCACTGCCGCACTGACGCCTGGTGTAAAAAGTACTACCACACTGATGCCTGGTGTTATAAGTACTGCCACACTGACGCCTGGTGTTATAAGTACTACCACACTGACACCTGGTGTTATAAGTACTACCACACTGATGCCTGTTATAACTACTGCCACACTGACGCCTGGTGTCTTGAGTATTGCCACACTGACGCCTAGTGTTATAAGCACTGCAACACTGACGCCTGGTGTTATAAGTACTTTCACACTGACACCTGGTGATATAAGTACTGTCACACTGACGCCTGGTGTTTTGAGTACTGCCACACTGACGCCTGGTGTTGTAAGTACTGCAACACTGACGCCTGTGTTATAAGTATTGTCACACTGACGACTGGTGTTATAAGCATGCCACACCACGCCTGGTATTATAAGTACTGCAACACTGACGCCTGGTGTTATAAGTACCGTCACAATGTCGCCTGGTGTTATAAGTACTGCAACACTGACGCCTGGTGTTATAAGTACTGTCACAATGACGCTTGGTCTTTTGAGTACTGCCACACTGACGCCTAGTGTTATAAGTACTGCCACACTGACGCCTAGTGTTATAAGTACTGCAACACTGACGCCTAGTGTTATTAGTACTGCAATATGACGCCTGGTGTAATAAGTACTGCAACACTTGCGCCTGGTGTTATAAGTACTGTCACATTGACGTCTGGTGTTACATGTATAAGCACTGCCATACTTCATTATCAAAATATCATAATTGTAACCGCCAAGTTTTAGCTATAAACAAAAACATAACTTCAGAAAACCAATGGCGGATCTAGTCTTTAAAAGACCCTCTAAACTGAAATCTTGGATCCGCCCTTAGAAGCAGCCTTACCACATTTTTAAGATAACAACCATCATATTATAATATTGAAGCAAGGGACATAACCATAAATATCTCGACAACATATTGTTTGTACGAGTTACTGCCCTATTAACACTGCATATATCGCAATGACCTAATAACGTTATTACGAATGATAATTTAAAAAAAATCTTGAAGCCTAGAAAAAAAATATACATATTCGAGATATTGCATACAAGTCTGGTTGTTTTATACAAACGAAGATCCAATCATTGTTTATAGAAGAATATATAAGATAGCTATTATTCTCAAAATGATACATGTTTCCCATAAACCAGTAAGAGAGACTATATTAAGAGTATCATAAATCGTTATTTCTAATATCTGGGAAGAAAAGCAAAAAGGCCGAGGTGATCAGATTGCATCAGCTGGCATTGTTTAAAACCCAGTTGACATTTTGTAAAACACAGAGTGAAGTCATCAGTTGGCATTTTGTAAAACACAGAATGGAGCCATCAGTTGGGATTGTTTGAAAGCTGGACACTTGAGCCATAAGTTGGGATCATTGTTTAAAGGCTTGACTCTGCAGTCGTCAGTTGGGATTGTTTAAAGGCTGGACTCTGCAGTCGTCAGCTGAGGTTGTTTGGAGACTGGACTATGGAGTCATCAGTTATGGTTGTTTGAAAGCTGAAGTCTCGGTTCATCAGTTGGGATTGTTTGGAAGTTGGAGCCTGGAGTCGTCAGTTGGGATTGTTTCAAGGTTGGACTCTCGAGTTGTCAGTTGGATTTGTTTGAAAGCTGAACTCTGGAGTGGTCAGTTTGGATTGTTTAAAGATTGGACTCTGGAGTTGTCAGTTGGGATTGTTTGAAAGCTTGAGTATGGAGTCGTCAGTTGAGACTGTTTGGAAGCTGGACCCTAGAGTCGTCAGTTGGGATTGTTTAAAGGCTGGACCCTAGCGTCGTCAGTTGGTATTGTTTGGAAGCTGGACCCTAGAGTCGTCAGTTGGGATTGTTTGGAAGCTGGACCCTAGAGTCGTCAGTTGGGATTGCTTGGATGCTTTACCGTAGAGTCGTCAGTTGGTATTGTTTGGAAGCTGGACCCTAGAGTCGTCAGTTGGGATTGTTTGGAGGCTGTACCCTAGAGACGTCAGTTGGGATTGTTTGTAAGCTGGACCCTAGAGTCGTCAGTTGGGACTGTTTCAAAGCTGGACCCTAGAGTCGTCAGTTGGGATTGTTTGGAAGCTGGACCCTAGCGTCGTCAGTTTGTACTGTTTGGAAGCTGGACCCTAGAGTCGTCAGTTGGGATTATTTGGAAGCTGGACCCTAGCGTCGTCAGTTGGGATTGTTAGGAAGCTGGACCCTAGAGTCGTCAGTTGGGATTGTTTAAAGGCTGGACCCTAGTGTCGTCAGTTGGGATTGTTTGAAGGCTTGATTCTTGAGTCGTCAGTTGGAATTGTTTGGAGGCTTGACTCTAGAGTCGTCAGTTGGAATTGTTTGGAGGCTTGACTCTGGAGTCGTCAGTTGGGATTATTTGGAGGCTGGACCCTGGAGTCATCAGTTGGGATTGTTTAAAGGCTGGACCCTGGATTCATCAGTTGGGATTGTTTGGAGGCTGGAGTCTGGAGTCGTCAGTTGGGATTGTTTGAAACGCTGGACTCTGGAGTCGTTAGAAGGGATTGTTTGGATGCTGGACTCTAGTCATTAGTTGATATTGTTTAAAGGCTGGAGTCATCAGTTAGGATTAGTTAAGGGCTTGACTCTGAAGTGGTCAGTTGGGATTGTTTGAAAGCTGAAGTCTCGGTTCATCAGTTGGGATTGTTTGGAAGGTGGAGCCTTGAGTCGTCAGTTGGGGTTGTTTCAAGGTTGGACTCTGGTGTGGTCATTTGGGATTTTTTAAAGGTTGGACTCTGGAGTTGTCAGTTGGAATTGTTTAAAAGCTGAATCTAGAGTGGTCGGATGGGATTTTTTAAGGTTGGACTCAGGGAGTGGTCAGCTGAGATTGTTTGGTGGCTGGAGTCTGGAGTCGTTAACTGGGATTGTTTGGAAGCTGGACCCTAGAGTCGTCAGTTAGGATTGTTTGGAGGCTGGACCCTAGCGTCGTCAGTTGGGATTGTTTGGAAGCTGGAACCTAGAGTCGTCAGTTAGGATTGTTTGGAAGCTGGACCCTAGCGTCGTCAGTTGGGATTGTTTGGAAGCTGGAACCTAGAGTCGTCAGTTGGGATTGTTTGGAGGCTAGACCCTAGCGTCGTCAGTTGGGATTGTTTGGAAGATGGAACCTAGAGCCGTCAGTTGGGATTGTTTGGAAGCTGGACCCTAGAGTCGTCAGTTGGGATTGTTTGGAAGCTGGACCCTAGAGTCGTCAGTTGGGATTGTTTGGAAGTTGGACCCTAGAGTCGTCAGTTGGGATTGCTTGGAGGCTGGACAACTTTTATACAACTTAGGTCTAAAAATATTGCTTGATTCATATTTCATACTATGACAATTTTCAATATAATTAACAGTTTGGTGTTAAGTCCGCACAGGTCAGCAAACAATAAACCGAAGAAAAACAATCGATTTCTGCAACTGATAGTTTCTGTAAAACTGGTAGTTTGATACTGCCCAGTACTTTTTAAACAACACTCAGACATTATCTCATCTTATAGTATGAGCGATTCGTTACTACCGGAAGTGACCCTCTATCACCCGAAAAGGAAGAGTCGATAAACAAACGATGTAGGCATTGTAAGATTGGATTCAAAATGAAAACTTGACAGAATGCAAGAAAGATAATTTCTCAATAATTTGACTTTGAACAAACTATAATTTTCCATTTAAACATTGATTTTGTGAGTATTAAATAAAAAGTGATTCGTGAACACCGGCGACACTGTATAATAATATAAACCAACTCTGTAATCATGCCATCATTTTTATGTGACATATTTAATGACCCCAAGATTACACAATGTACTCCAGACACACATGTACTCAACAGTACACTCTTAAATAGTGCCGATATCAGACTGAAATAAATAAAACATTGGCCTAGGTCATATCTTATAACTGATAACGCTCAAATACACGATACGATAGGTTATCGTTGTTGTAGATAGATATTTCTTGACTAAAGTCTCATCATGGTTAATGCACAGTATATACATTAAAATATTATATTTAGAAAATAACATGCCATTCTGTGGATACTTTTAAAAGACTATTAATAAACCAATTCATCACATATTTAAATTTGCAGAGTATGTATGGTGTTTGACGTCTCTTTCAACTAGTTTTCTTTCAGTCACGTAATCGGAACGCGCTGCCACACTTGAGTATCAGGACCGGATTAAAGATCGAACCCACGGCCTTCCGAAGCTCTATCAGAAGACCACTGCTGTATGCTACGATATATTTGGTGGTCTGCTAAAATACACAGGCAGGATTAATGGACCTTGGTTGGTCCCTCCCTACCAACCCCAACCCACATACCCCAATTTTTATTTTTTTTATTTTTTTTTGTCATATCTATGTTCAATACATCCAAAATACCCATTTAACAAAAAAAAAAAAAAAAAAAAAAAAAAGGTGAGAAATATATTTGAGTAAAGGCATTTCACTTCAACGGACGGCCCATATACCCCAAACTGTCTTTAGACACCCGCTGTGCAAAAACTATTAAGACTATTCTTACACGGCATACAGAGAAAGCCAGTGGAGGTATTAGCCTAATACAGAACTATCGAGCAAGCCGTTCAGGAATAAGACCATTTCAAGCCGCACCTTCAGCGGCTAAATCGTTTAGTCGACAATAAAGTGGCACATTTTTAACGGGTTAATACAGGACTAAAACGGCTCGAAACAACTGTAGCCTGTGATGATAACACGTTTTAAGGTAAGTCAACATCAAATTAATTATTTCGTGCTCACAAAGCCATTTCATTATCGCCTAGACCAGCTGATCAGAGCAATTTTCTACTTCGCAACTTGTTTTCTGAACGATGTCTACCATTACATTTGACCGAAGATATCCAAATATCCACAAAACATTGTCTTTGTAAAAAGGTTGCTGATTGGGGGTATTTTTATTGGGGGTGTGTGTGTGTGTGTGTGTGTGTGTGTGGGGGGGGGGGGGTTATTTAGGACCAATCAGCACGCTTGATACATCAATCTTTTTATTGGGTCACATTTTCTGAAAATGAGAAAATGAAAGTAGAATGAACGTAGTCATGAACTTTGTCACGTATAGCAATATGGACGCTTGAATGTAGTTTCAACTCTGCATATACACTTCTCTCACATCCATTCATTGACAATGGCCAAGGCCATCATGAATTGCGGTACATTGCGAAATAGAAGTAACAGTGAAATTTCAGCGAAACACAGCGTTATATATCAGGGAAACATAGCGATATATATCAAAGATTTTTTTACAAATGGTTTCTTTTATGGTAAAGGTGTATGAAAGAAGTCCATTTGCGATGGAAATTAAATCAATTAACTTAGTTACATCTTGCGGGTTTACATTTAAAAAGAAATTACCGTCAATTTCCTTTGCTCCATTGATTTGTCTGCTGCTAAAATTCCGCTATATTTTAACACATCCTATAACTTTCCTTGCCTCAATGAATGACTAAATAGTAACTACATTCGCCCCCAAACAATGTATAGTCGACAGCCTTTATAGTTTAAAGCCGTCATATGTAATCTTATGTCGATTTGATATGACGAAACTATGAACGGGAATTAACAAAACTAAATAGGCGTGGTCAACAGTTTTCAGGAGACAAATGAAAACGCATTTTAGTGTTTAAATGGGCTTCATCAGGAAAACACACTAAAAATGTCTTAAAAATAAATAATTATTAGAATGGTTTAGAAATATCTTATATAATTAATTAATGAAATCCGAAGTATCTGGTACGGCAAATCCACCAAAATGTGACAAGTCGATATTTTAATTTGAGTGGTAAAATTGAAACGAAATCCCCATTCTAAAAATAAACAGCACTTAACTCCTGCTGACGTCATTCAGACTCTTTCTAGGATGAAACAATTTTTACTACAGTATGAAACATTGATTAATTTTGAAAGGTGTTTACTCTACACTAGCATCCATTTTTGTAGCGTCATCATCATATTACACAGCAGTTGAATACCATAAGATGTTATGTTATATTTTGAATATGCGTACTAATGATAAAATTAATAATAATTTTAACTGGCACGGTCTCCGAATGAACAATATATGCATTAATGTTTGCAATCACGTGGTATATACGAGTATTCAGTAGAGCCCAAAGCACCAGACTGCACCAATATCTTGTAAAGGGCCAAATTCAAATTATTGCTTGTAATGTTTTATTTCTACAAGTAATAATTATCTCCTAACAAGCATGTGTGCAGATATATTTGTAAGACAGAAAGGCGGTATGTAATTGTCTTTTCGTATATTTAGGTAAAGCATTTGACGCTAAAATTCATCAATTATTTGACTGAAGTGCCCGAAATGCATCCAAGATAAAACTATAGCTGTCAAATTATCATAAAAACATCACTGATTCATTCCCATGTATCATTGGAATATGAAGCAAAACATAAGTAGCTGTTTAGAGAAGACAGATAATATACATACAGTTGTTTTGTTATATTCATGCATTACAAATAACCTAAATAACATGTATCGTGTATTCTTCTTTGACTGGGTTTCAATGTCATTTTCAGCACATTTCAGGTTATATGAGGCATATCCAGTTTTACTGATGGAGGAAGACCTCGGACTGAGTCAGATTAGTTAGAACCACCGTCCTTCCGCAAGTAACTGGAAACTTTCTTACATAATGTTTTATGAGTGAACGGGGCATCAATCTACGGCCTTAGCTTAATTTAAACTTATTTATTTTACTTCGATTGTGATACAAGTTCTTACAACTTAGACAAATCACGCTCGAAGTCTTCCTTGGTAGAACCAGTACAAAGCATATGCGGAAAATGTGTCTTGCTCAAGGACACTACACATAGCCATAGCGGAGGATCGAACCCACGACCCTCCGATCGTGAGTTGGGTGCTCTACCTTAGCGGTGAGAGGTAAGTGATCTTGAGACAGAGCCTTTGACTACATCGGTCACGGAGGACCCAATTATGTATAATTTATTTTGTATCCAAGATATACCGATCTGGGACAGCGAGTTTTACAGGCCTTGTAATTTGGCCACTTACTACAACTAAATGATATAATCAAATTAGGAAACTAGCTACACACGTCCACTGTATTTCAAAACGAATCGCAACAATTAAATGTCTACTGACATTTCCACATAAATTGTTGGCCATATATACACTACTTAAATATATGTAAACAATGATACGTTTATGAACCGGAGGCCTCTATTTACGAAATACTAAAATATATGTTACTTGTGGTACAATGTTAAAGTTTAAAAAAAATAACACATTTACAGATACTCAAACAGCAGACGATTATAGAATACATTCATGTGTGCGTTGTTTTCATTTTTTGAATGGGGTTTGACACAAATTTCAACACTTGACATGTTATTTACATGTATGTCATATCCAGTTTTATTGGTGGATGAAGACGTCAGAATGAATGTGAGTAGAACCACCATACTTTCATCAGTAACTAGCAAACGTTCACATAAATCATTCGGACCGAGATGAGCTCGAATACATGAGAAGTAAGTAGTCATAATACGACATCCCGTATACCACTCGGTCACGGAGGACCCTCAAGTATCCTTAGTTTTATCCAGCAAGTCTTAAAGACTACAACAAATATGATTTGTTATGGGTAAGCAAAAAGTACACAATAATAAAATACATTCTGGAAAAAAAAGAAATGAATGAATTGAGACTATGGATAGATTACCAACAGATGTATCAAAACTATGGGAATACAGAGTTTAAGCCAATACCACCAATTGATGCCCCCGATCTCACTCCGACCGCAAGTACATGTATACTCTCCTTTCTTTCCTAAAAAATCACAGAAAAAGACATACCTCAAAACACACATAAAAACGGACAATGTTCTTATGAGAAAGAAGAAGTATCATATACAAAGAAAACGTAATATAATCCAAGAAATGTCTTCGCCGTCGAGCTAAAGTAAATGTGTTTAACCTTACTTTAATCATAAACGTTATCAGGTATTTCGCAAGCATAGTGACATTAACATCCAATTCAACACTGTCAGAGCAGGGCTGTGTTCAGTTAAACGTTTGATAACGTTAGCTTACTTTTAGGGAACCAGGTGTTCGGTGTTTAACGGTGCTGAACGCAGGCCTGCGTTACACAGGTAGCGTGTATATAAAGACGTATCAAGTCAGGTTTCGATACACCAGTGTCGTTCGCCGAACTGTTAAAGTGACATAGTTGATACTTTTTCACCGGGTGGTTTTCATTACCAGCATGTTAATTCACGCTATAATTGTGCTTGCATTCGCATACACGTCATGCGTGTCGGCATGCTGTATGGTGGACAAATTCCAAATGGTTGAAAACATAATTGAAGGTTACAGCGAAGGTCCAGTTAGTGGAAAATATCAGGCAAGTGGTTGCACATCTGTGCAAAATGAGATAATGTTTTGTATACGTGTATTGTAATAGATTTGCATGGTTTTCACATCGAATGCATACTCTATTATATATTCATTCGTTTTAAATACTAAGGCTTTTATATTCAAGAAGCGTATTTCTATTGCAGTTATAATTCAAGATATAATATTAAGTAATTGATGACAATTGATTAATTTACAAAGAAAACGGTCATTTTATCGGATATAAAAAGATGATGTATTCAAGTGTAACAAATAGATATATTTTGTAAAACAATGTTATACACACTATATACAAAATACATATATTTGAAGGAGCAGTATATTAGGAACACTCTTCAACATTTTATAAGAAACACTATTAAACAGTAAATGATGAGCAGTATTTAACAGTATATGAGGAGCACTCTTAAACAGTATATGAGGAACACTCTTTAACAGTTTACAATGTATGAGGAGCATTCTATAACATAATATAAGGAACACTCTTAAACAGTAAATGAGAAGCACTCTTAAACAGTATATGAAGAGCACTATTTAACAGTTTATGAGGAGCAGCCTTTAACAGTATATGAGGAGCCCTCTTTAACTTTATATGAGGAACATTATTTAACTGTTTATGAGGAGCGCTCTTTAACATTATATAAGGAACCCTCTTTAACATTATATAAGGAACTCTCTTTAACAGTATATGAGGAGCACTCTTTAACAATATATAAGGAACACACTTTAACAGTATATGATGAGCACTCTTTAACATTATATAAAGAACTCACTTTAACAGTATATGAGGAGCGCTCTTTAACATTATACAAGGAACACTCTTTAACATTATAAAAGGAACACTCTTTAACAGTATATGAGGAGCGCTCTTTAACATTATATAAGGAACACTCTTTAACATTATATAAGGAACTCTCTTTAACAGTATATGAGGAGCACTCTTTAACAATATATAAGGAACATTCCTTAACAGTTTATGAGGAGCGCTCTTTAACATTATATGAGGAACACTCTTTAACAGTATATGAGGAGCACTCTTTAACATTATATAAAGAACTCTCTTTAGCAGTATATGAGGAGCGCTCTTTAACATTATATAAGGAACACTCTTTAACATTTTATAAGGAACTCTCTTTAACAGTATATGAGGAGCGCTCTTTAACATTATATAAGGAACACTCTTTAACATTATATAAGGAACTCTCTTTAACAGTATATGAGGAACACTATTTAACAATATATAAGGAACATTCCTTAACAGTTTATGAGGAGCGCTCTTTAACATTATATAAGGAACACTCTTTAACATTATATAAGGAACACTCTTTAACAGTATATGAGGAGCACTCTTTAACATTGTATAAGGAACACTCTTTAACAATATATAAAGAGCAGCCTTTAACAATATATGAGGAGCACTCTTTAACATTATATAAGAAACATTCTCTAATAGTTTATGAGGAGCGCTCTTTAACATTTTATAAGGAACCCTCTTTAACATTATATAAGGAACACTCTTTAACATTATATAAGGACTACTCTTTAACAGTTCATGAGGAGCACTCTTTTTACATTATATAAGGAACCCTCTTTAACATTTTATAAGGAACACTCTTTAACATTATAAAAGGAACACTCTTTAACAGTATATGAGGAACACGCTTTAACTTTTTATGAGGAGCACTCTTTAACAGTATACGAGGCACAATCTTTAAGTAATTCTGGTCCGGTGACATATCAATTAATCGGTCCCGTGTATAGGGAGAGCCATGAAAGATTCCGCTGAATGTATCTGTAAATGAGTCATTTAAAAGGCCGTAAACCTCTGTCTGACACGAGGCTTCCAATAAAAATCAATTCATGATTGCTTCCAATATAAAATATTTTCTTTAAATGTTCAGATCATTGTTGTGTGACTTCAGCAGTATACACAACATTTTTGTTATAGCTATTACGTTCTCCTGTGTAAAGACATATAAATTGGGAAACATACAGTAACTTGAGAACCACATCGAAAATATAGCTAATAAATCCTAATTTAATGTGTATTACCATTGGTAAATACAGTTTGTTATAAGTTGTGCCTTTTCAGTAGATAAAATCATAACTGACATTTTCCTTTTTTAAATCATAAAATAGACCTAAGTAAGAATTTTAGAGTTTTCTCAGTGATTTATTATGATTCCATTTTGTAACAATGAAACAACAAAATATTACGTTTCATTCCTCAACACTTACTTTGACATATTCACGCGTTGTTTCGCCGATGCTCACGCGATGGAATACAAATAGTATTTCACTGAAGCAAGCAGTAAATCTGTATAAACTAACATTAATTTATAATTACCATTATCATTGTTACATTCATCATAATTATTACCATTATCAATGTATTATTATCATTATTATTACTTTTATCACTGTTATTATTATCATTATTATTACCATTATCACTATTTAAATAATCATTATTATTACCATTTTCACTGTCATTATCATAACCATTGCCACTGTTATTCAGTAATTATTATTACCATTATCAATGTCATTTTTATCATTTTTATTACAATAATCACTGTTATTAACATCATTATTACAATTATCACTGTTTTTATTATAATAATTACCATTATTACGGTATAGTTAAAATTATAGTAACCATTATCACTATAACTATTATCATTATTGTTATCATTATCACCATAATTATTATAATTATTATAATTTCTATCATTATTATCAGTATTTTTTTATTATTATTATAATTATCATTAATAATCCTATTATTGTTATCATTATCACTGTTACTTTTTTCATTATTATTACCATTATCTCTGTTAATATTATCACTATTATTACTATTATCTTTTTAATTATTATCAATATTATTACCATAATCACTAGAGTTATTGTCATTATCATAACCATTATCACTATTATTATCATCATTACTATTACCATTATGACCATACTTATTAACATTATTATTATCATTATTATAGTTATTATCATTATTATAGTTATTATCATTATTATTATCATTATCATAGTTATTATCATTATTATCATCAGTACTGTTTTATTTATTTTGTTTTTATTTAATATATATATCTTATATATTTATACATGTTATCACCTTTTTTCAAGGCAACGTTTAATTTGTCTTACGATGCAACACTGAAGATGATAAATTTGGATGGTTTCAGCGAAAGTGGTGGAACTAAATCTAACATCAGAATCATTCAAGACTACGGAAAAACGGTATGTCAAACCTCAAACCTGCTGTTTAACCTCAACTATGAGTATGATTAATTAGACATATGCCGCGATTTGCAAAAGAAGCAGAGAATCTCAGTTTAATGTTGGATCAAACGACAATAGTAATGATGGGGAATGTTTTAATGGTGCACATGCTTATCTCCAGTTCGGAGCCTGCTTTTACTTATTCTTACATCAAGTGATTTGACGGTCAGTATTAGTTGAAATATTTTAATTTTCTTATGATATGTGCCATACTCATTAAAAACTGCTCCAAGTACCTGATGGGCAGTCAGAACTTACGGAGACAGTGGTTAACTCGATTGTATTGTCCAATTATGTCGTGAGGCGGTCATCCCCTATCTCAGTCTAAAATAAAGTTAAGGATTTTCATGAAACTTCATCTAACGCTCATATCATCAAATGCTTTATTACATATCGGTATTACCACTTGATGTTTAAAGACTAGTGACCTTTCAAAACGAAAATGCGAAAATAAATCAAAGAAGCCATTGTTTTCTCTGATGCTGACTTTTAAAACAGTACTGCGAACAATTGAACTGTAACGATATGCAAAGCGTGTTTAGATGTGGCCTAAAGGTATCATCAACAATATAACTACACTATTACACTTACCTTACTTTAATCTTGTTACTAGTACGTTCTAATTGAATTTAATGCTTTTTATACATTTAATTAAGACCATATTTAAACTACGTTTTTTTTCAGGGTTCACAATTTACTATTGACAAAGCGACACAAAAATGTACCGAATCCATCCTTCCCGGGAACTTTACTGGTCCATGCATTCCAGGTAAATATTGAACCATTTTTCATAATAATGATTTTTCTTACAACTATCATAAATTATATATTTCTTGTTTTTCTTGTTGATTAGGTCGCATGACCGTATATAAAAGTTTAAAATTGACTATTGGTACTGCCGTATTAAAACGTCACGATCACGTGACGATAACATGGATTTCGTCATTAAAAGGTCGCCATTCGTTTTTATAAATGCTTGATATTCATTTTAATATACTTTTATGAACTTGAATAAAGCTATTCATTTAAATCTTAACATTAAACGTGTAATATTGGTGTTTTTGTAAAGTGAAACCGCCAAAGGAAAAGTACTATCGAGTTGTTTGAACTCTTCCACGCGCTGCCAGGTACCCTGCGCGCGGTTCTTGTTACTATATCTACAGTTGGTGATCGTGATGGGCGCGATGAGGTGCGTGCACGATATGATTGCCGTATATGTCATATTAACAATATATTGTACCACCATCAAAATATGAGAACTTTTGGCTTTGACCGTTAACTATATAGTTGTTTTTAATGTTGGTCATAGTAAAACGTTAGAATTTATCTATGAACTCTAAAATACTGAATGAATCGGATCGCGGGATGTGGGGGAAGGAAAGAGGAATGGCATTTCGGCCAGCCTTATACACCTACATTTTGACAATAGATTACAGTTGTTCTTCTAAAATTGTTTACATTAGATAATTTTTAATGTCAGTTAGTTAGTTTAACTAAATAGAGCGCTATACTAATTGTCCTTTATACTACTATCCTAAGGATACCTCCTTATTCTTATAAATCCGATTTAAAACAAATTTAATCATTGTGTATTATTGATATTTACAGACATTTGATTGATTGATTTAAAGTTAAACTAACACTTGATAATCCCTTTAAAGTCTCGGTGGAAGTTGTTGGTTACTTATCAAGTAGACATGAGTTGTTATTATTTACAGACGATAGTGTTTTATATACAGTATTAAAGATGAGAGACGAAGACGAATACAAATCTAAAAATACTTTTCAGCTGATTCACCAAAAGTAGATTCTATACACTACGGTCTACCAACCAGTGACTTTGATATCGACGTATACAAGACCCCAAGTTCGTACTTCCCGGATTTGAGTTCCTATACCTCGGTAACTAAGGCAGGCTGCATCCGCATGGGAGAAGTCATAAGTGGAACATATCAAGGCAGTAAGATAACACTTTTATTTGTCTTTCTACTTGACGATATTGGGTATGGACATTTTAATGATAAATATGCTTACTCGCCATTGCAGACTCGTCTGACTGTTCCAATAAGCTGAATCCAACTGTAACATTTTCTGTATGTATATGATATTGTATTGAGTGTGACTTTTACTTGCAGCGTCTCTTGTTCGGGTTACATTTTCTGTATGTATATGTTGTACTAATTATCATTTTGCTATGGTTTAATTGTTTTAGTGATATTGTGATGAGTGTTAACTTTGCTTGCAGCGTCTCTTGTTCGGGTTACATTTTCTGTATGTTTATGTTGTACTTATACTCATTATACTATGGTTTAATTGTTTTAGTGGTGAAATTGTGATGAGTGTTAACTTTGCTTGCAGCGTCTCTTGTTCGGGTTACATTTTCTGTATGTATATCTTGTACTTATACTCATTATGCTTCGGTTTAATTGTTTTAGTGATATTGTTATGCGTGTGAACTTTGCTTGCAGCGTCTCCTGTTCGGGTTATAGTTTCTTATTTTTCGTTGCTACAAGTTTGAAAATTAAGAAAATTCTATATGAAATGTGTAACGCATTTAGTTTTTCATTCCACTTTGATTTAGATAATTGATCTGTTTATTTCGGTATAGAGATCTACCATTTATTTAATCAAACTCCATACCCTTAAACGTGTCTACTAGTAGCACATAATGGATAGACATGTTATACTCTAGTAATTAAATTGTGAATTATAAAATGTGCATGGAGCTTGTGGTCTAGTGGTAGAGCATCGGGCATAATATCGGCCAGAGGGTCGGGGTTCAATTAGATTAAAGATATTTAGTTTCAATCGATTATTGTCCAAATGAGACTACAACCTGAACTTTTTCTAGGTAAAACTAGCGTAGATCGTCACTCTGGAAGTTTTCATAGGTACAACTGTCTAAGACCATCACCCTGCATTTTTTTGTCTTGGTAGAACCAATTTACACCATCGTCTTGGACGTTTTTTTCGTTATTAAGTTATATTGCTCAAGGACACTACACTGACCATGGCCTGGGATTGAAACCATGTTACAGCCATATGAGATGTCCCTAATCATAAAACGAGTCTCATACCTAAATATAATGTGTGATAATTGCATTAAAGAACTGAAATACTGTTAAACAAAGGTAAAAATAACATAAATTATACATGTATAAAAAAACATGCAAACAAACAGTAGAAGTAACAAGCAACGGACAAAGCAACAAAAAAAAACACGACCTGTATTTAATTGGTACACTGTAGAAAGCTGCACTCCTTCAACATAGATTTACGGATTGGTGCTTAATCTGAGGTAGATAACTGTTCGAAGCAAATTAAAGAAGACATTTAGGATCTGCATCCCCCTATAGATTTTCGTCCATAGAATTATTGTTTGGTCCATGTAACACTCATAGTGTCAAACGTTTTATTATTATTAGTATATTTAATCATATTTCTTTGCCAATGTATGCAAACACTTATTAGTATTATGCTTTTTAAACTGTCCATGAATTATATAAAATATAGGTCTACTAAACTTTGTAAGCCCCAGGAGATCGAATAATAACATGTGAACGGAAGCTTTAAATATATGGAGCACACACATTCTTCACGAAAGAGAAGCTGTAGACGCCGACTCAGAAATACGTTTACCAGTTACGTGTAGTACGACGATGCCTCTGCTTACACAGACTCACGATCGTGTGTGGGTATCTAACGGCAGACCTATTGTGTATCGATATAATAACAATCTAGCATGGGCTTGAGGCTCGGATAGAAACTTCCGTCCAATGAGATACTTGTTTAAGTGGGAGCAAGGCAATCAAAATAAAAAGTATTCCCGGAACAAACGAATTAGAGTGATTTATGCATTTCTTTTATCGCCTGTGAAAGTATAATGTATCAAATATATTGTATTTGCTGCAGAAAACAGTAATATTGACGTTAACGTATGATTTTATGACGTTTTTACCTATGCAAGACCAGTAAATGTAGATGCTATCTTACGACGTTTTATTTAACATGTTATCTTTATCTTTGAGAGTTTATTATTAACGTATTTGGCTTTTAATTTTTATTCTCCAGGAAACATAATAATGACGATTGGTTTGTCCGATTACACGGCTGGAGTCGATCCTTCTGTCTTTGACATACCCGATATCTGCAAACAAGCAGTCCAGGTATGCTTATATTAAATTAGTGCGTAATTAGTAAGCGCCGTTGAAAGTGTTTGTTAATTTTGGTTTATATCAACTTTATCTCTGAGTATTTTTATAGTTTTATGCAGAATATGCAACTGCATATTTAGGGTAGTATATAGAGAATCTGTTCAACAATATATTTTGTATTACATGTATGTCTCTTAATGTACAATTTTAACATTTATTGGGCAAATAATAAATCGAGACACATTATCAAGGTACCTATACTGTATAATATAAATAATGTTATACTAACATTTTACTGAATATAAGGGGAATTGTTGTCCTGTTTATTGAGCATATTGCACACATTAAGATGATCTACAAATATGTAACCGATCAGTGTGTTATAGTGTCATGCTCATTTTCATGGAAGAGAGGCTCGGTTATTTCAGTTGGCACATATAGATGTATCGGTAATTATTTATGAAAGAATACATTAAAGGCTTTATATTATAGTGAACATAGCGTTATATTCAACTGTGTAGTAACACCTCAATACAATTACATTTTTTTTAATTATAATATTTTAACTGTGTGTGGCTATTCGACAATTCAAATTATAAATTCTTTACAACGTGTATATATATATATCAATCATTATACGTAATGATTTAATAAACAAATATAATGATTTGTTGCTTTCCTTTTTAGAACGTCAATACCAGAGTATCACCTCGTGCTATGGGAGGCTACATTCTACACCCTAAGTAGTCAAAGTCCTTAAAGATGAATAACTTAAGCTCTTAAAGTACTAGATGGCAACAAGTTCAGATTCGAACATTCTATATCTTTGTAAAACAGTTACAATGAATAAAGTAAAATTTATATATCCATACTCTTTCCATGTTTTTTTATGATTTATACATATTTCATTACATATATATTTTATTATATATATAGTTTAATTCGTTAGTTTACTTATTTTTTATTAAAAGCTGTGATCATGTAACTGATACCGGGGCTTTATGCAAAAACAATCTAACTCGGCTCTCCCGATTGTGTCCGTTAAATAATGATGTTGGGAAAGCCACATATGAGCCCGTTGATTGGTTAGTTGCTTCAACTGAAAGTTTGAATGACGTCACAGTTTAGGAAGCGTTAAATTGCTATGAATTGTGGAACAGGCATAGTTTTCATTGGGAGCAATATACCTATTTCGGGAGATATCAGGTTCTGGTTTAGACTAAACTTACTATAGAGTAAAACGTAGATGAAGTAGTCGTGTGATAAACATCGAGTGTTTAAATATACCCAATTAAAGAATTGAAACGAAAAGGCGTTATTTACTAATCATTATCTAGCTTATGTTTCATGTGGTTCACCCCAAACCAGCTAGGGATACATTGAAAATAGTTATAGTAGGTTATAGAAGTTCTTAACGTAAAATTTAAAGCTATATAAAAATCACGAACATTAAGAATGATTAAGCAACAAGAACAAAATAACGTCCATAGACCTTGAACAAATAAAACCCCCTTCTTAAAGAGCTTAACCTATTCTACTGATATGCAAGCATCTCATGAAGCCGTATGAAGAAATCAATGTCCAAATATTTAAGGAAATATTTACAGTCTTTGAAAAATACTGGCAGGAAAACAAGCATTTTAAACAAAATCAATGTTTTTTTTTAAAATTCCTTAGTGAACCACGCACTCATTTTTGTTTGTTACCGGTATGTGTAATGTCTTTACATTCGAGTTGTGAATGTAGACATGAATGTCAATTTTACATATAAGGATCTTTTAAAAGAACAATACATGAAATACTACTGTCTGTGTCGTTTACTTTACGGCAGCAAGTCCGTTTCTTTTGCTTAAATCTTTTTTTTTGTTGGATTCAATCTGCAAAAAGTCGATTAGAATGATTTGAATAGAAATAGTTTTTGTTTCGAAAAATGTATCCCCAATTAGACTTCTCACGATATATTGGGAAGAATTTTCTGATCCAAGATTTAACACAATGGTCTCTCAAAACCAACACTAAGTACAAGTGAAACCAAGTAAGCAGTCTCGTGAAGGTAGTTTCATATAAACTATGTGTTTTCTTTGCATTACGTGATAGCTTTATCCTGTGATTGCAATGTCTCATGTTTATCATGTAATTTCAATTTTTTAGTTAATCGACTACTTGTATTAAAACATGACTGTGTTAATATGTATCGTTGTCATCTATAGCTCATCATGGCGAACGATTCTTATTCAAACGTTTTCTTTCAATACTTACATATTTTTATGAATATAAATTGCAGTTAATTAAGGGCAAACTTATATGAGAAAATATGTTTTTTTACATTCGATATGGTTAATTTGCCTTATTAGAATAGGCTGTGCGAGGATCACATCATACATGTTTGCTTCTCACAACGTATATGTTTTTATAAAGGCTGCTGCTCCGTAGTGGATATTTTATATGAAAACATTAAACGTAATTTCTTTGAAACAAAATAAATCTTACAGGGCAACCGTTATTGCAACTAACTAAACTATAACGCATTCTTATTCACTTGCATTTACATGTAAAACGCCGATTTAAAGAGCACTTTTATGACATGTTTTTTAGGGGTGGCATATAGAAATCGCAACGTCCGTCCGTCCGTCCGGTATTCGTATCCTGCCTGTAACACTTTGCCATGCATAGATATATTTTGTTCATAATTGCTACAAATGATCAAATAAAAAACATGAAGACGTGTCGCGAGTAAGACCCGCATCCGTACCTCAAAGGTCAAGGTCACACTTTGAGTTTGTTTGATTACACTTTGAGTCTGTGTAAGATTTCGTTAGGGAACGACCACAGGGTGTTTAACCTCATTTGACTACCAATAGAATCGCTTCAAAATTGTGTCGCTCTTGTTTGTTAAAACAGCCCACATTTTTAGCTGACTATTCGTAGAATAAGGGGGCTTTTGTACTCGCCCCGGTGTCGGCGGTGGGTTTTCAGATTATAGTTTTTTATCAGGTAAGATATCTATGGAACCACTCATTTGATATGAATGAAACTTCACATGTGTGTTCAGCATCATCAATGGAACTCACAGACAAAAGTACCATAACTCTGATTTACATTTTGGCAGAGTAAGGGTCCTTTTTGGACTTAGATTTTCAAGTTAAAGTGATTGATCAGGTAAGATATTTATGCAACCATTCATTCAATTTGAATAAAACTTCACATGTGTGTTCAGCATCATCAAAGGAACACACAGAGACAAAAACCATAACTTTGGGTTGCAATTTTTTACAGTTATGGCCTTTTTTTCTTAATTTTCCAGGTTAAAGTATTTTATCAGGTATGATATTTATGCAACCATTCATTCAATATGAATGAAACTTCACATGGCATGTGTGTTCAGCATCATCAATTGGAAACACAGAGAAAAGAGCCATAACTCTGGATTGTATTTTATTACAGTTATGGCCCTTGTTGGACTTAAATTTTCAAGTTAAAGTTTTTTTATCAGGTAAGATATAAATGAAACCACACATTGGATATGAATGAAACTTTACATTTGTGTTCAGCGTCATCAATGAAACACACAGAGACAAGAACCATACGTCTGGATTGCTATTTGCACAGTTACGGCCCTTTTTGGACTTAATTTTTCAGGTTAAAGTTTTTTATCAGGTAAGATTTCTATGCAACCATTCATTCAATATGAATGAAACTTCACATTTGTGTTCAGTATCATCAATGGTACGCACAGAGATAAGAACCATAACTCTGGGTTGCATTTTTACAGAGTTATGGCCCTTTTAGACTTCATTCACTTTGTTGCTTTCAAACAAAAATAACTGTTGATAATGAAAGTGAATATGTTTGGTGAATTACTTTGCTTATTTATTTTAACAGATAAGCAATTATTATAATTTAATTTTACCACCCCTGAGTTTGAATTGTCTTCCATTTTGTACTTATTTCCCCCCCCCAAAAAAAACTGTTGTTTTAGAACAGCATCGAAATAGTCGAGCGCGCTGTCCCTCCGACAACTTTTGTTACTTAACGAACACTAACTTCGTCACTATAGCTTCTGTAAATAATCAGAAAGAAAGAAAAATCTGTGATTAACATAAAACTGTTACCAGTGAACGACAACAACGACAGCGTCGACGACAGGGTCATGACATTAGCTCTTCTATTTTTACAAAAAAACGAGCTAAAAAGGGGCTAATAACCATCAAACAACCACAAATTGTTCATCGATCGAGTGCAGACACCAGTGTGTATGCTGTAGTGTAGGTAATCAGATGGACGGATGTTTACGAGAGTCTGGATTTGTATATTAGCACTGCTATATATACATATATTCGGGTGTGCGGGACGACAAGGGGTCCAGCCCCTGCGACATTCTTTCCTATCCCCCACACCATCATGCTGGAAAAATATGCTGGGTTCGCCTTTTATTAATCTCCACTTTCGATGAAGCGATAATAATCAACAATTGACTGTTCGGTAGGTAGACCTAGACACACGAAAAAAAAAACGGATGTTGATAAGGGCCCAATGAAACAAATAGGCCAGCTGAGTTCCGCATCGGACAGTATTTATTATTGGGTAGCCTACGTATGACATTTTAAGTAAGGTAGGCCTACTCCATTTAAACTAAAAAATGCATCCACATTATTTTCAAACCGACACAACATTTTGTGTTAGTTTATTGATTTGTTTTTTTACGAGTATGTTGTGGTATTCAAATTTATCAGTGGGATGGAAACAATGCTCAATACGTTTCGACAGTGCATTTGTACACAACTCGACAAAAGTATTTCGTTCTTATTTTCATAGAACGTGTTCTGTAGCATTTACCCACTCTCTGTACCGATCGCATTTTGGCATATTTCGTTTTAACATGTTTTTATCGTCGGAGAATTAGATTAAGTATTTAGTATTTAGTAAACATACAAGTAAGTATAAGGGTTGAATTCGGGATTAAAACAACGATAGAGGCAGATTTGGAACGCGAGGTGTCAAAATCGCCTCACGTCTGTACAGAAGAAAACGATTTTCTAAGAAACCGTTCTCCCAATGTTTATGAGACATCGTCTACAAGATTTTGCTTAAAAAACGGGTCGAACTATGGATTTAGATTTTTTAAAAACAATTTTGATAATAAAAAATTACATATTTCTCACCTTCTAACTCTGGACCGGAAGTTGCACGTATTGCACAGGCGTCTGTACCATAAGTGTGTTTAGCAGACGTGGTATGGATATATTTCAAAAACACTTGGCTCAGTAGATCAACATGACATGATGAAGTGTCTCGTGTAAGAGCAAAACGTTTCCTCAAAGGTCAAGGTCACACTTTCAATTTGTTTGATATTTCGTATCTTGTCTGTAACGTTGTTTCTAACTTGGTTCAATTGATAAAGATGACATGACAAAGTGGCGCATGTAAGACCCAGACCCGTACCTTAAAGGTCAAGGTCACACTTTGAGTTTGTTTGACATCACTTTGAGACTATGTGATATTTCGTGTCCGGCCCGTATAGATGTATTTTATTAAGAAGACTTGCTACAAAAGATCAATATAACATTATGACGTGTCGCTCATAACACTCAGACTCCCACTTCAAAGGTAAACGTCACTATTTTACTTTGTTTGACGGCACTTTCAGTCTGTATGAGATTTCTTGTCCGGACTGTAACTTTGTCACTTATGGATAAATTTCAAAAACACGTGGTTCAATTCACCAGCATGACACCAGCATGACATAATGATGTGCTTCGTGTAAGACCCACACCCATACCTTTAAGAGTTGATCAACATGACATGTTGTATGTAAGACCCAGAATATTTCCTCAAAGGTTAAGGTCACACTTTCAATTTGTGTCTGGTCTGTAACTTTGTCTTTAACTTGGCTCAATTAACCAAGGTGACATGACGATGTGTCGCACGTAATACCAAGACCTGTACCTCAAAGGTCAAGGTCACACTGAGTTTATTCGACAACACTTTGAGTTTGTTTGAGATTTCATGTCCGGTCTGCAAGTTTATCATACATGGATGGATTTCATAAACACATGGCTCAATTTATCGATTGATCAACATGACCTGACAAAGTGTCGTTGTCAGACTCAGAACCTTACCTCAAAGGTCAAGGTCACACTTTGAGCTTGTTTGGTGCCTGGTCTGTAATTTTTCTTTACATGGAGTAATTTTAAAATAGCTTGACACATTTGATCAACATGTCATGATGATGTGTCACCTGCATTTACCTTTAGAAATACTCAGACCTTTACATCAGATGTCAAGGTTACACGAAGTTCAAGGTCAAACTTTAATGTGAAAAAATATGGAACTGCCTGTCTAGTTGCAAACGTCAGTCTGTGACTCTTGATATCTGTGGATACATCGTTACCTATTATAAATTTTTTCTTTCACAGACCAGTTTGGGGGGGGGGGGGGGGGGCGTTCATGCGACACTAACCAGTGACATTTCTTGTTTTTCCTAAACTCATATTTTTAAATGCTTTTACTTTGCTTATTTCGCATACAATCAAAAAAATATATAAACATACTTAACGCGAATATATATAAGTTATCCATATCCTACTGTAATTATCGTCTGTTGATGATATTGGTTGTTTGCTTGAGACGCTACGAAATAATTTGGTACCTCCGGCATTGGTGTCACTTTGTTGCATTTCCAAATATCCCTTTAAAGATTGTGTTTTGATTTTATATCTCTTCCTGTGTTGCGAATTCATATCTCTTGAGTGTATAACTTCAAAACAATGTGTACTTGGTGTGATGACCCATCATTACGAAATAAAACACAGGTAAAAATCTAGCTCATACTTACGTTGCAGTCACATTTTTGTGTTAAAATGTGTGCCATAAATCCTTAGTTTATATTCATTTAAGGTGAATGTTTTGTCACAGCCATTTTAAAATTCATATTTCTTAAATTTGCCTTATCCTTATTGCTTTGTTATAGAAAATAATCAATATGACCGTGAATGATATATTGATGCAGTTCAAGTGTAAAAGTAATTACAAGCCTGTATATTTATGATACATTGATGCAGTTCAAGTGTAAAAGTAATTACAAGCCTGTATATTTATGATATATTGATGCAGTTCAAGTGTAAAAGTAATTACAACCCTGTATATTTATGATACATTGATTCAGTTTACGTATAAAAGTAATTACAAGCCTGTATATTTATGATACATTGATGCAGTTCAAGTGTAATTACATACTTCTAGGTTTGTAAAACATGTGCTTTAAAAGACAAAATACACACACTTTCAGCATACATATCATTATTATAAATGTGGCATGAAGCCACAGGTATCGGTCACAATCTCTTTCTAGTATATGTGACCATATAAACATATACTAATTGTGATCAGTGCCTGTGTATAAAGCAGTGGGGAACAATTTTATTCTACTTTATGGTTTGTAACATTATACAAGATGAAGTATGATCGTCCATAAGAATCTCAATATCTATAAAACTCAGAATTGCATTTACAATCATGAGATGCATGTTTACAAAAGGCAGAAGAGGTAGTGCAGCTGGTTGCTTACTCCAGCTGTCATTGGTTCGATCCAAGACTCGACCAGGTGGACCGAAAACAACCAGTACTAGTTATACGTAGGAAACGTTATCAGGAGCGATTCGTCTAAGCTCTGTCATTATCTACTTCTCAACTGAGCTAAACTTTATTAGTATAAGCTAACTGTAATCATTGACCTTTTGAGGTACGAACCACAAATTATTTTGCAATCTATTTCGTAAGCACAGCGACATACAAATTTCGAAATGCAAAAATAACCTTATACCATTTATCAACATTGTCGGAGTGTTATCGTGGTAGAGTGTATAAATAAAGCGATATCTGCCGGGTTTCGTTACACTCGCGACTTTCGTCGAACGATTAAAGTGACAGAGCTAGTACCTTTTCATATTCAATAGCACCATGATGATCCGTTCTTTAATTGTGCTTGCGTTCGCCTACACTTCATGCGTGTCGGCATGCTGCATGGTAGATAAATTTGAAATGGTTCAAAGCATTGTTGAAGGATACAGCATAGATTCAGTAAATGGGATTTATGAGGTAAGTGTATATCTTTGTATTAGAAGATAATGTTTCATATACGTGTATTACAATTGTGTAGTCATAATAGTGTATACTTACTCTCAAATATACGAGGGGTGATAAGAAAGTTCATAAACATTTGCCATAACAATTTTACGTACCAATGTGTTTAGTATAACTCTGGGAGTCTGTGCTAAAACATGCAGAAATTTTGCAAAATGTCGATTTTCCTTCATTAGTGTATCATGGGAACTATAGACAGGAAGATTTACTTTTATTATTTAAACAAGCGTAGCGTTGTCAAAACGGCTTCTATTTTTAAATAGAAATTATCAATGTGTGCTGTGCAGTATGATAGATAACATTCTTACAGAAAATGACGCCAGTAACATGCATCTTTAAAATTACGTCCATATTATAACGTTACGGTATGCCGTGGCATGAAAATGGACAAGCTTGTCTTTTTGAATACCACAGTTCCATTAAATTGTCCTTTCTGTTAGATTACACATCTATTCAAACAGAGAACGCAAGTATGGTAATAAAATGTTTCAAGGAAAGCTAGTGTTTAAATGTCACAAACGTTTTCGAGATTGCCAGGACAACATGACTGGTCGACCACCAACAGCCCCCCTGTGGCCACGTTCGATGGAATACAATTAAATACATTGTCAACGTTTGTAATTGACATTAGCTATGGCTCAGTACAATAGATAATGACAGAATCAGAACAAATAAGACGCGTCTGTGCACGATGGATTCCACGTTTGCAAACTGACGTAAATAATCAGTATATTTCATAAGTGCCATGCGTTAACGGAAATATATCAGGATTTATAAAATATGAAACTAAAAACATTTTTTTTTCAAATATACCATGTCTTACTATGTATACTCACTAACCCCGTATTGCCTAAAAGATATATTCAAACATGCTAAAATAATGTATTGAAGAGGGATTTCCTAATTTGGGCTACGCGCCTATGTTAGACTTAACATATTTCCGGTTTAAAATGGCAATACATTGTGTGACGTATTAAATGAGTCAGGTGATTTCATTTTGATTTCAGTTTGATCTGTTATACAGGTTTAAACGTAGTAAAAATTGTTTCATCTTTGAAAAACTACAAATGACGATGCGACGGCTACCACACAGTATTTAAGTGCTGACTAGTTTTAAAATATGAATTTTGTTTTTAAATTTACCACTCCAATTTAATTATCAATTTTGACTTTTTTGATGGATTTGATATACTAAACTATTTGGATTGTATGTATTGTATTTATTTATGATTCATTTTGATAATTATTTTAATTTTTAAGATAGGTTTAGCATTTATCATGATATACTCTCTTTAAATAGATCGATTCGGCAACAGATTGTAATACACATTGAAAGTGACATCACGTATGGCTGTCCTTAAGAAATGAACAATTACTGTAATACAGCATCCCCTTTATAGCCCTTATTTTGTGCTCTTTCGGAACATTAAAAAGGGGATATTGGGAAACCGATTTAAAAATATATCAGAATAAAAGCGTGTTTTACAGAATATTGTGTCCAGCATCTCATCTGTGTTTGTTGTTTGCTCACTGGTGTAAACACTGCAAAAATACATAAACCATAAATGAGAGTATTTTGAGAATAAGTGGCACAGTAAAGTGACACGAAATCTCGTGTGTATAATATTGACGTTGGTCAATGTGAATACAACGTCTTCTTTTGTATTGTTATGGTTTGAACAACACCTTATTCTGTGAATAACTGACGTGTCATGCTAAAATTTTCAAAACATGTGCCATATACATTTATTTCAAATACAATAATACTGTATAAATTATATCAATAAGTTATGCCACGAACTTTCTGATCACCCTCGTATATGCTTGGTACCACAAACGAAATAAATGTATTTTCTGCAAGTAGCATAACGTGTCTATAGTTATAGTTAATTGATTATTATTGATTAAATAACAAGCAAATATACTTTAAAATACTGTCATTTTAACAAAAGAAGATTTTTGATATGATAAATTTTAACTGTTACAGGTTATATTGTAATATCATACATAATATAAGCAAACAAGGATCAAACGAAAACAATAGTTGAAATAACAGGGTTATCAAATACAAACGCATTTATGTTGTAAATGTTGTAATGTTCGAAAATTAAGGAATCCGTTATCTCTATTACTGTTGGTTTTCTTTTTTTTATATATATTTATTATAATTACTCTTGCCATTATTATCATAGATTTTGTTTTTAGGCAAAATTTGATGTTTCGTACGATGCAACAAAGAAGATTGTCAATTTAGATGGTTTTAGCGTGAGTAATGGAAAACAGTCAGCAATCAGAATGATTCAAGACTACGGGAACACGGTATATGATTAAGTTATTTCTGTTTGTATCCTTAATCACGAGTATTATCAATTACACATATATGACTACTTGCATAACAAGCAGAGTCTCAACTTTATGTTAACTCAAATAACGATGATATTGATCGACATGTGTATAAAGTACACAGTCTATTCCAAGTATTGATCCTGCTTTTTCCTATTCTAACACGTGACTTGACGGTCAATATTAGCAGTTAAATAACTTTAAATTGCATATGATACGTGACATAGTCATTGAACACTGATTCAGTTGACTGATAGACATTCAGAACTTATCGTCGTAGTTGTTTAGTTGTTAACTTGTTTTCAATGTTTAAATATAACATGTGGTATGTTATTGCGTCTTGATATTTGAAGATATATGACCTATGAAAACGAAAGTGCTGGCTCTAAAAATAACGACGCAGTTAAACTCTAACTTGACTTACAAAGCGTGTATATAATATGTCTCCCGCTTTGCGGACACTATTTTGGGTCCGTCCGTCTGTCTGTCTGTCCACCTCTTTAATTTGCGAAAAATCGTATTTTTGGGGGTTTCCATGCAATAACTTAAGGATGTCTTAATCAAATATTTTGAAATTTTAATACAATGTTTATAATGACAAACCACAGCCCAAGTTCGATTTTAAGGGTTGTGGCATTTGTCATACTACAGTTATGTCCGTTTAATTTGTGAAAAATCGTATTTCGGGGAGGATTCCGTGAAATAACATAAGAATGACTGAATCAAGTCTTTTGAAAAAGCAGGGGACATAAATTCAAAGAATTTGCTTTTTTAATAATGTTTTATAGTTTTCAAATGCCTGTGTCTTTTTCAGGGTTCCCTATTTACTATTGATAAGGCGACACAAAAATGCACCGAATCAATTCTTTCCGGGAACTTTACCGCTCCATGTATTCCTGGTAAATATTGAAACATTTTTGTGGTTTAAACGTGATTTACCATTTCATTTCAAATGGAAATTGAGTTTGGCGAATAATTGGATGTTGTAATACTTCATCAGAAAACACAATTGCTCAGATATTTCATAACAGAACATTCTATTATAAATAGAACATTTGGACCGTTAGTAGAAAATGACCTACTTCCTCGGTCAATAAAATCGCTCGAGGAACGAAAAAGTGATTCTACAGAAGTTATATGGGATTTTCTACATAGGATTTTCTAAACCCCATATAACGTCTAACCTATACTTTGTAAAAAAAACACTAAAATGTACATGCTATTATGTGAATTTAAACGCTACATAATAATATTATAAGTATAATAAAATTATATTGATAATACTATATAGATATTTTCATTTGAACGTTTTAAGCTAGCAGATAGTCAAATAGTTTGAAGAGCCTCATGTTGTGTTGTGAATAAATAATATTTATTCTGTATCCATTAGAATATATGTATAAACTCATTTTACATACATGTAATAATATGAGGAAACAAAACTTGATTTTATACGCAGGTAAGGTCGATGGTTTTGTCGAATACAGAGCAACATTAGGGTAGCATAATGTAGAAATTTCAAATGAAAATATTAGAGGTACGACAAGACAGTTATTATTTATATCATGTTTTCAAGCGTATCTACCATTAATTCATTACAGTATTACGGTCCAATCACATGGAAGAAAATTAATTCGTATATGGGTTCAGTATTATTTTATAATGTTCAAATTTTGTGTAATGGTTCTCGTTTTCATGTCAATATTGATGCATATTAGATGTTTAGATAATTAATCGTATATTTAGACTCACATCGAGTTGTTTTCAAGTTATCAAACAAATGTTTACATTGAATACTCTTAATCCCATGTTTAAAAGTTTAAGTGCGGTACGGTAATCGCCTGTTATACAACTGAGCCAGCACGCCGACTAATCGCCCTCGTGGTGCTGACGTCATCACCAATTGAGTGTCTTCCGGTGACGCACTACTTCATGAATGCAAGTTTGACGTTTAAATGGGCCGGGGCTATTTGGAATGTAATTTATTAATATTATGGGCCGTTTCATAACCTTCCCAGTGCCGATGTTCATTTCGCAGCATCACGTCGGACGTAATATTATGAAAACTATCTGCATTTTGATGCCGAAAGTTAGGGTGAATAAAGAGCATCTATAGGCGGATCAAATGACTTATTGACCTTTTTCTTTAAAAAGTAAGTATTATTGATAAATGACGACGACCTTCCTTGTTTATGTAAATTTACGATACATCGTCTGCGTCGCCGAGAGGCAATTTTTTTGTGTTAAAGTCAGCACCTATGAGAGCGTTTAGTAGGTGTGACTAAGATACTCACCCT
The DNA here is from genome assembly GCA_029582155.1 of Panopea generosa. Lineage (NCBI taxonomy): Eukaryota > Metazoa > Mollusca > Bivalvia > Adapedonta > Hiatellidae > Panopea > Panopea generosa. The sequence continues at coordinate 2,381,294 of CM055895.1, read as the reverse complement.
AAACTCTAATTATCGTAACTATATTGAATCGGTGCTAATTGTTGATATTTACAGAAATGATTGCTTGATATCAAAGTATGGCTTAACATGTATAGGCTCAGTGGAAGTTGTTAGTATTGTTTAGGTAGACATGAATGGTTGATAGTTACACACATGAGCGTTTGGTATAAAGATTTAACGATGAGACACGCATGTGAATATAAATATCATAATACTTTTCAGCTGATTCACCCAAAATAGATTCTTTACACTACGGACTACCGACCACTAACTTTGACTCCGATGTGTATGAGATGCCTAGTGCGCACTTCCCGGGATTGACCTCATACACATCGGTGACTCGGGAAGGATGCATTCGAATGGGAGAATCAGTCGTTGGAAGCTATCAAGGCAGTAAAAATACAAGTAAGGTTTCTTTGATTTTTGTTTAACGAATTCAGCATACTCCCCAGTGACAGTTTTACCACTGATTTATCCAAGGCGTTGTTCCTAGTGTTACTTCTTCTATATACATGTTTGTACTTGTTATGTGTACGAGTAAGCTATGAACTAACTGACCTGACTGTTGATAATCCGATCAGCGATTGAGTTGGTTGCCATGCGACCATTTGCCTAAGAAAAACAAACTATATCTGAGTAAACACTACATTGTATTTACTTTGACAATCAATGCCACGTAGGCGGAGTGATAATCGGTATCGCGTTTGTCGTTTGAATTCTACGTTTCCTGCTGGGCATATATTTACCGAGTTATTATAAATTATGCATGAAATGTGTATTTCATCCGTTTGTCATTATACTTTGATTTCCTCACGTATTTCATTTGATGAGAAAACAAGCCTTAAAGAAGCATGCTAGGCAGGTCAAACATTGTCTTGCTCCTTTAAGTTTTACAGAGACGGTCACTTGAAACTGATCAATACTATTCATATCTCATGCTAGAGAAAGATTTATCGAAAGTAATTTTTTTCATCTAGGGTGGATAACTCTTACAACTTATTTCATTTCAGAATGAATACCGTGTTGGTATATTTTATATAGGTATATTTTCTCGTCTACGAAAATAGACCATATCTTGTTTTAGTTGAAGAAAACAGTAATAGAAGCCATAAACTACGTTAAAGAATGACGCCAACGTATACTTTATGACGTATTTGATCTATTCGAGACTTTAAAAATCTTGCATATATTTGACGGCGTCTCGTCCCTGCATACAAATACAATTATGACTAAACTAGTAGTACAGCTAATCTCAAAACTGGATTGAAAAGTACACTGTTTAGTCTTTTTAACTTGTGTTTTCTTTAAATTGCTTTAAAACCCTTAACAACCATATGGTTAAATAATATATTATGAATTTAATGGATTTTTTTAGCAAATATAATAACGATGACCACTGGTTACTCCAATTACTCGGCTGGAATCAAAGACCCGTCTGTTTTTGTGATACCGAAGATCTGCAAACAAGCTGTCAAGGTATGCTTATATTAATCTATTACGTTTCTGCTTTTGCAAATGTTTGTTAATGGTGTCTTCAAGATATCTCACCTTTATGTCCTAGTTTGTTGAGATTTGTTCATACGCAAATAATATACATTTTGTAACTGCATATTTATATTACAAAAGGTAATTTATGGAGGACTCTGTTCGATAACCTATTCCATATTTTGTCTGTATCATGTCTTTATTATGTAGAGCCAGTGAGGGGGTCATACGAGGTACAGCAATAGCTGAAAGGCTACAAAAGAGTTGATATTTGATATTACAAAAATAGCTGCATATTTGTTCAACAATTGGTAATTTGTGAAGAATTCTGTTCAATAGCCGATTCTATAAAATATATACATTATGTAGAGCTAGTGAAGGGTTACGCGGGGTACTGAAATAACTGGAAAGAGATGCAACTGAGTGTGTGTCTTTTTGGTATGAAGGTAACATACATTTATCAGTTATTTCGGTTTAATCACTTGTTAAGTCCATATAAAACTCTAATTGTGAAGTTATATATATTTAAACATATTTATGTCAATACATAAACATATTAAATATTTACAAGTAACATAAAGTATATCACCAATATTTTGTGAAAATCCAACAAAGGAAAACTTATAAATACATGCATCTAAAACAAGGAAGTTGGGTATAAAAACGATGATAATTGGATTTGTAAACAGCAAGCATCGATATAGCTTCTTCTGCTGAAAAGCCATCCGATGGAAAAGGTACTCCGTGACCGAGTGACCGGAAACACAGTTTTATCAGTACTTATACTCACAACTGATGCAATGTGTTCAGTCACAGTGTTTTTTTCCTTAACCCCGAGGTTATAAAACTGTTTTCATGCTCAACTCAGATTCGTACTTAAGATACAGTTCTTAGTATTCGTATAAAATACATATCAAAGCCCGATCACTTGACTTTGCTTCGAATTCGAAAGTGTTATATACATTTATGTTCATGATGAGTTCATTGGTTTCTGAGAAAATCTTGAATATAATGATCCAAGTATGTTATTCTATTGATACAATGCATTTATTCATTTGCTTTGAATTGAAAAAGTAGGTGGTCGGTTAGAAATTCATTGTTATTTTAGTCTCAATTTTTCATATTACAAAAGAATAAAAACATATGATTTTAATATAATATCTATTAAATTCATCGCTTGGAAAATGAAATAAGTATGCACACTCGATCAAATAAAATATTAATGTTTCACAAATAACAGCGCTTTGATCATGACTATAACATGCAGATATAAACATTTAATTCGTGAATAAAACTTTCTGGTTAGCTAGAATTGTATTTCTAAAACTAGGTAAAACTGTACATTGTTTTTATTTTTTTAAGTCAACTAATATTTAATACAATATATATAAGCATGCAGGTGACGTTAAGTTAATGGTTTCTGACAAGTAACCGTTTCTTTATTAAACGTTTACAATCATGATACAGTTAAATAAGTTCATATCTTATGAAAGACACCATTAGCGAAATATCTATTTAACTAATACTAAAAGTTTTAACTGTTTCTATTAATCTTAAGGACCGCAGCGTGGTCTAGTGGTAGAGCGTCCGCCTCGCATGCGGAATGTCGTGGGTTCAATCCCCGACCGGGTCATACCAAAGACTTTAAAAATGGTACTAGAAGCTTCCTCGCTTGACGCTCAGCATTTAGAGGAAAGTTTTAGGTCTGGTTGGTCCGGTGTCAGTATAATGTGACTGGGTGGGGTATCATACCATGTGTTTGCGGCATGATACTCCAGTGTGACAGCGCTTAGAATACTGTCTCAAGTAGACACCGTCGCGATATGACTGAAAAATTGTTAAAAGCGACGCTAAACACCATACAACAACATATTAATCTTACTTAGGCTTAACATTTGTTATGTATGTATCTGACAATTGTATGTAATAGCGCAATGCTAAATAAATGAGAGATTGTTCATATCACACGTTGCATTTCATATAACAGTTTCATAGCAATTAAGGTTTCTTAACATTTGGTAAAATATTAAAAGCAATTACTAAATACTATGCATATAGGATATACACATTTGCAAAGCTGCACATTTTTTTAAGATATGGTAATAACATTATTTTTTATAAATAAGAGTACTTTCAAAATGGTTCGTAGAGATTATGATTTCTTTCTGTAGATAGAAAGAGCCAAATATAGCATTATATATATACTGTAATATGGCATCATTGATTGACAACTGTGATTCATTTTAGAGCTTTGGAACTTCTGTAACATGTCAATAAATGTGCATTTTTATGAACGCGGAATACATAACTTCTATGAAATAATACGTAAAATACTTTTCTACGTGGAATCGCTGTAACAGTAGAAATCAAAGACTATATTTAACATAGAACGTTGAGTAAAATTCAACTGTGTAGCGAGATATTTTAAATATATAAATATTTTACTTATCGTCACTGCAAATTACTAACACTTTACAACGTTTACAGATATCACCATACTTATCACAGAAGGTCCTCTGTGGCCGAGTGGTCTAAGGCGCCGTCTCAAGATCACTTCCCTCTCACCGCTAATGTCGTAGATTCGAGTTCCGCTATGGGCGTTTACAGATATCACCATACGCATACCTATTACATTGTTCAATTTACATGTAAGATTTGTTTATTTTTCAGAACTTCGAATCCAAAACTTCACCTCATGCTATGGGAGGCCACATCCTACATCCATAAAATTGGAGTTCATAAAGAGGAATTAAGCTCTAGAGTTATATACTATATTGCAACATTTAGCTTCGGACTTTCGATATATATTACACAAAATCTATCAATAAAATAAATTTTGATATTTACGCAGTGTTTAACATTTTCATTATATATGTCAAAAACATAAAATATACCAGTGTAGTAGAAACAAAAGCCATGTTTAATATGGCCAATGCCCCGCTTAAGCAATTTCTTGTACTGTCAACTTTCTTTCAATGCACACAATCGTTGTATGCAGTTTCAAAGCATTCACTTACAAAATTTTTCAAGGTATGCTCCAAACAAGGGAAAATAACAAAGTGATTTTTTCTGAAAAGACAGAATAAATAGTTATGCTTTCTGCACGCTGCGAGTCATCTCATTGTCCTCTATAAGAGTAAGAAATATCAACTCAATCCCTTAAAAAACCTTTGAGTACTTTTCTGTACTAGCATAATAACATTTAATAAAAAAAGAAAATAATTATGAAACAGAATAATAGTTATGGTTATTGCAAACTGCACCTCAATTGCCTCTATAATTATGTGAAATATCAACTAAATCTCTTGAACACTTTTGAGATATGTTTCGGACAGGCATGATAAAATATAATAATAAAGAGAGATAATTCATGATAGGCAAGGTAAAGCTATAGTTCCTCTTCATGTCCTCTGTCACTGTGTGAAATATGAACCAAATCCTTTAAATAGTCATTTTGTAATCTTTATGACAAGTAAACTAAAGGTGAAATGGGAATAATTGAAAAATGAGGCAAGGTAGTGTTATGTTTCTTAGACACCGAACTTCCCCTGAATGTCCTCTGTCTTTGTATGCAGTTTGAAAAAAATATCATTCAGCACTTTTAGAGTTATGCCCAGGAGAAGGTAAATTTTATAAATGGGGATATTTTAAAACAGTAAGCAAGGTAGAGTTATGATTCCTGTACACTACACTTTCTTTCAATGTCATCAGTCATTGTGTGAAGATTCAACACAATCCTTTTAATAGATTGGAGTTAATGTTCCAAACAAAAGTGTAAATTAATAATGGGAGACATTTTAAAAAAATAAGCAAGGTAGAGTTATTGTTCTTGTACTCGGCACTTCCTCTCAATGTCCTCTGTCAGTATGTGAAGATTCAACATATCGCTTTAACAGATTTGGAGTTATGCTCCGGACAAAAGTGTTACAGTGTTAATGTAAAAGTGTAAATGAACCAACGATATACTGTCAGTCACATGACCTCAACATGAAAATAGCGAACTAACGACCCTATCATATAACCTTTCAACTCAGCTCTCCTGATTTGGTCCGTAAAATAGTATTGTTGCGGAAGCCACATTTAAGCACGTTGTTTTGTCAGTTACTTCAACCGAAAACTTGATGACGTCTCGGTTTAGTATGCGTTCAGTTGTTATAAATTGTGTGATACTTTCCTGCTTTGTTATTGGGGGTTAATATACCTGATTCGAGGGACATCATGTTATGTCATGTTATGTTATGTTAATACTGACAAAGACGACAGATAAACTGTCTTACGATAAGCCCTTGAAGCAGTGTTAATATTTATTGACTGAAACCTAATCAGAGTAATTTGAATGGAGTTTTTAACTTGCTTATACTTCTAATTATTACCTTGCTAATACTTCATGTGGCTTATCCTCAAACAAGCTTAGAACATGTAGATCTAGTACTTTATAAAACTTTATATTAATGACATTTTTTTTGTAAATCCAATGGGCAAGTTTTGAAAACATGAGTAACAGTTCTTAAAGAAATACAAACTGATGTTTCTAAGGATGTTTATCTGGACACATTTCCTTAGTTTTCATTGACGCATTTCAAAGATTCGTAGGTTTGACGGACGCCAATAAATAATTCTACTGCTGAGGCATAACGCACCCATTGAAAACAAGAAGTGCTTCCGTGTGGTAGTCGTAAAATAGTGGTAATACAAAGTCCTTGTTTCTTTTATTTAAAAATGCTTTTCCTTATTCCAATGCTGATTTTGTAATTTAAATGGCTTCACATAGCTTGCATACAAAGTATCATTTTGGTATGAGGAGGATTAATCCTTGTGTTTGTCTGTACAATGAGTATATTTTGTAATAAATTTTGTAACTTAAGCTAGGTTTTTTGTTGTTTATTGCTAATTTGCATATGTCATATCTTTAATAAAGGAAATAATTTTTCTCAAACATGTTTTGTGAGAGGATTAATCCTTGCGTTTTTTCTAATTAAGTGGGGTCAGGAGTCAGTTGATATATGAATCTGCAAAAATAGCACATCTGAACCACCACTTTCCTGAACAGAGTACGTCTCATTGGCAAATCCGTATTTAAAATGTCTCCCATTAAATTGTTTTTCCACAAATAAGTTTAGTATCAATAACTTCAGGAACCGGAAGGACAAAGCTATTTTGTAACCGCTTCACGTGTAGGAACACGTAATATATTGTTATATGAAGTAGCCGTTCCTTCAAGGACAGTTCAAACAAACAACTATCTGCTTTTTTTAGATGTCTTACAAAACTGATAAACAAAGAATAAAACAAAATTTTACTGGGAAAATGATCAAAACACAATAAATCACCATTTACTTTTTGAAAATGTCAAAATAATATTAAATTGCTGTCAAACTGGCCAAGTAAAAGCTATATCACACCAGAATATGGGGCTTAAATATTTTGAAATCATTTTACATCTTAAATAAGGATTATTTCCGAATATTTTACAGCTATATACACCATTATGTGATTATATATATGGATATGTTCAATTAGACATACGGCATCTGACTGGGAATTAATTTTTGTGGATGTGACGTAATCCAATTGCTTGCTGGTTTAATCAACAGTTTAGTTATATTGTCATCTTGATGTGAATATTGTCAGTCAATTGAAGGGGAGGGTATAATCCTATTTGATCGATCCAACCTGAGTGTTTGCTATTAGCCTGTTTTGTGGACCCAGCTCTCCTGGTTGGGTCCGTTAAATAACAATGTTAGAAAGGCCAATTTTGAGCACGTTGATTAGGCAGTTGTTTTAAATGAATGTTTGATGACGTCACAGTTAAGTAAGCGTTCAACTGCTATCATGAACTGTGGGACAGGCATAGAATTCCCTACTTTTTCATTTGGGGTTAATATACCTGATTTGGGAGATATCAGGTCCTGGGATATACTAGTTTGTTATTGACAAGTAATTGCATTTTTAAAAGCATTTTCTTTTTGAATATAATTATTATAAGCGATGTGGATAGTGACAGTGCAGGTCTCCGGAAGCTTCCTTCTGAAAGCGATAGAAAAATCACACATATCATTGTTAAAATCAATAGTTGCTAGACACCTTTACATTAAATATTAAACAGTACTTTGTATACATGAGCTCGAACTAGAATTTGTATATTGATTGGTTCAAGAGATGTTGTGCTTCCAAGATTTTGAAATCGCCAAATGTGATAACCGAAATTTAGACAAGTACCTGAAGTCATTTATCTGTTTATATGTCTCTGATAAAACACAGTAAACACACACAAATATATAAGTGGGGGAACAGCAGTTATTTTGCTGTTACTTACAAAGATTCCTCGGGTGAACAAAGTTAAGTCTTAGATAAAAGCGTTATTGTCTTGTTTCCAAATCTGATTACATTTTCTCTGACAGGACTGACCGAGTATATAAACGGCCAGACAGCACGTACATTGTGAATGGTTTATATCTAGATAAGTTAATCAAGTGAAAATCACTTGGGATGAAATTCCAATTTCACAGTTGTGTGGTTATATAGAAGATATGTCTTTTTTGATAACATAAGACATGAATGGAGCTTAGGTAAGACTATTTGATGTAACACGCAATACACCAAACGACGTTAATTTTCTTGTTGTGGTGATCGCTTTACACCGAAATAGGACTTTTGTATAATCTGAGATCATTTCACTTGTTTGTATTCACCAATATTAAGGATTATCAGGTCTCACTACACAAATGAATTTTCTTCTTTATTTTCTATATAAAATAAGGTCTAGGATTTCCACGGTAGAAAAAATATTTAACTTGTTTTTGTTTTTTTTAAGGTTTTATTTTTTATAGTAAGAATGTATCATCACACAAAAAAGCACAATAACTGGTATGTTAACCGGCTTAGTTTTTTAAAGACATTGCAGTGATATCCTAACATTTCTTTTTAAAAAAGTCATTAAATGCTCATAAACACTTGTATCTGTTAACATTCTATAAAAGTCGCTTTTACACACCAGTGATGTCGTATTGCTATGCTATGCCAACTTTTGCTCTACTCATCTGCAGCAAGAAATCGCAACCAATATGAACCATTTTGCAAATATTTCAAACCAAATTACATAGGACATTATTAAGCGTAAGAGTCATGTTACCAGAGCAAAAAGGGGCACAACTGTGTAGTAAGATGTGTCAATGAGTTATGTTAATAGTATAAATTATTCACATTCAGATCAGTTCTAACCTAGCCCGATCTCAAAATTAATTTGGAAAGTTTGCCAGAAACTCGAGAAAGAGAGTTGGCGGTCTCTCCATCATTAACACTGGATTCCATATATAGCCTGTTATTCGTTTAAATGACGTAAAACAATTACAAAAATATTCATAATACCGCGTCCAGTACTTAGACTGACATTAGAAAATAAATGACTAGTGAGTTTATAAGGCGGGTCAATGTGAGGCTCCGCCGAAGAAATGCCTATTCGTGCCGAACTGAATGCTCTTTGCAAGGAAAGTATACTTACTGATCAGGTTTTCTATTTGGTCAGCTACCACCATTGAGACGGGGTTCCTGATTGACTGAAAAAAAGTATAGGGATGTTGAGGGCATATATCATGTCTGTAAGCCTTATAAATGTCACAATGAGTGTTTTTTCTTCTTAATTTGTTTTAATATGATGTTTTTATCATGAAAATAATAAAATAATAACATATTTACTTATTTTGACTATTTAATGGAGTAAATTGCGCTAGTGGTAAGTCTATGGAAATGCAAATGAATTAAGTCCGAGACTGGGGGTCATGACCTTCAGTGAACCGAAAGTAGTTAAAAGCGGTACTTTTGACCTATTTCTTTTGTGTTTTTTATGTATCTAGGTTGATACTTGAATGCAAGGTATGTACTTTTCATGAACGAATGTTTTTTTAAATAGGTTTTAAGCACAAACGCTATAATGTAAGTCTATGGGAAATGTATTGGTGGTAGCTGACCATTTATACCTTTTTACTAAAACAATAATTGTGTAGGTATGAGTCGCGATATGTTGGACACTAATTTTGGAAAAAATCCAAATAGTCCGAATGAAAGTTTACTTTGCGTTCAGACGGTTATATACAGAATACCGGGATAGTGAATTTATTAGACGAGGATACGACAATGCAACAAGGCGAGGCTCTGCCGATTAGTTGTGTTTTCTGGCTTTACCCAATAAACTCATTTAAGGAAAAGGTCACTGATCTAGTTTTCCATTCATCACTTTTGAATTAAAACTCTATTGTATAGACATTAATCGCTATATCTTGGACACTATTTTGAAATCAAATCCGTGTAGTTCGACTGAAAATATGTTTCGATACCTGTCTAATAAACTTAAATTTATTCGGTTACCGCTTCAATATTGTAAATAATGGCTGACAAAAGGATACATTTAAATGTAGTCGAGATTGATACGGATGGTTGATTCAGTTCCTGTCAATGTTTATTGACCGGTAGCAACTTTAGTAAGCGGTCTTCATTGCTGTTTCTGTTGAAGGCTGACGCGAATGTGCATTATCATGTACGTGTTCTCCGTAAGTTTAGACATGTGTACAAATCTATGTGCTTGTGATCATTCATCCCTCAAATAATTTGTTATTTTGTTTCGATAATCTTAAAATGTGCAAAAGAAAAATGACATTGCAAATATGTCGTTTCAGTTAAAAAATGTTAATAGCAGGTTGACAAAAATAATAAAAACTAATGTCTACTACCTTTTATAGCGCTTTTATAACGGTTCTGTCTCTAACAAAGATTACAGACGTCGTATGTAATTCCAATTATACCGTCCATGAAAGACGCATAGTCGAGATTGCGAAAACGGCTTGTCTGTATGTCATTCCGCTAAGTAGTTGTAGGTGTTATGGAAGACCGAATGTCGAGAATATCTATTTCGGATATATACGGATTTTATCTATTATAATAATGTGTTTCCCCGAGATACTTCGGTTTAAGAAACTGATTTGTTCTATTTACGACTGATGGATGAGAGATTAAACTGCTGAACAAGAAATTGGTTCTTTTGTTATGCGGACAATAGTTTTCGGAATATCAATCTTATTCACAGACATTAATTTATTCTTGTCAATTGCGTGCTACGGTACAAGAAAATTAAAAAAAAACACTCACTTATACTTAAGATAGAATCCGGGAAAGGCATTTCAGTTAAGAATAGAATAAAATTCGGACAGATGACGCCGATCTTACAGGCTGGATCTAGATTTATTTTACACTGCAGGAAAATAAGAACTTCGTATTAATAACGTAGATTCGGATCCCGCTCGCTCCAAAAACATTAAGTAAGAAAGTTTGCCTGTTACTTACGTTATGACGGTGGCTCTACTCAGATTCATTCTGAGGTCTTCCTCCACCAATAAAGCTGGATATACTATTAATAACTTGAAATGTGTTGTAAATGGCGTTAAAATATTTCTGGATTTCAAGAACCATGGATTTCGTAAAGACATTTCCGATGAAGTCGGTGTTAAGGAGAGTATTTGGTGTTGAATATGGTATTATCAACACCCAATACAGATTCGGCCCGATGTTCGCTCACAACACTGGTCACGGGTACGAATACAGATACGACCCGATGGTCGCTCATAACATTTGTTGCGGGTACGAATACAGATTCGATCCGATGGTCACTCACAACATTGGTCACGGGTAGGAATATTGATTCGGCCCGATGGTCGCTAACAACAACGGTCGTGGGTACAACTACATATTCGGCCCGATGTTTTCTAGAAGACAACATTCAGTATTGGTTCTACCATTGGGACTGACTCGAGATTATTATATGGTACAATTTAACACTCTGTTTCATGGTCATCACGTGTAACCGAGGCTCTGGTAACTAGCACCACAGTTGTGGCAAGTAGCAATATAGGAACACTTGAAAAACACAGTAAATCAATTTAGAGCAAATACTGGGGCTTAGGCACAAACACTATCGCAATCACTGTAAACAAATGGTATTTTATCGTAATTGCAGCCATCATGTCTGTGAAACTGGTTGTAATTAAGGAATGTTTTGAATTTCGTGATATTGAGTTCACACCTATCGCGATTTATTTTCAAATTGGTTTTAACAAACATTTTGGCACGACGTTTTAAACATGTTTTCCTTTGCCTTAAATTGCATTCAAACTGATTGGCAATTGAGTACTAGTTCTTACTATTTCATCGATATGTGGTGGAACTACTTGAGTAAAATTTCTCATAAAACGATATCCTGGTAGTATCAATCGCTCCAGCGGATAACTCTATTTCAAACTGTTTCATGTTTGTTTTAAGATAGAAAACGACTTACATGAAGACTCGTAAACTTTCAGTAAGAATACTAATTAAGTGTCCGACAACACGGTGAACGTGTATCCCAGTATATACACACAGGCGCTGTGGTAACATTATTACAGCCCTTTCTTTTACAGCGACTGCCATCTTTTAGAGCATGCTGGGGTGCTAGGGATGTGACTTAATAAATCAAATGACCAATTGCGCTTGAAAAAACGTAAAAGCAAACTTCGAGATGATGTAAGTCGCATACCAACTGTACTCATTCCGCAGGCGCTGTTTGAAATGGCCAAGCCCATAGTGTCTATGACTTTTTATTTGGTACATGCATATATGACTGACATAACGGCAATAAACATGCACATTGGGACATTAGATGGATACAAGTTGTTTATAAACGCCATATCAATCCTTTTTCCAACAGACTACATGTCTCGGTATATTCTAATATTGGCTGTCATACCGTGGTGAACATGTAACTAAACTGTTCGTGAAGCGTTTACATTCTTGCATGACATGGACAATTCTATAGCCGGTAAATATATTATGTCTTATATTTCCACTTTATTGCATGTTCTTTCTTGATATCACTTACGTTCAACTTTGTAGGGCAATGGTTACGTTTCTGGTTTCCTTTAATTATTCCACATTATCGCTGGTCTGAAGAACGGACTCGGCTCTCCTAATTGGCTCCGTTATATAGCAATGTTGGGAAAGCCACATTTGAGCACGTTGATTGGTCAGTTGCTTTAACTGAACGTTTAAATGACGTCACAGTTTGCGTTTAATTGCTAAAAATTGTTGGACTGGCATTTTTTCATTGGGAAATAATCAACCTGATTCGAGAGACATGACGTTCTGGGATAGATAAATATTATAGATGAAAGGACGTTACAAAACTTTATCCGCATACAATGTAAATACTTATATTTGATATATGTAATGTAAATAAAAAACACCCATTTTAAAATATGGTTTTATTGGTATCTCAGGAATCCACCTATTATTCAGCTTGCGTTTCGCAAAATAATTTCGTGAGCCATTTTGACAATATCTACACCGTTGTTCAAAATTTGATCGACGTTTAAAATGATTGCATTTCCTAAAACTATATGATTTTCTACATGTTTTGAGTCAAATTTGGGCTGATTTGGTTTAATGTTAGAAATATTATTTATAATTGTTGGTTTACGACGATTTTTGTCGTAAGCATTTTGTGAAACACAACCCTGTTTTTTCTACGATTCGGTCAATATTAAAGTATCCTATTGTAAAAGATGAATAAGTATCTTAATAATTAAGATGTTTATTACTTAATAACCTGATGTTTGTTATTTCATTATAGCTTGACAAGTCAAAATTGAAGAGTAATCTATATATCTGGAAAAAAGGTTAAGCGCCCCCACTGCGTAAATTTGACAATGAATGACAACACAAATTGAGCTAAGAAAAACTAATGTAATGTGTCGCAAAAACTCTCAAACAATCAGAAACCGTGGCATGCACAGTTAGCATTTTAGTGTACCTTCTAATCATAATATCGAAACACAAGCATAAGTGTTTTTTAGCAAAAATATACATGTATCAAATATGGAGCTGTAGAGCTTAAAAGGCGTTTTCAAGTGGATATTTTACTAAAATGACGAGTATTGCACCCACATGACATACTGTGACGCAATCTCCAATAACGGGAATAGTCTCCATGTTGCCGAATGTCCCAACCCTTCTCATCATGCCACTAGTAAGAAATCGGCTGAGGTCCTGGAGTAAATGTTACCATAATCGGTGCACAGCTTACTATAATTATAATGGTCTTACCATTACTAATAAAAACAATTTAAAAATTGTAGCTGTGGTTGCGCTAAAATGGTGGAAACATTCAAGGGGCACTTAACTTTTTTTCCAGGTGTTTATATTAGCGGAGATTTGAATATTAATGTAAGACATTTATACTATTAGATTGAATTTATTGATATCCTCTCCGACCTTGACAAAGCTAACCCGCCACTTTTATATTTCCAATATCTTCCTCAAAATATGGAGTAGCGATATTAAAAAATGTAAATGACATTAATAGACAATTATGTATTATACATAGCCCAATGTTCTTTCTTATTCAAGTCTAAATTTCAAGGAAATTGCTTTGATATTTTTTTTGAAAATGCATAAAATTTAGATGGTTGAGGTTTTATATGAACAATTTTTATTTGTCTACGACCCCACTAAAGTTCAGTTGTTAATGACTGAGGAAATACATGTCTGAAATTTTCGCGTAATTAGCTGCTCGGAAATGGCAAACTATGACGAATAAAGCACCTATTTCGATGTCTGATTATTCGATGTTTACATGTAATATGTGTATTCTTTAATATGAAGAATGTGTGCAACATTGATTTTATAAACTATAATGTTCCAAGTATCCCAGATACAGTATTGAATGATACGGATACCTGCGTATCTGCATAATATTGTTTTATTTTAGAATCAATCTTACAAAATCAAGTATATATTGGTTATACATATTCAAATATTTGTAATTGTATTAAGAATGACATCAATGAGTTTCCACCACATGACGTCACTAGCCCCGTTTGATCTGTGCGCTTTGACCAGCAATTCACCAAATTTTGTTAGTCATTATGGCGCGGGATGCTTAGAAAACATTTTCGTTATTAATTGAAATATGCTCATAAATTGTCTAAGATTTCACATTTCATTGAAATAAAAGTTCACTGAATAATTTGGTTAATTATTTATTTATTTCTTAACAGTATATATAATTTTAACACATAGCCCCGAACCATTTTCGTACCGGAAATATCGCTTACCATTATAAGTTTTCTGAAAGAGACGGCACTGTCTTTTGGATTCACTAAACCATTTAAATAAGAAAATATTGAGTGTTTGAAAGCCGTTTCAGAGAAGAAAGAATGGATTGCGGTACTCCTGCCTTGTAACGGGAAAACCTCGCAACAAAATAATTCATGCCGTGTTAAGACAGAGGTCAGAGCGTAAGCGCCACCTACTGGTAACAAAATGGGATGACATTACTGTCATACTGACAAAGGAGGGAAAACATGGCTTTATTAAATATACACATTGTCACTACTAAACGAAAGGGACCATTATCTCAGTTCAGACCGATGTTGCAATATAAACACACCGACTTCTCCGCATACACTAAACCCACATGCGCCTTAATAGGATAGAGAACAACAGAGTATTATCTAGGGAATGGGAATTTGTACGTTAAGTACACAAGGTTAAAAGGAATAAAAGTTACTCAGAGATGCCAGACCTCTTGTTGAAATATTCAACTCCATCTACTCCATCACACAAATCATATTATGCTGCTGTGAGTAGTAATGTTGAGAAAATGGAAAAACGACCTATTAAAGTTCAAACAGGCATAAGTTGGAATACTGGAAATCCACAAGACCTTATATTACAATCATTGCAGTGGCTTCTCCGGTCTCATTCGAGACATTCTCACCTGCAATATAATCTATTTAGAAATCTAAATCAAATTAAAGTAAGAAAGTGTTTGTGGCTCTGATCAGTTATCGCTGGTAATGCCGAACACAGGATGTCCAGAGTTTACGTAATGGATTCGGCAATCTCAAGAGCTATCTTCATCTAAGAATGATTAGAAAAAAAATCAGCTGCTTTCTCTAATAATGATTAAAAATAGCAGCTGCTAGAGTTTGTGCTTCGGGCCGGCAGCTGAAAGAGTCGATCTAGTGTGCACCCGTTTTACACCTCGACATCGAAACTGATGAGGCATCATCGGATTCGCTCAAGACCGCGAACTAAACGCAACTTTACCACATAATTATCCACCTGATAAATAATAATTAAAATAATATCATGTAATGGAAACCGAATAAAGGTTCTAAACTAAGTTTACTTCACCAGGTGGTGTTTTTATTGCTAATAAGAATCGCAAGCAGTGCTATCAATTACCAATAATCCTCAAGCTATTGCAGTTACAGTTGCAAGTAATTAAGTTCCATCAAATGTAAAACTCGATCCTACCAATGAACTTGATACTATAACTGCATATTGTATTCGTTTATGTGTGGATTTTGATGGGCACAATAGTGTATGGGGATGTTAAGACACTAATGGAAATGGTAATAAGGTTGTATTTACACGGTGTCCAAAAAAGTGAACCTAGAAAAAGTTCCATAACTTGTTTGGCGGTAATACGTCGCACTACACAATAGCGTCCCTTTATTCTCACTACGAAACATTTTGAAAACATTTCAAAACCAAATTACATAGGACTTTTTAAGCGTCTTATGTAATTTGGTTTTGAAATATTTTTAAAATGGTTCATAGCGGTTGTGATTTTTGCTGCAGGTGAGTAGAGCCAATGCTGGCTAGCATATACTGCAATAAGACATCACTGGTGTTAAAAAGTGAATTTTATAGGATTTCAACATAAATATGTATTTATGAGCATTCGAGGACTTCATTTTTTAAAAGAAAAACTCAGGGTGTGTATCCACCGTCCTTGAAAAGATAAGCTGGACAACCTACTAGTTATTGTGTATTTTATGTGTGGGATACATTCCTTGGGTTTTAAACTTAAAAATGATTTTATTATTATTATTTGAAAACATGACTCTGTTACACAGACATCTTAAATCCTTAACAGCCGTGGCATGTGCGAAAAATAAAACAATTTGTTTGGATGATCAATGATTGGATTAACACAATTACATTTGAGAAGGACAGTAGTAGAATTTGAGGTAAAATCTACGTATAATATATGAATAATCTTTTTAAAACTAGTTTCAAAACGGAAATATAGGGTAAGATATGTAACCTCGTTCACACAAGTCACCTTGTCAAAATTGACCTCGGGAAGCCCAATCAGAATTGAGACGACCTGTAAGTAAGCAAACAAGCAAGGAAGCATTTTATTATAGTGAAATGTGCATGGCATACATGACAAAGAAACATGATACAAGAAAGATAAATAAATAGCACCCGGCACAATGGGCAAATAAGCCATCTCAATTCAAAACTAGTTGTAACACATCAAAGTTTATACAATGTACACATGAATAGGTTGAGTGGTAGTAGTTATATAATAAATAAACCTGTAATGAGAAAAGATTGTGTCCATTTTACACAAATGCGTAAGAAACATGCAAAAAGTGTCATGGTATTATAAAATGTCAGTGATATAATTATGGCATGTCAAACGCTTGTTTACAGTTGTGTTTAATATTACATATTTATATTGTATATTGTTATATTTTTTATGTTTATTAATTTGTTTTAATAAAACTAGTAATTTGTTTGCGTATATTATTTTATTCTATCCTATGTTTATATATTTATATAATACGTATTATACAGCTAGCAATAAAGACGAACTAATAATTTCTCAGGTGCAAATATACCATATTTACAATAATTACAACAGTTCCTTGTATATCTTTTTTGTATACATTTTTAATGCAATGTTTGTTGAAAACGTTAATTTTTTCATTAAATGATAAATTCAATACTTTAATTTCCTTTTTACTGGACATTAACACATTTTGACACATTGCAGGTTATATATTGCGTCAAATTTTAATTATGGAGGAAGACCTTGGAAAGATAAGGAGTAAAAGCATTGTCCTTCTGCAAGTAACTGACAAAATAATTTGGACCGTAGGTAAATCAGGTTCATTCCACAAGCTTCATGCATACATATTCAGCGAATACAACGTAAAACCGCTCATAAAAGTGATTTGGCATAAATTTACATGTTAAAAATATACTTTCTACGAAACAACTTATATTGTAAAATATGGCTTCCGCAAAGAAACTGCTGAGTGTTATATATATATATATTCGAAAAAATTTTAATTGAAAAGTTACACATACATTCAATGACATATATATTTTTATTTATTTTAATGACAGTTTCATCTTGAAAACAGGGTGTCAAGGTCCAAAAACGTTTGACAAATAATATAAATGAAAACCTTTAAAATATAGATTATGCAAATATGAATGTGTTTAAGTAGTCAACACAATCATTTTAAGTTTTGACGTATGTCAGTTAGTGTCAGACGTGCCTGATTAAATACGCGACATAGCAATTATATGTGTAAAATATCAACAATTATATTAATTCAAAACTTGTAAAAACCACATGTGAAATTTCTTCCCCAGTTCGTATGCTATAGTTACAGAATATGAATAAAATTTCGATGTCAAACAGAGAACGTGACATTCAAATGACACGTTATGTGTAATTATTATAGAGCAAATTGCAATGAAACGTTGATAACAATGCATGTGAAATAAGACTCCTGTATGAAATATATCAAAGATCATAATTTCATGCTAAACTATATTAAACAGTTCATTAACCCTCATAATTGCACTCTGTTTGCTCTCCATTAGCGCTCAGTGTGCGCTGCGTTCACTGATAGAAGATATTTTGTTATTGATAGAATATTGATTTCATCTTACTAATCTGCATATATTTTATATATTATCTTAAGAAGAAAGCCATAACGACATCTCTTTGTGAGGGTTGCAATGCGGATACAAGGACGGACATTGATTTCTGAGAAATCTGATTACAAACACATCCTTCCTGTTGTGACCTAAATTAGCATTTCATTGTTGCTATGATTTCGGCAAAACCGTCATGTACATCTGCATTATATTATGACATCGCTTACTTTTTTTTATACATATTAACCTGAGCATAAACGTAGGGATGATCATGCATTTAGGGGGATTTAAAACGATACTTTCAACAAGGCTAAACTGATCCATACTATATCGTTGTATGATGTGGCGGGAGAGGGCGGAGCGATGTTTTGTAACCACAATGCTAGTTTTGTTACTGATTGGTCCAAGGAAGTGAAACCTTACTATTTCTGTATGGAAATACCGTTGGTGTTTTCAATTACCTCCCTATATGAAATAACATTAATCTGAGTTCACTGTATTTCATGTTCCAGCGGGTGTCCTCATCTTTTTATAGGTGTACGTAGTCAACTAGATCCCACTAAGACCAGACGTGTTACAAGTAGATCCTCACATAATACGCACTGTTGACACCATTTATATTGAGGTGGTTGATTATATAGTCATATGACATTGGTTTGAATCATTATGAAAATTTTATTCTTGATTTTTAAAATACGTTTTCATTTTAAAGAGATTGTGGCTCTCCAATCAAATGTGACTTCCCGGGTGATGTGGAGTATTACGCTAACTCAACAGAGCTGTTTGCTGGTACGACTACGGCAACTGTACAGGTGACCGACGCTACAGGATATGACAATGTTGTAAGATAGACATTTGTCAACCCGGCCTACTCATAGGTATGTTAGTAGTATGTGTCATATAAACAAGTAGAATAGATTCGCAAAAAATGAGTTTGTTTATAATTTGTTTCCCCTCTGTATCATGGATCTCATTCTGTACTGTTCGAAAATAGAATATGACATACATGGGTACTGCTAAAGAACGTCGTGAGGGGTATTGCACATCTCATTATTATTTCTGAACAGTTTAAAACAAGGACCTTTTTTTTATTAGAATGCATTCTGTTCTTCAGGTGGGTCATTATTCTATTATAATCTGTAGTACTGACCAAACTCTCCCGATTGGGTCCATTAAATAGCAAAGTTGGGAAAGTTAATTTGAGCACATTTATTGGCCAGTTGTTTCAACTGCAAGTTTGATGACGTCACAGTTTAGTTAGTGTTCAACTACTATGAATTGTGAGAGAGGCGTAGGTTTCCCTGCCTTTTGATTGGTGGGTAATAGACCTGATTCAGGAGATACCCGGTTCTGGGATAGACTAAGTCTACTACTGTTGCAATCTAACCGTTTAAAGGTTAAAGGCAAGCGT
Source organism: Panopea generosa (assembly GCA_029582155.1). Lineage (NCBI taxonomy): Eukaryota > Metazoa > Mollusca > Bivalvia > Adapedonta > Hiatellidae > Panopea > Panopea generosa. The sequence goes on along the minus strand of CM055895.1, from coordinate 2,361,622 downwards.
AACATGTGTTTTTTTATAATTTAAGTAAAAGTTTGTGTATGGTACGGGAATAAAATTGTAAAAATTATAAGTCAAAAATTGAATCGAGTTTAACGTCATTTTAACGCATTGCAGATTATCTATGGTATATCCAGTTTTACTGGTGGAGGAAGAATGAATCTGAGAAGAGTCCTTCTGCAAGTAAATAACACACTTTATCACATAAAGATTTTGGACCTAGAGGGACTCGCATCTACGACCTTAGTGGTGATTATTGTTATATTGTTATGGC